>VXAK01020021.1:88187-155725 GCA_013399435.1 Arenaria interpres
CTGACTCAGCTGGGGCAGCAAATGCTTCTTTCCAGAATATCTAATCCCTATTGTGTAATTAATGTTATCTGATAAATGTTCTCACCTTTAATAGTTATTTGCTTATGTAAATAGTTATTTGCTTGTATACTGGCAATAGCTTCCCTCTCTTATACACAAGGTAAACAGCAGTTTGACTTGGCAAAATTATATAACTTATGAGTTTCTGCAGTGTTTTCTATCATTCAAAAATATAGATTCATGTAATATTTAACAGGACGTAATAGGATATTGATGTAGAATAAAAATACATGTGTTAGGTTATTATAGATAATCATCATAGAAAAGCCAGAGTGATAGATAACTTTCCAGAATAAATTAATAACAAATTGGAGGGTCACCTAAGAATGACAAATTCACTGCTGAATTGCAGTGGACTTTGGCTTCAAGATGTGCAAGGGCATCTTCCAAATGCCCTAAACATCTTTTTGAGTCTTGGCTGTAACAAAGCATAACAAATGAGATTGGGTCCTTGCAAAACTCCTGGTCGCTGGTTGTTTAAGAGCTTGTACTAACCTGAAGCAAAGCTCTGGATTTGATCACTGTCATTGGCTGAAACCCTGGCTTTAAACTGCTTCAAATCTTCAGAACATGGATTATTCTAAAGCACTCATCCTACTACAGGCAGTAGGCAGGTTGCTTGAAGTCCTACTCCAAAACCCTTTTGGGGTGTGGGTAAAGTGGAGCCGAGTTTAATTCTGTGGTGAACAATAAGCTGAACATCACCATCACACCCCTCGTGGCCCTTCAAGCACATTCAAAAAGCTGTGCAGTTTCTTGACACCCAAGAATGGGACAGAGTCCCCAGATGGAAAACTAAAAGCTATACTATAGACAACTATTTGGAGGTAAAAAACCTGGTTTGTTTAGGAACCAAAAGATCCTGCAATAATGATAAATTTGGCATACTGTTTCAGAAATAAAATATTCTACAGTGATTCTTCATTATCTTTATGATCTTCAAGTTAAAGATTTATGATCTTCAGAATAAATGTAACTAATCTCACACGTTCATCTTCATTTTGCTGAAAAATCAAGCCCAGTATTTAATGGAAGTCCTTGAAATATTGTCTCTCTTGTCATGTGTGATGGAAATAATCCTCGCTGCCTTTTTTTTTTTACCCCTCTATGTGTTTTTGTTTTATGAGTAGAACATGGACATTTTGGGCTATTTTTAGAAAATTACACTGGAGTTTCGAAGGAAAGCACCACCTTCCTAGTGCAGAGGAACTCTGAGAGGTAATCCACACTGCCCTGCCTTATTTCCTGGTTTTGCATTTTCCCTCCATTTCAGACTTCCCAAATATTCTTAAGGTCCAGGGTCTGATCTCTTGCTGCAGTCGCATTGTATAACACCACTGCACTTTACGCACTGTTCTGATTTTAATTTTGGCCAACAGCTAGAGACACAAAAAGAAGCCAGCTTAACCATATCCTAAATGGCCTGCAGCTAGGTGCCAGAGAGTCATTACAGTACATCTATCTAACCAGGGATAGACAGATTCGTTTGCAAATGAGTGACCCAAATTCAGACTGCATGGTTTTAGGGTTTGAAAAAGTTTGCAGGATAATTTGTTAGTGTCATTGTCTGCAACTTTCCAGATGTTCTTCCCTGGAACATACACAAAGGAAAAGATCCCAAATATATCAATAAAACAGTTTTGAGACATTTTTATTCTAGGAGGCACAAAGCCTGAAAAATTAAATATGTTCTCCAAAAGTGACTTTAATTAATTAATGAATTTGGATCAAGGCCAGGGGCAGAGAAAAATACCACTGCAGTCCTTACAGCTTATATCAAGGTAGAACAGGTCTCTAATCACTATTACATGTAAAGAAGATTATAAAAGCTTTCCCATGGGAGGAGGAATATCTTCCTGAATGCCCAAACAGTATCCCAGGGAAGACACCAGTTTCCCAGTCTCACACATCATGTTGATAACACATTGTCTCACAGGATTCCATTCACAGGACTTTGTTTAATAGTGCTCATGGCTGATCATGCTGTCACTGCTGTCCTTCACCCATTTAATGAACGTGCGTGCCATGGACACCCACCCAGGGGGTGCCACCCCAGCTGAGACACTGGTTATCTCTCATGTGGGTCACTAACACTCACAATATTTCATCTTTGTGCACAGAACCACATTTCTGTGGATTTCACAGTTAATTTGCAATGTTAGATGGAACAAGCTAATTTAGACTTATATTAAAAACACAGCCTATGGAACTGACGAATCCAGGCAAGTAGCCTCTGGAATTCCTTGTAGTCCCATGGCAAATCAATCTTCTCCTTCAATCACAGGTAACAAATTTCCTGACTTGCTAAGTTGTAAAACAATTAGCTGACATTAATTTAGACCCTACAGAAATGCAGTAGGTCATTAGTGATTGCTGTAGAAGAAATGGAAACATTTCCAGTTATTTCTTGTACAGCATGCATGTGCAAGTTGCCTTTGTTCCTTTTTCTCCTGAGAAGAAACATCTGTTTTGTAGTCCCAGGCTCGAGGTTTACAGTGCACAGCACATAGCTCTTTTCCATGGCTTCTCACCTTAAAATAGAAATGAGGGACTGCATATAACTATATAAAGTCTATGACAAATAACTACTCAGCAAGCGAAGGATGGTCACCGAGATTGAGAAGGAAAACCAGACCTCCTTCCACATTACAGTCTTGCGAGTCACAAGAATTGGAACAAAGAAAAGAGTTGAGGCAAACCATTTCTACTACGTGCCTAACATATCCAGAATAAATTGTCTAAGCTCCACCAGGTGAATGATATTAGTCTCCATCTGCTTCAGGGAGAGGCTCTTGGAGCATGCCCTCGCACAAGGGATAAAATTGCCCTTCATTGAGGAGGCCTCTGGGGCTTACCTCAGCCATTCCACAGATCAAACTTTCAAAAAAAACAAAAAAAACCACCACAAACCACCAAAACAAACCCCAACAAAACAACAAACCCTTGCCTTGAAAGATTGCCTGAAGCTCCCTTTTCTGCTTAGCAATAAGGGAGTCAAAGTGAAGGCAACCACTGCTTTCTGCCTTCACAAAAGCAAAATACTCAGCTCAAAGCATCTCAGTCAGCTGCTGACCTTGTTCCTCTGGCTCAGGCCAGCTCTTTCAGGCTTTTCCTGTAGAATAACAGGGCGCTATTATGCTCAGTGCAAATACATTCAGTGGCTCTTTAAGTTGATGGTATTACTGCAACTCAAAATAGGACTGTTTGAAATATCGCCATGAATCCAGTATGACATGCATATTTTCTTTAGGAACACAGCGTGTGGAGGAGAAAGGCATTTTCACTGGACTTATTTAACCATAAATAAATAGAAAAAAAAAGTGTCATCAATCCATTTCCTTCTGGGACATCTCTCCTGTGGGGATGAACAGCCCCAAACATTAGAAATTATTTCTCTCACACCTAAACAGTGAGCAACCTTTTGCTGATGGTAAGTGTGGCCCCTAAAAAGATTTGTTGTCTAAAACCACAAACCCTCTCATATCAAAATGGGTTCACATTTCATTGAGCAAAACCTGCAAGTCAATAACTTAAATATTAAATTTCAAATTACTGCTCCGACATCTGGTTACTGCAACCCTGGAAGAGGTTACCTGAGTTTGGCAATCACACTCCTTCAGATGAGGAACTGAGGCTCAGGTATTACAGAGCCAGGAGGGACCTGAGAGTACTAAGATGGCAACTTGCTCCTGTAGCATCAAAGATCCTCCTTGTAACAAGCGCTGAACGAAGGCTGAAGGGGAAAACAGCTCCTGTCTAGTGGAGTTTACAGGCAGAAGAGCAAAAGGAAAGATGCGAGCAACTTTTATCCCTCAAGCCCTTTCATGTCCTTCATTGGATGTTATCAGGAATTAAAAAATAAATAAAAAATAACCATTGTAGATGATTAGAAGTGATTCAACCCCAGACAGCTATCCATCCCACTGTCTGCATTTGCTGTGTAGGAGGCAAGAGTGAAAGACTGTATGAGAGCTTGAGTATCAATGTGAATAATTGATATTAAAAGTTTGTTGAAATGGAACGGTTTTACTGACCCACTTCTAGATTTCAGGGAAGTATCTCTCATGTAAAGAACTAATTTGAGTTTATGATGACTTGTTTAAGAGCCTAAGCATGCCTGCCAGCTCACCTTATCACAGACAAGTTTAGAGAAAATAATGCACAGTAGAATGCTATTATTCCCCGAGTATATTTAACCTCTTTTCCTTATAAAGCACATAGACAGACGTCTGTATTTGTCCTAAACAGAGTCAGGGATTCAGTTGCAGGTTTAAACCTTCTCTAGAGCAGCCTAAACACTGAATAGTCTGTTGACTATTGAGAAAGCCCAGAGCCATGAATGAGGCCCAGAGCCCAAAATGAGGTAGACCCTGGTTCAGAGTCCATTTATATGAGCCAGTTCCAGCTTCTCTGAATACAATCTGAGCTGCTCAGCTGTGTACCCACCCCTGCCGAAAACAAAAAAGAATCCATCATTTAACTGCAAGAGTAACAGCCAGCGTTTCCCAGGAGAATCTCAGTTTCTTAAATAGTCACCTTTGGGAATCACTGTTTAATAACAGTGAGCAATCACTGCACACAAAAGATACGGAGAGCCCATTAAAAAACAAACAGCACCAGAACTAAAACCTCAGCTTTTAGCCATTTCTCTTCTGTGCTAGCATTAGCTCACAAAAGTCAGTGGGAGCACTAATGTAAGCATTTAGAAGTGACCTAAAACATAAACATGCAATTTAGCCTGAAGATAGATATGGTGTATTGTATGAAAGCACATCACTGGATTGCAAAATATCAGTTGTGATGCTACATGGAGGGCAGGGCGAGAAGAGGAAAGTATCTGTGAGTCTTTTTCTACTTACCTGAACGTTGTATTATTAACTCCTCCCTTTGAATCTAACCTTTAGTCCTTTAACATACTGAGAAGAGTAAATTATACCTCTCCTCCTCCTTTGAAACGAAGTGAAAATGCAGTGTGATGGGGAAGTGACAAAAATGCTTTTAGTTGAGTTCAGCTGACAAGAAGATGTATTTCTTTTTCCCCCCAGTCTCTCCTAGCAAAGCCATTGAAATTCACGTCACAGGATTGTTTTAGATCATATTGTGCCTGTTAATTCTGGTGTTTAAAACAGATTCCTCACAATCTTGATGCACCAGATGAACGCCAGCAGTACTAACAGCAAAGATTTAATAGAGGAAAAGTAAGCTTAAGGTATGGTTGACTTCACTAGGCTCTGAGGGTGTTAACACCTCACATACGATTCTGAACATTAGTACTAATTACAGCAGTGACTTTAGTTATTTAGTGCGTTATCACAACAGGCAGTCTTCCTATGATTTAATATATAAGCACCTTACTTCAGCGCTACATTAACTACATTATAAATGCTTCTTATTGTATAGCTATTACCAGTGCCGTTAAACTCAATAAACCATCCTGTCATGTCTAGTTTTATAGGAAGATAGTAGTAGAGGTAACATAAGTTTCCCTCTCACTTTTAGCAAGGACAACATAATGGCAAAATATTGCCTAACAGTTCTGTATAACTCCTTAGAAACTACTGTAAGCATTAAACAGACACAGGTTCAGAAAACTAGTCAACTTCTTCAGAATAATCCTTCTATAGAAGTAAAACTAGAAGAGATGAATAGTTGTGCTTGGCTGTAAACTAGTACACTTCAAGTTAGAAACCAGGCTTTATTTAACAGCAGATAGGAATACACTTAAGAACACAAAACCTGGTGCTTCTCCATTTATTAAGAGTTAGGAAAAAACTACGAAGCTGAGAAAGTTTACTAGGTGATCAGCTCCAATTCCCCTGCTGCAGAAACCCTCCACAAACTAAGAGCCATCAGAAAACCAGGTGAATTCTTTCACCCCCCTCTTTATCCATAACAAGAAGCTGTTCTACAATTTCCCTGCATTACCCCGTGCAAGTGTTTAAAATTCACAAATTCCCAGCTGAAACAGACTCACAACTAACTTATTTCCATTTACCTTGGGAACTCCCAAATAGAATAGAGGCTGTTTTCATCTCTTCATGGAGAATGTAAATCCACCTACTAGTAATGAGTTCCGGTAGCACCTCTTCTTGCACCAGAAGCCACGTCCTCTCCCTGAGCTTCCCAGCTCTTACTTACAGGTGTCGCTGCAGGAGGCTGGGTTTATCTTTGATTGTGCTTGTTCTCCATTAGCCTGAACTGAAAACTCAGATCAGCTGTGCTCCCCTCTCTGGGGGTTAGTAGCACAGGTGTTTCCTTTCAGTCTTAAAACAGAGGGGACTCCAGGTGATGCCAAAAATAAATTGGTCAAAAATTAAAATGAAACTGTTTGCCATCAGAACAATTCACAGGAACAGAATAGTTGCACTGACATTTTGGGGGAGGTTTCTCAGCCCAGAATAGAATTTATGGTCAAATTAGGAAGGAACAAAGCACCTACTTCAGAATAACCCTGTTAGTATGGGCATTTGCTTGACACGAGTGGGTTGGAAGCCTCGAAACAGCAAGGGTGGGAATCATTCTCTCCACGTGCTGGCAGAGGGCTTTATACACTCAGCTGTATGGAGAGATCAATCACTGAGGCTTTTTCAATTAAAATATTCCTAAAATTCTGAGTTTTATTAAAATGTGGAATTGAAACTATTTTCAATTTTTATTTTAATCACACGCTTGTGAAATAGAATTCCTGGTTTCCCAACAACCCTTGGAAACGTGACTTCTAGCCTTTGTTTTGTGAACTGATTTGTTTGAAGAGGCCAGTTCCAGGCTTTTTCACACCCACTGATGCAGAGGATGTTTCAAATTGTTTTATCTTTGCCAGACAATGCTGCAGATATGAATTCCAGCACGTTCACTCCATAGACAGGTTTACACCTCTTAGATTAGAGTGACATTGTGGCATTGCCGTAATGTTCTTTTCCCCTTCCTTTTTCACAGTGTTATATTGGTTTCAATAAGAACTCGCATCTGATTCTTTTATTGTGACTTCAATCCTTTGGACTGGAAATGAAGATGAAATGCAGTTTTGTATACACAAATGCTCTGTTGTGCTGATAAGAATGATGTGCAGAGAATACAGACTAATACAACAGGATTGTATATTCAGCCTCTTTTTGCTAAAGGAGATGGTTATTCAACAGTCTGTTGGGTAATAATAAATCATTTGTAAATATCGCCCTCAATAAAGTGGGGACTCCTTTTCCCTAATGACCCTTATACAAGGAATTGAATACAAAGCTCAAGGAGAATTTTGACAACAATATGACTCCTGGGAGCCTTCAGCGAGAATCACCTACTCCGTGTGTCCAACAAGGGGCAACGGGCAAGGCTGTTGGGACTCATTAATCAAATACTTGGTTTAGATCTCTTCCAGTAATTATGTAATGGGCATGTACCTTAATTAGCATCTCTTCATCCTCTGCCTGCTGTCAGAGAGTGACGCTAACTAGAACAGTGACAAAATTGGCCTTAGCTGTGGTTTTCATACCAATGGTCCCCGTGATGGCAGACCAGTGTTGTCTTTATTTCCCAGGTTGTTTCCATTCTGCTGGAGTGACCTGATGTTAGAAAGCTGGAGGAAAGATGTTTCTAATGGCAGTAGCATCACAGTGCTGGAAATGCCCAGCAAGGGGAATCAAAAAATATTATTGTACAAAGCTTTTGTATTTCACATAGTTTCATTATACAGTGGTCTGAAGAAGAGCACCTTTATTAGATACGCTCTGTATCTTCTTGAAGTAACCACATTAGGATTCATGCTGTCTAAAATGGATGATAAACTGATACCTGTGCCAGGCTGAGGATGTTTAATGACAGGCTAGACAAAGTTTGTAGTGTCTTAGAAGGTTCTTAAAAGTGAAACATTAGACCACTGTGAGTGTAGCTGTGCTGGCAGACAGCCTTCTGACAGCATCGTGAAAGAAGTCAGAATTTTTCTGAATTGTTGTCTCCAAAGCGCATGTCAAAGTGCCCTCACCAGTCATGAATAGCATCCTGAAGTCAGATGTGCATTTGCTCAACCTGTAGCATCAAAAATGTGAAGAGCAGGAATCTGTTTCTGCTCCAGCTGTGAGTCAGGGTAAGAATTCCCTTAAATTTGAGAGCGAAAGTGCATTTGGACACTTCTCTTTACTCATTGCCCTTTGTCACTGCAATACTAAAAATTGTAAAAGTCACTTTTAAAAAGTGTCCTGTGGCTTAAGAGTGAGAGGTTTTATGTATCAATGGCAACCTGAGTCCTCCTGCTGGATCTTGTTTTCATTCAGCTGGGCACTTCTGTAATGATAGCTAGTCCCTTAAGAGTTGTATTCTGTATTGTGGGTAATTGTTGTTTATAACATGTAAGTGCATTAATTAGACTTGGAAGCTTGTAGATATTGATGCTCCTGTTAACCCCAAAGACTAAGTGTCTGTGTAAAGGATTAAGCTGGGACAGGTTATTACACGTATGTATTTAGTTCTTAATATTCCAAGCTAAGTAATTTCAGTGGTTTCCCATTATTAATTTATGTTTAGCCCCGGTATGACTACTGCTACTCAGAAGTCTAGGTTTCTCCATTTGTTATTCATATGAAGATCAACCATTCCAGATTTTTCCATTCCTGTGAATTCCAACGTGCAGCTCCAAACACACTGTTTCCTCACAGGGGCTTGCTTGGGGCTGGGGCTGATGAGGGAGAGACTGTCTTCTTGCTGACAGAGCAGGTTTGGAATCGGTTTCATGCAGCTTGGGCAGATCTTTCCATTCCACATGCTGGGTCCTGGAGAGCAGCACCGAACTGCTTAACCCAGGAGGGGCAGGGAAGTGCAGGGTTGACTCTTTTCAAGTGGCAGCATCTGTCATCTCATGAGCCATTTCCCTGCCATTGATCTACGTGTTCAGATCCCTTACTGTCAGCCTATTTATTTTATTTACATCCAGGAATGAAAGTTAACCCAGAGAGTTGATCCTAAAGTACCTGCTGGCTGCTTTCCCTGGGTGTAGAAATAACAGTTGCAAATGTTAGGTCAAACCATTCTAGTCTATGAATTTAATCAGTGCCTCAAAGAAGGGGTGTTTGTCATGTATATCAAGCTGGCTAAAGCTGTGACTTCAGAAAAAGGCAATTTGCAAACAGGAACAAGAGCATAGACAGCAAAACAATAGAGAAGACCACTTTAAGTTCCTCTAATGTGGAGAGGATGGGAGTTGGGGGAGACAGACACCATTCAGGAGAAGGTATCTGTAGATGTCAGCAAGCACTTTTCTTCCCATTCCCTTCACCAGTAGTGTACCTGCTCTGGAGATGAAAAGAAGGGACCTGAAGTCCCTTCATGACATGGGGAGTAACTGAAAAACACAGGTACACCCGTGAACAAGAGGCCAAATAAACTGTATATAAACATTAGAATGAAAAACCAGTGCCTCCTTGTGCCCAGCCCCATCTACTCCTGCAAATAAACATCTTTCAGATCATGTGAATCGAATATTCATATCAAGTGCTAAATTCTAGTGAGTCAACAGAATACCAGATGACAGCTGGAAAGCTGCCAGTGAAATTAAGAGCTTTTTTGGCGAACTAACAGAGGAACTCGGTCCAAAGGTTTAAGGTTTGCAGAGCTGGCTGGATTGTCTTTTATGCTCGACATTCTGCAATACTCAGGAGCTGATCGGATGCATCGCTGTGTTGTTTTCATCAAGTCAAAGCACTGAGCAAAGGTTTTCTATTATTTCACACCCCATTCATAGCTTGCTACACAGACTGCATAATGGAGACTACCCCCAAATGCCTTTTGGTTTTCCCTTTGGAAAGTTTTCTCAGAAGCTGGTAGCAAAATAATAACGGGCAGTTCTTTACTTCTGTAACTCCAGAGTACATCTATTGCAGTTCAGATGCCTTTAGCATAGTTATCTGGGTTCAAACATGATCCAAATCTGGCCTGAATGGTCTGGATGCTGACTTCTTGGCTACCTCTGCAAGTTTAAGCAAAACTTCTGTAGATCTCAGCCAATGTGCCTGGCATCTGTAAAAGGAATCTCAGTTCGGTTCAGTCTATCAGGAACTATCCAGCCAGACTTGTCATTTTAATTTTATACATTCTATACATGTTGAGCAATTTTTACCTTAATGGCAAAATAATAATGTTTTCTCTGTTCAGAACATGTTCTGTAGCAGGGAATGATTTGCACACCTGAAGAACTGGAGTTCTTTGTACAATATACTGTATGAAACTGGGTGTATCCTACTGAAAACTTGCAATTTAATTTTAGCCTCTTAGGAGAGCAATGTAGAAATTCTGCTAAGCAGATGAGTATGGAGTGTACTCTTCTTACAGTATATACTTTGTTAAGATGGGGAAGAGTAATATGGAAAATGCCTACAGGGTGGGCGTTAACCCGAACTGTTCAACAATATGGCCCTGCTTAGCAATTTTAAGATACATTTTAAACTGGGGGAATAAACCCCTGGTAGATGCCATTGTTACCTACTGCTTGTGGCAATTCCAAACACGTTCTGAACATCAAAAACAACAGAAACACGTGTCTAACCTTTTCACTCCCATCATCCCGATGCTGCTGTGTTCAAGACTTTTCCCCTTCCGTTAGATCACAGGAACCCAACAGTTTTCTAACTCAGGAGGGATATATGTTATCAAAAACAAACACAACTGCAGACAAATTAGTTGCAGTATTTCACTAATTACACTCCTAGAAATGTAAGAGTCTGAGCAAAAACATTGTGAAGGCTTTATGCCACCTCCTGGATGTGATGTGCTTAGTGACCCAGAGCAGTTCCACTGAAGTCAATGAAATTTTAGTACCATAAAACAAAAATAAGGCTTTTTAAAAAATCCATAGTAGAGTATATTCTAGTTATGGAAAGAAGGAAGGAAAATGAGGTTCTTTTTTTCACATTAAATAGAAAGAACTTGCTGTATGCACGAGGGAAGAACCGAGGGCCAAATCAGTCTAAATTGCACACAACAAAAGGTGAGAACGAATCAGCATAAACGCCCCAGCTCTATTCCTAACACGTTGCCCGAGATATGTACTCACCACAGGGACATTTTGCTGACTGGTTCGCAATCTCATGCTTCTCTTCGTTTCAGGATATTTCTGCTATGTTCTATTAGATTTTTTTATTATTCTTTTCTAGTCTAATCACATTTGTTACTGTGGGACTCCTAGACTTATTTGAGATACAGAACCTGACAGATGAAAGTGACCTGTTGCAGTTTAGCTGGTTGAATATTTCAAAATTTCAACCCTGCAGACTTACACTGTACATTTTCTTGGATGAAAGCTGGATAGAATATTTTGGGTAAAGGAAAAAGGCTGTTCCATTTTAATGGTATCAGTAACGACTTTTGGAACTGTTGCTGTTTATCAATAATGCAGTCACATTAGGGCTTGGTTTTTTGGTAATGCTCCAACGTGGTTTATTGATGAAACTAACTTGGTAACTTTTATTCTTCTCAAAATAATGATAACACACAGATGTACAAACCCACATTCATGTGTTGTTTTATTGGTGCGTTACAACATTACATTTCCTTCACATTGAGAAAGCATGAGATTAAAATACATTGATCCACAAAAATGCCTTCCTAGCTACGCTGACTTTGCACTGGTAATTACAGCCCCACAGATCCATCCACAAGTTTCATGTCATTAAGTCTTTCATAATTTTAATAACATTTTAATCAAAGCTTTTACATTGTCTATTTTATGACTTTCAATTTAATTATTCCCATTAAAAGACGTTATTCTTTACTGCTTTGCGAAGTTCACCAATTACTCTTGCAATGTAAGTATTTATGCTGCATTACACTTCATATTCCAATCTTTTAGCAGCCACTGCTCATTTGAGGACTGTATAAGCTTTCCCCATCCCAAAGAAGATAGCTTGTTTGTATCAAAAGCCATTAAAAGACTGGGAATGTGTACAGCACAGTTAGGAGGCCCCACTCATTTTTGAGAATAAGCCAGATCTATATAAAATACATGCAAAATGCTCTATGCATCAGTATTAAACTTCTAATTTTAAGATTTATTTTTTTTTAACGTTTGCATATAACCTGGAAGACTAGGGTTCCTGCTGAAAGAAAAAGCTAATGGCTAATCCCTATACAATGTAAAGACATGATACCCTTACTCTAGGGCTTTCATTAACCCTCCCATATGAAGTAATAGAAAATGATATCCCTGTTACAGAATTCTGTAGGATGGTTTAAAAACTTTATAGAAAGATTAAGCCTCCACTAAACTGGGTGGATTTCTAGAATAAGACCTCAGTTACACCAGAGAAGTGTTCTGTCAAATCCAGTGCAACTGCAATGCCAGAATAATTTTGCTTTGCTGATGCTAGTTTTGTGAACTAGCGTATATACACCAGTAAAATCACAGTTGTGTTTGGGTAACTGTCTCTATTCTGGAGCTCAGAATAATGTAAATCCCAGTAAAAAATTCTACCTCTAACTGACGC
This sequence comes from Arenaria interpres, assembly GCA_013399435.1. Taxonomy (NCBI): domain Eukaryota; kingdom Metazoa; phylum Chordata; class Aves; order Charadriiformes; family Scolopacidae; genus Arenaria; species Arenaria interpres. Next base: position 100,712 of record VXAK01020021.1, read on the forward strand.
AGTCAAACTGGTATCAGTTTTACAAGTAGATCAGGCTTAATTTCTGCAGAACTGTCCTGGGTTCATGTCTATTACATTCTGTTTCTTAATGTCATTTCCTATTTATAGCTATTTCCAAATATCATATAAGTTTATATATAGTATGGTTTCATCCTCTTATACACAAGTATTACATTTATTTTAAAAGGGATTCTAATTTACTTTCTCTCTATAAAAATTCAAGTGTTGCCAATCAGGAAGTAGCTCTTTTCAAAAAAATCTACAAAGCTTTGAGAAAAGTAAATGACAAGCCTTACATAAAGACATTGAGCTGTTTGAATCACAAAATGCCTACAAGGCCAATACATATTCCAACAGGAACACATGAAGTATAATTATGGCAGCAGTCTCCTCCAGTCTAAAGCACCGTAATAATGGTCGTTGATCAATGCTATCTTGATCGCTGTAACCAGCGCCTCCAGCTAAGAAATGTTCAACCGCCAAGGTGTGGTCTGGAACATTTGCCTGCATTTTCACAGGGTATCTACGGAAAAAAATTCTGGAATCTGACATTTTGCCATCCAAAGGTACATCATTTCACAGGAACGTGATGTATACTGCATAGTGCGTACATAACAAAACAGGATCCTACCAATAATAAATTAACTAAAGTCATACACTTAATAATTAACTTCCCCATACCAACAGTGTTTTGATTCAGGTGAGTTTCAATTCAGGTACCAAGCCAACCATCGCAAACACCATGCTCAAGAACATGATGAGCTGAAAATGTGGAATGGGTCTAGTGGAAAACTGTCTCCAGCATTCCTCTGGATATGTTACAGTGCTGGAGACCACCACAAGCATTCATGGTTGCGCGCCCAGAGTCACAAAGGAAAATCTTTGCATTTCTTTAGATCACCAATGCTGCAGTGAGTAACTACACAAGAATGAACATGGCACACCGAGATTCACAGAAAACATTGTGTTTCTTTGTTCTCATAGTTTTAGGATTTTTTTAAAAAATTGTTTTAAAGACTTCAGCTTGTTGAATGTCATGGGTGTTCTTTTCTTTCAGTTTGTTTTGATGGTAATAACTGCAAGAGCTCTCAAAAAATTGCTAATGATGTAATACCAAGTTTCTAATCCATCCTATGAACATGTATGTTATTGCAAGCTGATAATTTTAACAGTGTGGAATTACTTGAGTGTCAGCATCATCCTGTGGAACTACTAATGCACAAGGTTTGGCTCTTACAAACACTTACCCATTCATACCTTTAGGTTGCTTGATCATTAGTAGCTCAAAATGACCTTGTCAGAACTTGACAATTAATACAAAGTTCTACCAGCATGTGGAGATTTTTATGTTAGAAGACAACAAGATAAACATAAGGATGATGCCCAACTTAACAAATTATATAAAGAAATGGCTGGCCACAACAGATGCTGAACATCTGGTGAAAAGTGCTGTGTGTACTCATCACCCATCAAAATCAATGAGTGCTGAAGACAACCAGAACTTTCTAGGTGACACTCAGTACTTCAGAAAATCTGTTTCCAGATCTACTATATCCTCAACAACATCTTCTTAAAATTACTCTTTTAACCATTCTCCACATAGGATTGTTTTTATTAATGTTCTTTCCCCTTCCCTCAAGTAGTCTATCTGTTTGCAGTAGACTGAAAACAGGTAAGTCAGTAAGTCAATATGAACTGAAAATTTTAAAGTATGATGATATTATGGCAAAAAATATATATTTCATTTTTCTTTATAAAAAGGAAAGAAATAAATGGAAAAACACGTACAGTAAGAAACACTGTGTTAAGAGACCAGTTTGGAGGAAGTGTGAGAAGGCTAAAAGTTCATTCTGCACATTTCTTAAAGTCATACAGGACCTTCAGTTATTCCCTCTAGAGGCAGGCCAGTAGCATTATCTGCTGTAGGTCTCTCTTCTTTCTTCACAGAGTTCTGATCTAGCAGGCTGACGTAAGATTTATGACAAGCTGTATTACCCAAAGGAGGGTAATGTTGTCTGTAGCAAATATAAGCAAAAATGAGGCCAATGATCCCTCCAACAAAAGCATCTAGGTAAGAAAAGCAACAAAACCAGAAGTATGTTAGCATGGAAAGGACAGCCAGTAGTGCCAACTGTAAATAAAAGGCCTTTGGTTGACCTGGAAGTGTTTAATCTAGAAAATGCAACCTGAAATTTTTCATAAAGAATTTGGAGCCGCATACCACAATCACATAGAACACATAAAATCAGTAGTTTTGGGGGACATCTCCAACATTTTAAATACCCAAAATGTAGATGGTTGGCTATGTTTCAGGAGGTGAAAAGGGGAAACAGAATGGTTTCCATGGAGTATTAAACATTCATGATGTTCCAGCTCACCGCTGACCAGCCTTTAAGGTTAGGCAACCCACGTATCTTCTTTCAGTTTGCCATGATTTACAATGACCACCACCAGGTTTTCCATTTATGAACAATACAGTTGAACTGTGCTGTTTACAGCATCCAGAACTCTCCCGCTGACAGGTACACCCCAAACTATTGCACTGACTACAGTCTGCTCCTTGTCTCTGCCTACGTACCCCCAGGGAAGACGGCAGCTAAAATGCCAGATCTACTTTTGACTGGTTTGTGTTCCAAAAGGCATTCTCCAGTGCAGACAGGGAGCAGTTAGGATGTAGGATGGAAAATTATCTTCCTTCAGGAAGTGGGCCACTGTAGCTACAACAATTCATTTCAGCAATTCACTTGCAGCTCCTGAAAGGCCCCTGAGAAAGACAGCTGTCAAGAACGATTTCAAGCTGGGTGAATTCCTCCTAAAAGTACCTGAAAGGTCAAAGACTAAGCATGCCTGTTAACTGATTTAATACCTTTGGAGTAACTTTCTTTGATGCTATTTACTACCTCACACTCCTACCAGAAAATAAAAGAAGATGAAACAAAATAAGGCCATTTAATGAGTTATTTGCAACTCTCACACACGGGCAATTTTAAGTTTTCCATGGCAACTGCACTGTACCTGAAGGGCAAGAGGATTTGTTCTGTCAGATTCTCCCTGCTTCTTGGTAGTATACTTGCCCGCTCCTGTATTTCATTTTCAAGCAACCAGAGCAAAACTTCACGAAAACACACACTGACTTTGAAAGCCCCAGATTTGAACACAATAATGAAAGTGGGACAAAAGACACTGGCTAGAATACATCTTGACACTATGCTTTATTTTAACAAGGCTTACTAAGCACCGTATCATCTGTGGATACCTGTGTTTCTCTATTTTACTTTGAGTTACAAAGAAAGCACAGTGTAATAAAAAAGCAAATTGTTGAGTTTCATGACAAAGAAGTGTTAGTCAATACCAATTATTTTTGTCTAACACAGTCAGATATGGATTAAATTCCCTAGTTTGTCAGTCTAGTACATATTAGGACAAAGGACATGTTGTTCAATTTTCAGTGGGTAATAAATGGCTTGTAATCATCGGAGGAGTGAGATTCTGAAGAGCCTTGTAACAGGAATAGCTAGGGCAAGAAAACCTGAAAAATTTGAGATGGATACATTTAAGAACTGCGATTACAGGTCACAGTTGCCTGTTGAGGAAGAGGACTAGACTGTATGGCCTAGGAGATCTCTTCTCATCCTATGTTCTCTTCCTACACGCAAAGGGACATAACAAATCTACCAAAAATGTAATAGAGAATCAAGCAAGATTTTAAAAATGTACACACAATGTGATTGTGTGTACACAGCATTTGCAAGCAGACAGAAGCTTATCCTACCCATACTGGCAGCTGACTGATTTTGTACCATTCAGACTGTCCCTGTCAAACTGTCATGGTACAAAAGGTATCAATGGCAAGAATTTTCACTATAGTATAATATTACAGGATTGATCAACTTGTGTTGGTTGCAATTCTCAGATTACCCTCCTTTAACCGTGGTGATTTGAATCCTGTTCCAGCTACTTTTTTATTTTGCTTAACAATGAGGTCAAGTCCAATTACTATTTTTAATTATGGAGAAATACCAGATTTCTGCCAATCCTCTACAAGTTCCCCAGTATTTCAAGACTTGCTGAAACCCTGCCTAAATAATTTCTATCAGAACACTTCCATGCAACTCTGGGCCTCAGTTTGGGCTCCACAGTAGTACAAATTCACTACACAATTTATGCCAAAGATTTCCAGCTTGCTGACCTTGACTTGGGGCACTGGGCAAACACACAAGGCAGATATTTTGACTCCTGCTTTTGAAGACAACAATTCTGTGTTTCGTTTGAGCTCATGGTAGCCACAGCTTCCATTTTTTTTTTTCTTTTCTTTTTTTTCCTTTGCCCAGAAAGGAAAAATAATATTCTTTCAGTCTCAGTATTTATCTTTACTTTTTTTTCATTTAAAATTTACACTTACTTCATGAGTAAATTAACATTTTCAGAGTTATAAGCCTAGACAGAGAACTAGGGACTTAAAAGCAGTCAGTATGTTCCTGATTCATAGTGAGATATCCTAATATTCACCAACACTAAGAACTTGGATACTACATTTTCCAGTGAAACCGAAGGGAGCTCATGAAGTACTTATAATAACATAGGTCACCTGAAGGACAATGTCTGCCATCTCTGTTTTTAGCTTGGGAAGAGCTGAGTTTTCAGCTCCATCTCCTTAAACTTCAAAAACAAAAATACGAGCAGGTCTAATGGACACAATCACAACCCCTTGGGTGTAGTTTTCTTCTATCATATATGAAATACGCCATAATAATCTGCCTAGTGGCTCATGTTTCAGTACATAAACAATTCTTACTCTTAGCAAGAGAGTACAGACTGCAAAAGCATTCAGAATTTGAGAGTAAACCTGTGCACTCCCATTCACATTCATTCACACTCCTCTCTCTCTCTTTAACAGAGAGTTCAACCCAGCCACTGATCACACATTGAGCATGAGATCCATTAACTCTGCCGTCTGTCCAGCCTGGCCAGGCACAGACCTCACCTTCAGCAGCTTTGTGCTGGAGGCTCTCTCCAACTCGGTGAGCAAATAAGAGTAACGAGCCCTGTAACAAGACAAGGAACTCTGCAGGAGACCAGGAGACTCCTTGAAGAACATGTCAAGGCTAATGGTTGGTGATTAAGCAGCTATGGGAGAACAGGATGCTGCACAGCAAACAGAGCAAGAAAAAGCACGGATGAGTCTTGCTCTGCCGTGCTGACTGTAGGATGAGATAAGAAATGCTCAGTGGGATGGAGATATGCTGCACTTAATTGAAACTATGTAGAGAAACCAACAGAATTGTATGTATTAGAAAACATAAACGAATCATAAGCAGTATGAAGCAGCTAATTGAAAGGAGTGCTCAGGACCTTGAGGGGAGTATAATTTGCAAGGCCAGCAGTACCATACCACCAATACCACATGAAGCCAAGATGACCTACCTAACAGTATTAGAAATACTACATCTGGTATTTCTCATAGGAATATGGGAATAAATAAGAAAAAAGTAATTACAGCCTGGTTCACTAAGGAGGAGACATGAGTGGAGAAAGACAGGTACAAAGGCAGTGAAAAAGAGGGTCAAGAAATAGTAAAAGAAAGAATAGATGGTAGGATTTTCTGACAGTGAAAGTGTAGATGCTGATGGACAGGAGCAAGCTGACCTGTGCATGGCAGAGGGAAGCCATGCGGAGAACCCACCAGAATCTCCAAAAGCTCCATGTCTGAAAGACTCAGTGTGGGAGGGTAAAGCGTGGTGTAATTCTGACTTAACAGGATGAAGTCATAGAATTATAACTTAGTGATGTGTCATTAATATACAGCATAGCCTTCTGTATCTGTTACGTCACACACCTGAATTTTAAAGGACTCTGATACAAGAGTCTTGCTGTGACAGATGCAGCTGGTCGGAATGGTGTCACGCTCCAGAAGTGCCTGCCGTGAGGGAAGAGAGGATGCTGCAGCATAGCCCTAAAGCTATGAAGGGCAGTGCCAATTAACTCAACCTCACTAAGAACCCCCCTGAAAGGTATCTGCTCTAGTTACATTGTATTATAACAATGCCTCATTTACATGAGAATGCTCACATAATATGAAGATCCAAAGTTTCCACTAGAAACAATAAGTAAATGGAAAACAGATTAGGATTAAGCATCCTTCAGACCTGCGATGCTTCAGTTAAGAATATCCCCTGTGGTTCATTATATGAAGACTTTCAAGGATGCAGGTTCATCCAGGACTAGACATTTTATACATAGCCACATATCAAATGCTGCTGTGAAGAGTCTTACGAGCCACCTCCCTTTCTGTCAGTAACTGTCGTTCCCTCCCAAAGGTAAGACTTAAGATTATGTGACATGTTTCTTTAACGTTGTGGATATACTTTATGATCAAGAAAGACACTGCATACTGCTTCAATAACCTACTCATCCATATTGAACACATTCAGCATTTATTTGCAGTTACAAACTAATGAACATGCATTGGTACCACACCGAATCCATCATGCTAACATCCAGTCAGTATAATGAAATACCAACCTTGAAATATTTGCAGCCCAAAGCTATGGAAAATCATTTTTAATAGGATGTAACAAAAAGATGAAACATTCATCCTTCTTAAGTAGGACCCAACTTTGGATATTGTGGAATTGACACCACGGGATCAATCACAACTTTGGCCAAACTAAGAGAACAGAAAACATCAAACTTTGCAGCAAGGATTTATTTCAGCGTGGGGAGAATCTGTTACAATCTGCTATTTAGCTTAGTATGCAATGTCTCTATACTTCTCCAGGAGGGGCCATGAACTCACCTCATGCCCAATATACTTTGATTTGAATGAAAAGCAACGTATTACATCATGTGCATCAAATGACCGAGGGCATCTTTGCAATGACCAGCTACACAAAGATGCTTCAGTCTAGCCTAATGCACAAGCAACGCCGTATTAGCAAACACTCACGTACCCAACAGGTACCTGGAAAAGCAACGGGCACGCAACAGAGCTACTCTGATGGGCCAGATCCAGCCCACAGCTGGATCCATCCATGCCAACTATGGCACTAATGTACATCTGTAAAAAAATATTTTGTAAAAAAATACACTGATGTGGATTCATCTTTATAAATATGAAGGTGTACATCGTGTATATAAAAATGCAGAATGGTAAAGGGCCCCTGCAGTATTTTCAGACATTGAAACCCTCAGCATCAATCCAGGAGCAAGGAAAATCTATAGCAAGCTATTGTGTTGTAACTCATGTTATTTAATGAAAAAAAAAGTAATCAAAGAAATATGAGGCTTACCAAAAAAAAAAAAAAAAAAAAGTAGAAAAAAGGTATCTCTATGGCTCACCTTGCCAGTGATGTTTGTAATCACACATACGTGACAGGGCAATCATCATGGCGCAGTAGAGCGGGAGAATTGCCGCACAAAGCCGCCAGCTCTTCCCCCGGCCGTTTTCCGTGAAGCAGTGTAACTTTCCAGCTAAGTAGAAGGTGGTAAAGCCAAGGCCTGAAAATGCAACTGATAAAGAAAAACACAGAATTACAGTATTTGTCACTAACCTTGTATGATATTATCCTTTAAGATTTGACAGTAAGATCCTTCTACTGCAGAAAAGTCTTGGACTTTCTAGGGTGATATTAAGAGTTAACATAAGTTGAGAAGACCCATATGCAAAAAATTGGGGGAGTTTCATTATTTGAATGATGATTCCTATGTAATCGTATGAATGATGCTGTCATAACTTATTCTTTTAAAGGGACACAGCAAATTGCCTAGGTAGAGAGTTTTTCTGCAGTTTTGTTTTAATAAAGCAATCATGACCTTACAAACTTAAAAAAAACCTGGTACTTTGGGGGCTGAATGGAAAAAGGCAGTCTCCCACAAGATCCATGATTTACATATGCTCTCCATGGCAGTGGTGTTATCTATGTTGCAATGCAAACAATCAGGCAAGTAAACACTGCAAAGCTAATCTATTTCCTTCTCATAGATACTCAGTTTTCACATAATCTGACATATCTACAAATACTGTGATACCTCTAGACATTCATCTATCCAATAGCAATTGAATTTTTTTTCCTTCAGCAATTTACCTTTTTCCTCTGGGGGAAACATCGGCTATGGAAAGAATCCCTGATTTTATTTGCACATTAAATTAAACATTTAGGCAAATTTTTAACTTGAGTCACAAAAGCTCTTTCATGCTTAACCTTCAGCATGACTTTCCTGATATTAGACCTATTCTAAAAAGTTGCGGTTCAATGCAGAAAAGGATTCAGTCAGTTTGTACTACAATTGAATTACATTTAAATTATATTTTTAGGTCCCATTAACATATTTCTATAGAACATGCTCAACTGGCAGTGACGATAGAACTCAGGCACCCAGTTTCTGTACTAAACTTCTCTTCTCTTGCAGCTGTTCACCTTCCAGAGAGATGCTGGATGGATTTTATTTTATTTTTTAGAATATGCATTATAAAATAAAAAAAAACCACAAACATTTAATTTATTTTTTTTTGCTGTAGGAAAATTAGTGCTGCGGCTGAACAGGTAGCTCTGTGAAACGCATCTTCTATTTTCTCCACAAATGTCATACTCAACTTTGCTCACAGAGATCAAAATAGAATATAAGCATGTAAAGCACAGACGGCAAGACTATAAATATTTATCCAAACATTTTTCTGACTACCTTCGTACTTTTTATCTTTGTGATATCTCAGCACCTCTATAAGACGTAATAGGTCACGGTCATAATACAAAATCCTGTTCTGATTCTGCTGTCAGTGAATTTAATGGTAAAATCACCATCAGTGCTGGGTCAGAGGTGCATCTTTTTTCTGATCTACTGCTAGGGCCTTTCAAATGCCCTTCTCATGTTCCAAAAGGCCATATGTGACAAAGTATTTACTTTGTGTTCTGCTGATAAATCTATGGGATGGTCAGTTTTAGCTGACACTACAATGGAGTGGTTTCAGAAGATTATACTATACACCTGTTCAAATGCAATTACTGAAGTTTTGCATTTCATCTTCAAACACACAAACCTTTACATGTGGCAGAGCAGGATGGGCTGTTGATTAGTCATCAAACCAGTATAGCAAACATAATATTTCCTAGAAACTATTTCAACCAGTGCTGATTCTGTGCTTGTCAGAAGACAGCTGAAGGCAAACTTTAAAATATAACAAACAATCTCAGATAAATAAAAGATTTCTTGCAGACTGGGTTACCTCCTTGTGTACAGATCTTTGAGAGTCATATAAACGTACTTTGCCATCCCAACAAACTTGAGCTCACAAATTGTGCGTTATAATATTGATAACTATTATCCACAAAGAATCTTTAATAATGCATATACACTCTCCAGATAATATTAATGGTACCTAGACAGTATCTCAGTCGTGAATAAACTTTATTTTGTGGAAAATTAAGTCAATTTCCATTCATTTTTATACCTGTTCTACCTATTTTGCCTTTTCATAATGTAGACCTACTGGTTATGTAGACCTGCCAGTCAAAGGTGTCTAATTGATTTTGTTTGCAACATGGCTATACACCATTCAGAGACCGTACTGCAAGTTCTGTCATACAACCCCAGCCATTAAAGCAAGCACGTTGTCTCTCTCTGCTCATCAAAGTGAATTCCTTACTCTTATTCTCAGAATGAGACTTTTGAATATCAGTCACCCAGGGAGTAAATCAACTTGGAAGTCACCACTTTAAGTCGGTCCAGTTCACAAAGCCTACTGGGGTTTTTCTCTGCAGATAACACTGCTTATTTTGTTTGCTGAATAAGGACTATTCAAAAGTTCACAGAGTTAGCAGCCCAAAGGGACCAGCTCTGACCTCCTATATATCACACCATTTAGCTAACATCCAGTTAGCCCCACAATGTCAGTCTGGATAAAGTATAATTTTCAGAGAAATAATCTGAAGACAGAGAAAGAGAACTATTTCAGATGCAAGAGGACTTGTAACATCAGCCACTTGGTGAAGTTCTTACTGACAAAACCATGATCAAATTGTAAACCACCATCATGATGGGCCATCTTCATCCAAACACCTGATTCGGTAAATTCAGAGATAGATGCATAGATGAAAAGTCAGTAAGGCTCTCCAACAGCCTTTCTACAAGAAGTGCTGCTCCCACTTCACAATAATCAAAATAATAATAATTGAAAAATTGATGCAAACACTCTGTTACAAGCACCTATTGAGGTATAAGTAAAAGGAAGTTTCTGAGTATGTTTATTTACTGTTATAGCAACGATTGAACTGTACATGAGCAAAATACTTCATAGAAAAACCCCAAAACCTGATATGCCTTCTGCCCATGGAGTTCATGTACTAAGCTCTCATCCTGCAATAGATAAAAGGTTGCAGAACCTTGTCATCATGGAAAACCTTGAAGGGGATAATGGCACTCTGTAAAGGTACCAGGTCCAAGCCGGGCAGATCTGATGAATGAGCAATCAGTAGAGGGTAGAAAATGGGAGGCCAAAAAACCCAACTGAATAGGTTTTTAGAACTAAATGGATAGCTGTAGATTTCTCTGTGAAGACAAGAAAGTGGTGTTTTGACCTTTACATCCTAGTGGTTTAGGAATTACCAACTTAAGAGAGTGCCTTTCATCTTGTTCTGTGTAGGTGGGGTATCTGGAACCGCGATGGGAAGGCACATTTTAAAACTATACCATAATGGTACTTGAAGCATGTCATAAACCAGCCCCCTCTTGGGCATTACCACTATTGGAATAAGTAAAACTACATTAGACTCTTTCAGTTTGTTTCTATCACCTTCTTTAAAAAAAAAAAAAAAAAATCGCAGTGGGAACAAAGACTATGACAGCATCTAGAGACACAGCAGACCCCATCCTGACATCTGATTCTCTCCAGAGAGGAGATCTAAGTGGGTTTTAAAACCTACCTGCATGAACCAAACCGATTACCAAGTTGAAATGCATAAAGTGAGAAACTGTGAACAAGAATCTGATCTAAAGCACCCTAAATAAATTATTCATTAAAAATGTAATTGCTTTTGTGGGTGTTTTCTGGAAATTAAACTACCCCACGAGGATCTTCAGCTTCTCAAGTTTTAATGGATGCTTTGCTAAGCAAGCAATACGTGTCTTCCTTACACCAAGCAGTTTTGGAGCCGAAGAAAAAATGCTCGACTTATTTAAGCGGCAACAAATTATGAAACTGCAAAACAACCATTCAAATGGCCTGTGTAACAATCAGAGAAAATGATCCATCTCTTTGTCTGTAATGCTTTATACTTGCAGTGTTTACTGTATATTTTCCAAATGCAAACACATACTATTCATCACTGGGATTGCCTACTGCAATTTTAGCTGGGGCTACTGGCGAATGTTTTCAGTTTCACACTGCTCAAAGACTGAAATATTTATCTTTCCTAAAGGAAAAAGTATGATACCAAATGGCTGCATAAATTTTAATGCTGAAATTCAATTCAAAGAGGATTTTCTAGAAGTACAATTCCCAGAGAATGTTTTGAGCTTATTATCACAGGCAAACTATTTTTATTTTTTTTTTCCAAGTGGGACAGTCAATCACCTTCCCCTTGGCTTAGCTTTATTAATTTCTTTCTACAAAGAAAGTTCAGCAGAAGCAACATGAAAAGCACATCACAAAATACAAATGTATGCAGGGACTTGGGAAACAAAAAGGAGATATCAGAGACAGAGACATGTTAGAACAAAAATAGACCTATATTATCTGAAAAGCAAGTAACTAGAGTATTAGTTATTACGTTGTTTTTGCAGGACTGTCAACAGTAAAGTCTCATGAACCTTTTTTGTCTTTTTCTGGCATTTTATTTTCATGCACCTTTCAAGATACCTCATTACACCTGAAATATCTGAAGTGGTTTCAGGGTGCCTCTCACCGCCACCAAAAATGAGAACTAAGTTCTGATTTGTTCAGTTAATGATGCCGTAAGTGAAGCAGTTCCATAGCCTGCTTTGCCACTTCTGTTGTCAGAAACCTTGAAGAAATCACCTTTCTCTGAGAATACAGGAAAGAAAAGCCTAAAAGGGCTCAGATTCTGGAATTACTCTGAAGAGAAGGGGTCAGCACTCAGGCACTAATCAAAGCAGCCTTAGCATTAATATAAGCTGCAAGAGACTGTCTTGTAAACTCAGCCCTAATCTTACAGCTGTATCAGACTAGAAAGGCATCTTTCTCTGCAAGGTATGTTTTTCACTCTTTTCTCATTGCCCAAATGTCAATGCTTCTCAATTACATTTGGTATAATCAGGTCCAACTAATGAACTTATATCAGATTTAAACCTAGGACAGAATGGCATCAGGATGCAACTGGTCCTTGAACACATCCATGATGGTGCTGCTGTGGTGTGGTGCCTGGATAACGCACTATTCTCCTTCCAGGTATCAGCAATATCAAGAGCTGACTGAATTTTTTTTTGTTAGATCAGATGCGCCATCCATTTATGAAAGAAAAGTACTATAGTGTACCTCTAGTTTCTTGAGAAAATTTGTTAAAACTGAGATAAGAGTTGGCAGGTTAATTCAAACAGATCAGTACTAATTGAACAGCTACTACCCTGTCAATTATCAATAACCAGAGAATAAATTTCTCTTTCTGCTAGACCTTAACATAAATGCAGTATCTGTATCTATCCATAAGCTTTAGAACATCAGCACTCCCAGATTATTTCCAGTTCAACACTGGAATATACCCAGTCCCACACTTCGTGCTTCCTGCTTTTCCATTTGATAACGGATCAACATCCCGCGCAACTACTTGTCCTCCCCATTCACCATGGCAGGCATGTGTATCGAATTTTCAAGGATGTGCATTTAACATAAAATTTCTCTGAAGTGAATTGGCACAAGCACATAGATTAGCATGTAAAATACAGTTAAGAGATGTCTTGAAGAATACCTTGTATGGATAGAAACTTTTTACAGTGGAGGATCAGAACGCTTCTGTCAAACACGGGATGCAGCATGGCAGGCAGCGTCAAAGAGTTTGCTGGATTATACCAGCATTAGTACTGCCTGCAAATAACTACCCTAAATACTTCAGAAAGAAACTAGAGGAACCCCAAGACTACGCACAGCTACAGCAGTAAGGGTTTTATAGAAGATCTCTGCTTCTCTTTTCATGCTGTGAGACCCAGCAGGAATAGGAAAATGTTATTTATTCCTGCTACACTGCAAAGTGCAAAGCGATGAAGCCTGATCTAGCCACCATTTGCAAGATGAACTTATCGTTGGGGGTTTTATGTAAAGACGATGACTTTGGTGGAAAAAAAGGCAAGTGATCTGAAGCCTTTTTCAACCACACTTTAAGCAGCAAAGTGAACCAGGACACCAAGAGACAAGTGGCTGCACAGCTACATTATACCATCACTGAATTCAATGCTAGGCTCCAAGCTTGTAAATAACTCTCTCGAGAGAAACTTTTAAATAACTCTCTTGAGAGAATCAGGGACTGGAAAGCGGATATCTTCATTTCCAATTCAGCCTAGATCCTCTGAAGATAGAGAAATCTCTTTAATCATGCATAGAAAATGAAAAACTATATTATCATATATTACTGTTAAAAAAAAAATAAATAAAATTGTGTTAAATGCTACAGTATAAAAGACAACACATAGAACATGTTTGCTAGGAAGGCTAAATACCATGCTGGAGACATATACATATTCTGAACCTCAGACTAGCAGAAGCTGGTTTATTATTAGAGCTGGAAAACTTAACTTTAAAGAGTTCACCTCACAAGCCCCTCATGAATTCAAACAGCCTTTGTTATTGAGTACTGAGAGGTAAATATGTCAGAGAAGAGGTAAAAGCATTGAACACAACCATTTCTGAGTATACTTACAGTTTGAATTAAGAAGCCAATAAAACCCACAGGAGATTTTTTTTTTTTCTCCTTGCATATCTAAGAAATCCATTACTTATTTCCCTGAATTCTTTTTTAAGAGGATGAAATATTTCAGAGAGACACTGCCATACAGCTGTTAATTAAGAGATTTATCTTGAAAATAGAGGAGTAGCAGCAATTACTGCCAAAAACCTGTGGCTTGTAGCTCATCTGTTACTTAAAATGTTCCCTTTCAACTGAAGGAAATATGATTATCCTCCATGAAATTGCTAGCTAAAGATAATTAACAGTTCAAATTTAGATACCCAACTATAATTACATGTACTGCAGTAATATTTTATATAAATTATCACAGGATAGCAAACAATTCTATTGAAATTCAATAATTTCATCACTCTGAAATACATAAATCATTTTCATTTTTCAAGCAAATGAATAGCTTTTAAAATGTAAAAATCTTTTCATTTTTACAACTGACTAATTTCAATTATTTAGTGAAAAAGGGGAGGAGGAGCTAGTTGTCCTTTCACTCTAAAGACATCATATTTTCTAGTTTCCCTTTTCCTTTTTAGTGACACAGCAAGACACACCACAAATACTACATTCATTTAATTAGTGCTTCATCAAGCAAGTCTGGTGCAAGCATGAACTGCATAATCAGCTTTGATATCATCAGAGAAGGCAGCTCCTCAGGAGTAATACAATGGTAATGCACTATACAGTGACAAACAACACTGAATGGAACAGTTAATTGTGGAGATAAGAGAAAATAAAATATTAACCAATCAACCAGTCAACAGCAAAGGTGCTACTTCTTTTAAGAGCTGCAGTAGCAGTCCTTACCTATCTAAGATGACAACTTACACCAAAGAGACTCCTAGTCTGACCGTCAGAGACTTTAAAAGTGTTTCAGAAAAGGAAAAAAATGAAGAGATTTCTCTCTCCTTCCCCCAAAGCCAAGGAATGGGAAAAAAAAAAATGAATTTAGGAGTAATCTTGAGAACGCTTTCTGCCCAAATAGGCAGAATTTAGCTAGGAGGAATGGGACACATCCAAACAAATGCAGGCACTGGTATGTGAACCAGTTATCGAGACTGTTATTGCTAGAGCTAAAAAGGCATTTCCAAAGAATGCCATATAACAGTTTTTGGTATCAGAATCAAGGCCAGACCCACGAATAGGCACATCCAAATTATACTCCTGCTCCTCATATTTAACTTCTACCCATTCTCTACCCTACTGCTACAGCCATTTTCTGGACACAGTGAAACTCTCTTTTTCATTCAGACTCTAGCCTTATTGCCATATTAAACAATACCAGAAAATGATATACTGTTCTATTGCTTGACAACATAAACATCTTTAAAGCCTTTAGACTTTTTTGGGTTTTTTTTACAGCAACTAGTAGTTCCATTTTTTCTAGACAGGATCTTGCTGTGTTCACCCACACAAACTTACTGATTTCAAAGAAGTAATGAAGGAAAACAGCCAGAACAGAGCAGAGCAGAGAATATTTTCAGTTTGAAGGGACCTACAATGATCATTTACTCCAACTGCCTGACCACTGCAGGGCTGTCTAAAAGTTAAAGCATGTTATTAACAGCATTGTCTAAATGCTTCTTGAACACTGACAGGCTCAGGGCACTGACCACCCCTCTAGCAAGCCTGTTCCAGTGTTTGACCACCCTCTCAGTAAAGAAATGCTTCCTAATGTCCAGTCTAAACCTCCCCTGGTGCAGCTTTGCACCATTCCCAACGCATCCTATCACTGGGTATCATGGAGAAGAGATCAGCAAAGAAAACAGGCTAATACAATGAAGAATAAAATGGCTAATCATATCATGGAATCATAGAATCGTTTAGGTTGGAAGGACCTTAAGGAACATTGAATTCCAACCCACCTGCTGTGTGCAGGGACATCTCCCACCAGACCAGGTTGCTCAAAGCCCCTTCCAGCCTGGCCTTGAACCCCTCCAGCGATGGGGCAGCCACAGCTTCTCTGGGCAACCTGGGCCAGGGTCTCACCACCCTCACAGTAAAGAATTTCTTCCTCATATCTAATCTAAATCTACCCTCCTTAGGTTTAAAAATGTCATGATAGAGAAGTTCTTGTATCAGTGAGCAGTCCTCACCAGTTCACACTGTATCTAGTCCTGAGTTATGATATTAAAAACATCTAGTCAAGCATTTTGATTTCTATTCTCTGATTAATTCCTTCAGTAAAACCATCCAAAGATTTTTTTCTTCCTCCCTTCTTCCCCACAGGAGTATTTTTTTAAGGAGATCTCCTGTGCTATTATCTACTGTCAGTTTCAACCACGAGTCCAACCAACATTTCCTTCCAACACTATCAGAATCTTCCAACTTAATCATTTTCCAAAATTTTCTGGTTGTTTAAACAGAACGTAGGAACCCCAAACAGAGAGACTTCCAAAACCATTGTCTTAGTTCAGATTGAAACAAGCAAAAACTAAAAGCCTCAAGAGAAAATCATCAGATAAATCAGTTGATTGCTACAAAGAATTTTTAGTTTTAAAAATATTTTGTACAAACTTCTTTGTATAGGTTTTGTTAGCTAGAACACTGGCTTCATTATTTGCTCAGTCCTCTGCAGAGGGAGGGAAAACCAACATTACTTACTTACTTATCTGTAATAGCTGGTGTTTTCTATGTAGAACTGACAGTAATAGCAAAATCCAAATGAGGCTTTCTGCAGATGTTCTGTACTTTTCTCTTTCTGGCATAAATAATATGCTTGATTTCCTGCATTTATCTCATCGCTGTTATCTCAAGAGACTTTTAATATCCCCTTGTTTTCAAGAGCCCTAAATTAATGTTTTCAGAAACCTTTATGACTGAGATTTCTGCAATTGGATAAATCAGTCAGCCACCTCTAAAGAAAGGTGCCTAGCGTTTTAAATTTATAATTCAATTTCAAGGGGTTTTATTGATTTTTTTAAAAATATTTTTTTTTTGCTTACAGCAGAATTGTAGTTGATGCTCTTTGTCTTTACTGAAATAATTCTGGATTGATTCAGGGTTATTTGTATTACAAGAACATGTACTTATGTGAGTCAGCTCTATCACTCTTGCAGCTCAAAAGGGCTCTGAGTGAACCAGTACCACCTAGTAGAGGGGAAAACACACACCCCAACTCATGAAGGTGACCACCCTATAGACAGATTTAAAGTCCCCATGGAAACAGAAAGGTTGGGTTTACTTCCAAGCAGCTCTAATCTAGGCAGAATGCTCTCATACATATTCTGGTTTATTCTTATTGTGGGCACCAAGACCACACTGTCACATAAAACACGGTGCTATAAGAGGGGACTGTCATAACACTGTCTTCAACAGTGTATGCCTGATCAGAATAAAAATGCTGCCACAGAAAGTCTTACCCTTGGTCTCTACAAACACAGAAAATTACCCTATTGAGATTAAGAGCAAGGATTGCTTCTAGCAGTCACTCCTGATTGAACTTAATCAGTGTTTCACAGCTGATGGGACAGAGGCCAAGTTCACAAATATCAGCTTCTAGTTCTCAAAACAGTTATTCTGACTAGACTTATGATTCTCCATTCTCCTCTTTGCAGAGAAGGATGAAGGCATACACTTCACAAGGCCAGGGTTTGACCAGAAATTAACGTTAGAAGAGAGGAAAGGAACATGTTTACACAGTGAATACAATGAACATGCAACCAAGCCATGGTTGGGCTTCTTTCTTAAAGACAGTCAGAAATTGATTCTGAGTTGAGTCGATAGCCATCCATTTTCAAATTAGGCTTGAGCTTTCTGACCCATTTTGCTCCAGAGAAGGGCTGTCATTGCAGTTCACAGATGAAAATTGATCTTTAGATCTCCAGTATAACTCAAAGTCCTTTGAACTGAAAAGATCAGTCAGAAGAACAGTGGTCTTGGCTTTACATACAGCTATAGTCTTCAATATCACAATTAAGTCTTCTGCAGGCTGTTAAATCAAGCATATACTCTAACCTTAGCTTACTAACATTACCTGAAAAATTGAAGTTAGGCAAGAGAAAAAGGAGAATTAGACTGAAAGGTAATTAAGCTTCCTCCCTACACACACAAAAGCAAACTAAATGCCTGTAATATCCAAGAAACAGCAATAGCTGATGGGAAAACTGGTTTATTGAAGCTAAACTCAGAAATTTACTCATACTTCCAGCTCACTTTTTAACTTCATCTCCCCAGCACTTGAGGAAGAACCATGTTGACTCAAAGAGTCATTCTTTCTATTCCTCATTAATGATCCAGGATTCAAGATGATTCCATGTTTTTGCTTACTCTCCTCTGAAGTCTCACTGTACTCTTATGTTTCCTGCATCATTTAATCTCTAGATTAGGAAAAGCAAAAGACAAACACAAAGCCCCCACCCATCCTCCCCCTGCTTTGGTATCCTATGTGAACCACAAACTACAGGGGATTGCAAGTCAGCAAATAACAGTCCTGAGATCAAGAAGCAACAGGTTCATCTGGTACAATTTCTGTTTTTTCATGCAGTCCTTTGTATTGCTAAAAAATATGTTACCATGAAAAATCACATTACTTTCAGCTTTTCTTCAAGAAGGTTGAATTCTGCTGAATTTTGCTAGGCAGCAGAGAGATACAATGCCTCACCCTTCTGTTCTTTTAGTCATTGTAATGAAAAAAGCTGGGTGCTGGTGAGAAGCAAAGACCTCTTATGCAGCTTGGAAGCAAGCCTGTTATTTGCAGAGAAACTGATGGAGAGATAAGGACATACCTGTCTGAGAATATACCAAATCTTAAGGTGAAAGGGCAAGTGGTAAGCATTGAAAAAAATGAATAGCATACTTGCATGGCTATATCTTTTCATAAAGAAAATAGGGTAAATAGCTATCTTTTTTTATCCCAATAATATACGTTATAGCTGCTTGATAAACTGGCATCTGAGCCAGTTTATACTCAAGCTCTTGATAGCTTTTGGAAATTAATTGTTGATTCTTCCTAGAAAATGAGGGAGCACAGACCTTCAGCATTCACCTTCTCTCTTATGGATAAGGGAACTCTCTCCCGAGTACTGCCTCTACAGCTGTGTGTATTGCCAGTCCTGAACAAGGTGGGATGCTTCTAAGGGATGACACTGGTGATGCGCATGGCCATTTTCCATCTATCCACCTGCACTCAATGACAATCACCAAATGCAAATTACATTAGCATTCCGGTATAGTCCCTTTCATTCTGCTTTTTAGGAGCCTTACTAAAGAGCAGGCCTGAGAAGCTAACACAAGAACTGTACTTCTGGGAAACACGTCAACGCTGGAGTGAAAGGTAAGCATATTCCAAGTATCCGCAGGATGTGGGGGCTGACCTCGCTCACAAAGGAAGAAAAGGTAACGCGGTGAAAAAAAAGTCAGCTGGGATTCCTCTCTCCTGATTCAAAGACAGAGCTGGGGCATCTCTGTGGAAGAATCTTCCCTATATACTCTTAAGCTTGTTACAACAGATTGAACAATTACTGCTGTCAAAAATAAAGGAATGTGGCCACTTAAGGTAGGAAATTACTACTCAGGATCGGTCTGAAGATGTAATCTCATTTATTATGCCAGCAGGAAAGGGTAGCCAATTACTTTTTCTCCTATTGCTGTTTGTACTTCCCTTCTTAGAGACGCTGCTCTTCCTCCAAATATAAGCACAGATGACCTCATACCCTGTACTCTAATAATGTGCATATCCTACTTTTAATATATACAATGTATAACATGTTCCACTGGTAATTTTTTCTTAAAGCTATATTAAGATGCACAGTAGGTATTAACATCCTCATTCCTTGGTCACTGCTCCCATTAACCCTGTTTGCTTATTACTACTTTGATGCCATAATGATCAGTATTAAAAGAATATAATTCTCCAGGCAATTCAGTTCTGGCATTGATTTTGATCAGAGCAAGACTATGCCCTGTGTTGGAAATGGATGTTTATCTTGATTTGCAATGAGTTTATACCTGCAAAGGCTCATCCCAAATGATGAAACTGTGAAAAAATCAATTCTTCATGATGTTACAACCAGTTACAACCTTGCAATCTGGCCACTGTGAACATCAGTTACATTATTAGTGACATATTGCTAACTAGGTTTTATTTGTATAAAAAGTGCAAGTTATTAAAAAAGTGCAGTGAAAGGAACCATTTCTTTTAAAAACATAAATTCCTTATAAAAACAGGGTCAAGCAATGCATAAAAGTTGAGTATTTGCGTATTATTTGCAATCTTGTCTATGAAGACTGTGAGGTGAGTGTGTGCTACAGTTCAAAAGGTAGTGAAAATAATTTTCTTCTTCGCTTCTAAAAGGCCATTATTCTCTCAAATATATCAAGACACCTTCATACATAAAGGAGGTAATTAAAAAACATGTGACATAACAGCTGCTGTTATTGTCCGCACAACCAAGTAGTCTGATTACATACTTCATTTCAGATTTCTGATGAAATTCTGCAATTTCTTCAGCTGTATTCAACAATAATCACTGTAACTCTATTTCAGCCATGTTAACACCCACTTTGGAAGCCATACAAATCAAATTCAGTTGTTACCACAAAATAATTTCATCAAACCTTGATTTTTCCTTGCAAAAAGGAACCTCCAATATCAAAAAAGATTTCTATTTAAAAAAAAAAATAAAAATCAATGGCACAATTTAACCAAAAGTCAACTTTTCAAACAAATTTAAGTAACTAAATTGCAGCTACAAAGATAAAATCACATAACTATTTATTTTGCTGCTATTACAGCACTTCTATACAGAAAACGTTATTTTTTTTAATTGATCAATCCAGTTGTAAGTTTAATTATCTCTGCAGCTACTGGCTTATTCAATTGACTTCAATTTTTATCAAGTTTTTTTTTCAGTCATTTACTGTGAAATATGCTAGCACCAATTGGGATCTTTCTATCTGAGATCAATAATTGATGTGAACCTCCTGAAGCTCAACACAGGGCACTACAAAGTCCCCTTTTACTGGGGGAAGTAAAACGAGACCCTTCCCAGTATGACCCAGTAAAAGGAGGAGAGACAACTGAATTACAGGAAATTAAATTTAAAGATAAGAAACATTTTCACTGTGAGAGTGGTCGAGCACTAGAAGAGGTTACCCTGTGGGGAAGGCTGTGGAACCTCCATACTCGGAGAAATGCAAAACTTAAAACTCAACTGGACACCATCTGAGGAACTCACTCTCACCAACCCCGCTTGATGCCTCCCAGAGGTACCTTCAGCCTAGCAATTGTGTGAATCGAACTATGAGTTGATACAAACCATAGCAAGTGATTATTCATTTATTCATAGCAGATACATCAATTTTAAGACACATATGTAGGTATTCATGACAATCACAAGCTCCATCTGCTACTGACTACCAACACTAAGCAGTACAGGCTCCAAAGAGGTTAAGTTAAACGCTCACCAAGCTATTCTTTTTTCCTTCAGTACACAGGTATCAAAACCAGTTTCATGCAACTTTCTCAAATCTATGAGAGCATTCCCTTAGCTGAAAAACATAGTTTAAATAGTTCTGACCAATTCAGAAATAACACATTTAAAAATAGTCACTAAATAAAGCTGAGGCCAAAACTCTGTGAATTGCAATCTGCTTGCAAATGTTTTGAGTAAAATAAGAGCCTAAAGGGAATTATATCATGATGAATTAATCACTTTCTCTAAGAAAGCAAACAGGGT
The DNA here is from genome assembly GCA_013399435.1 of Arenaria interpres. NCBI lineage: Eukaryota > Metazoa > Chordata > Aves > Charadriiformes > Scolopacidae > Arenaria > Arenaria interpres. The sequence goes on from VXAK01020021.1 coordinate 122,295, forward strand.
CAAGAATTTGGCATTTCATTCACACAGGATTTTTGGTGTTTCTAAATGAAATATGTTGTGTTACTATTATTTACCCACATTTGCTTGTACAAGGACTTCATTACTACAGTCATGTCAGCATATAAGACATCTGACCGTCTAGGAATTTCAACACCTGTATAGTTCCACAAATTCCCAAAGAATTATCTCCCGAACTCCTTATTAGTGTACTTGATGAGAAAAACAAGAAAGTGTGCTACCAATGATATATGCAAATACAGAAAATGAAGTTAACATGACAGCAGAAAAAGAAATTATGCAGCAAATTACTGGAACACATACTGAACTGTAATATTAAACTGTAGCTAAACAGAGGAGAAACACACTGACATGAAGAATTCAGAGCAATTTGAAATGAGGCACCAGGCTCAAAAATATCCAATTAGGTGGCTCCAGATCAGATCACAGAGAGGTGTTTATCCTACAGTGAACTCAACAAACTGTATAATAACCAGCCTAAGTTTAAGCTCCAGGAAAATCCCACTATGTAAAATGCTTAAAATTAATATAAGAAAAGAACTTTTTTAATTTGTCAGGAATAATCTGTAAATAGCAATGAACTGATGTACTGTAAATGACGTGAGAAGGCTTTTCATTCAGTGTCTATGAATCTATGTGAGGATCTGAAAGACAAAGTCTGTTTTCTGACTAAATTCTGTAAGATTTCTGCATACATGGCTTCCAAGGACAAACTTCCAAAAACAGAGAGAGGATAGCAGATATTCCCAAACTTCATGTGCAAACTCTGAACATTTTTTGCATATTAAGGGTTCAAGAGTTTAACTGAGCTCTACTCTTCAAAACAGGGGGGGAGAAAAACCCAAACCCAAACCACAATACTTGACAGAACTAGTTTGTATTTGTGACATTACCAGGACCATAAAGCAAAAAGAGAATTCGCCCCTTTAGTTGCACAATTCTTTCAATGGGGTATGGACACAGAGGAACTTTCATGTTATTTTCACAAGCTTTAAATGGCATAAAAAAAATATCAATGGATTATGGAAGCGTGTAAATACTAAATATGGGAAAAGACCTGCGTTTTGGAAGCATTTTGGTCAGAATAGCTACATATAAACCTGGGGCTCAGGAACACCCCTGAGCTACTGGATGCAGGCAGGAGTCTTGGCTCCCTACTCCCCAGTGATGGTTCCCTCAAACAAGATATACTGGCAGCTCAACTGGAAAAGAGGCAAAATACGCTACCAACAATCCAGAAGGTCCAGGGGCTTTGTTGATCTAGTAGAACATGCACTACTGGGTGAATTTCAATGGTGTCCTTGAAGGTGGGGTTGTGCTTGTGTAGATTCTGAACTAGAGCTGCTGTTATAAAAAGTTATCAAGAGAAGGAATTGCCTAACTTCAACAGCCTTTCCAGAAAAGGACAGCACAAGACGGTGATAGGAGACAGCAGCCTTGAATGAGTTATGCCAACTCAAGGTACATTTTCAGCAGTCTCTGCGGGTAGAGCTCGGCTCCTCGTTGAGAGAAGGCAGTAACAACAACGCTGTCTTCACACAGGTCAACCTCCTTCTCTGATCTGGTACAAAATGCCTCAGTTGTTTCAGGCAGCGATAGTCTGCATCTATTTGCAAGTCACTCTTCGGCTTTACAAAACAGTTTGTGTTCCGTAATATTTTTTTTTCTTATTTGTATAACACGCACTCCTTGGCTCAGGGAGATGAAAGACTTGGTAATGTAAGCCAAGAAAAATCATCTGTGCTCTGATAAGGACAGCACACTCTCCTTCAGGGCACAAGCTGGCTCTCAAAGTGGAAGACAAGTAGTTCACAACATTTTTATTGAGCACGCAAGGTCAGGTCAGGTCAGGCCATCTGAGGGTGTCAGCACTGTCACTCTTGTCATACATCCCTGCTCTACATTCTTAGAGCGCAACTTTCACAGCACCACAGACTTTTCTTGTTAAAGGCTTCATTTTGCATGGATGAGGTTTTAGATCCTGGTATAACAAAGCTTTTGACTGACAGCCTGTCCAAGGAATGCTCTAAGAAACACTGTTTTGAAGCTGGAAACAGCTCCCGACTGCAGCTTCTAACCTCCCTTTACGAGCTGCCTGGCAGCTTTTACTTCTGATTTATTTTCTTCATGTGTTCATGTGAAGTAGAAAATATGAAACTGTAGTGGGCTACTTGTAACTATCATTCCAACAGAGGTGCCATAGTTTATATCAGCTCTCACCCTCCCAACTCATATTTCTGCAGCTATGAAAGCAGAAAAAAACCCCCACAAACAGTAACAGAAACTAAAAACCTCTTCCTGGTGTTGACTCACAAATTCCACAACAAACAGAGAAAGGATGACAGGAATTGGAAGAATGGAACTCCATTTTACCTAGCAGTGATCTTATGCTGAAGGAAGGGAGAAAGAAGCCAAGAAAAAATCTTGGACTGAGTTTATGGAAGGAAAAATTGCAATTACTTATATGTTAACAAGGCAGGAAGGAGAGCTTTTTAAAACTGAGACAAGAGAATAATTTTTCACAGGGAGTGGGAGGTAGAGGAGGAATAGTTCATACATTACACAAAACAAAATAATGAAAATGTAGACCTATAGCAAATTTTCTGAATGTGAATTATTATATCTTCAACATCCTCATTGCTTCATAGGTCCAGGAAGGTCATATAATGGTGTGCTTACCATAATGGTTTTTGCTTTTCACTCTTAAATCTAGTGGGAGATGAAGTAACAGCAAGAAATTAAATTTATTAGCACAACTATAAACTATTCTTGACAAAATAACACTGACAGCCCCAGTTACCAAAATAATTTTGCTACGCAGAAGAAGCAGAGGTTAGCATCATAAGATTATAAAATTAAAATGGTTTCTTTCTCCATTATGAGACTAAAATACATACGGATTTTAAGGCTTCAAAACACACAGTCTTGTCAGAGAGTTGGATATTATAACATCAGGCTTTAAACAGCTAAGTACTTCAAGCAGCTGCAGAATTGCCTCACTCAAGCATACACTTACCAACAGATAAAAATAACTGTATATATATCTTTTCATTCTTATCACATGGTAATAAAAGGCTTTGTGGTGGGAAACAGAGTCAACTCAGCCACCTACGTCAGTGAAGGAGAAAGCTGTTCCTGTAATTTTGATCTAAATACACGGGACCATCATTCCACTCCAACTGAATTCTGCGTGAGCTGCAGTAATGGAATTCAGTGCTTATGAAACCGGTACTGGTAAAAAGTAAAACCCCAGTATGCATTGTATGGCTGCCCCACTGGCACAGGGACAAAGCACTTCGCTGGGAGACAAGCAGTCCCGGTAAGAGAACTCGGATGTCTGCCAGAGCTAAGTGGAGCCCGCTACACGTACAGTGTTTCTAGCATGCATAAAAACAAAAAACCACATTGGGTGTCTTCTACAGCTCACACTTTGCAGCCCCAGAGTAAACTGGTGTATTTCGGGAGAGGATAGTGACCAACTATAACACTTGCTGGGGGCTAATCTGTAAATTCTAATACTTCAGTGTAAACATACTTATGTTAAGCCTTTGTCATACATTGACAAAATACTTAACCAAAAGGATTGCAATTAACTGTGACAACCAGCTCTGAGGACAGACTACAAATACCAATAAATACCATTTTTTCTAAACGGCATACAATAATATTCTGCTATTGTTTCTTTAATGTAATTAAAGCTTATAAACAGAATTTGAGACAGATAAGTTGGTTTACTATTTAGAACTATAAAGCTTACAACAAATCCACAAACATCTGCTACTCCCTTATCTGCTTCTGGGACTCAAACATAAAAAAGGGGGCAAAATCAGCTCCGAATTTCATTTGTCTCGTTACCCAACTTGTTTGCAATATATACTTCTGCACAATTAGACATTCTGAAGTTATTACTTTAAGATAAGATCAGAAAAACAAATTCCAGAGATACGACTTACTGGTACTCAACTGGCAGTTCTCGGAAACAGAACAGCACAAGGCAACAAAAAATACCGGCAAAGAAAACCAAAAAAGCTCACAGCAATCAGGTTATTTTACAGATGAAAAGAAGTTATATTAGATACCTGACATAAAACACTCTAGAAAGCAGCTCCTCGAGACAGAGAAAGGAACCTTTGTAAACATCTGAGTTAATACAACTAATTAAATCAGACATACGAGTTTTCATAAAGCCATCTAAACGTCTGTCAGGATACAGCATTAGCAAGGAGTAACTGATCAGACCCATCAGCCCAAGACTGAGGAACAACTCAAAGCCAAATGGAGCGACAAGTGACTGTGCTGTCCGAGGACCAGACAAGAAAACAGAGAAATGCCAAACTGCGCCCAACTTACCTCTGTTTCCTGCCCACTTGCTCCTCTATATAAGATGCTACTGATATCCCTGCTCCCCCATTACATGCTACCCCTGTACCGTCACACTGACAAGAGTCAGGACATTCCACCTATTCTCCTCTGCTTGCTTGAGCTGGTAACAGAGCTACCATTTACTCCTGCCTGTGCCCTTGCGATGCAGTCCAACAGCAGCAGACATCTGAACACGGAAATACAAGAACCCCTCAGAACAAAGACCCACACAGACAACAATCCCTTCTTTAGCCACAGCGGGCAGTAGGTGCTGCCAAAAGAGTAAGAAAACGGGGAATGAAAGACTCATCCTTCTATTGGCATATTAAAATAGCTTCTACTGCCATAAGGTCTTCTAGAACCTGACTTTGTGCCCAGTTCATCAGGACAGACAGCAAATGATGCATGACCACTGTGTGTTCCTTCCTGCCCTTTCCATCTTCAATCATACAACCTACCACAAAAAAAAAAAGTACCTCGACTACTTAAGGACATTTGGTTTTTTTCTAATGAAACCTTTAAAGATAAAAGCTGTTGAACTGGCTTTGTGACTTGAACTTTGGTTGAATACATCTTGTACCTGAAAGACCTCAACTAAATCTTGTCAAAACTATGCAGTTCAGATGTGCCAACGTGTCATATTTCCTATTTCAATGGAATATAACAAAATAAATATTCACTATATAGACAAAGGTTGCACGCAGAGTTCTGTACTAGGGAACAGATACCCCTTCAGAACCACACTGTTTTCTTTAACCTTGAATAGTTCTTCAGTCTACCAATGGCTCTCCATGAAACCAGGTGGTTCTCAAGATAAGTGAGGGTCAGAAGCTCACAACTTTATTTCCAGAAGGAATCTCCTGGCAGGGGTGACCTAAGACAGAAGTGCAGGACCCTCCAGCAAAAATCAGGTTCATGATCTAACAAAAAAAGAGCACTTTTGAAATATAGATAAGACAGCTTTTTATAAGAGGGGAACTGCATTTAAATGAACTTACAGGAAGAGTGGATACTCGGAAAGCTTTTTCTGCCTTCAGACACCAGATCTGGATCACCTGTGCAGTGCATTTCAGAGTTCATTACTCCATCTGGAAAGCAGCGGTAAAAGAAATCGGGACGCGGTCTACAAAAAACACCATGGATATTAAAAATATAAAAGCTGTAGTAACAAATAAACCTCAAAGTGATTATTACATTAACTGCTCAGTACACACAGAGTTCATTCCCTCCTGTCTTAACACAGCAACAGAAATGTTTTGTTTTTCTTGGATAATCAATTCAAGGTCACTTTCTTTTGCAGGGAGGCTCTCTCAGAGGAGGTTCCAGTGCAGCGTGGAAGTGGGAGATGTCTCTGAAAAGGAACATGCAGGGCTGCTCTTGCCTGCACCAATCAATCTTGCGCAGCACTTCCAGTGCAGCACAGCAACCCCAGAAAGTTGCACAAGTTTCGCCAACACGCCGAGCTGAGAACAGGACTACAACTTCAGCTACAAGATTGGCACCAAAACCAGCACCAAATTCTAATGCCAGCCTTGATGCTGACTCTCCAACTGCATTGAACAAACCTCCAAGTCCTTTACACCCCTCTCTGAGCTGAATGATAGCACGTAGGTTTGACTGGTGTCATACTGATCCTGAGCTCATAAACCATGTGGAGAAGCAAAGCCAACAACCACAGGTTCAGAGACAAGCTGACAGAGCAACTAGTTGGCTTGGACCGCGGGCGAAATGAGCTCGTGTCTGCCTGGAGAAGATGGCACAGACATTCTTAATTATATTTCAAGAGCACTCTTAAAATAAAAGTGCCAAGTACCGTTATTGTCAGGGCATCAGTAGTGTAGCAGAGGGGGTTCATCAGAAACCAAGAACAAATACAGCTTCCTCAAACACAGCACTGGACTCTATTGATAGAGTCTGTATTCAAGTAAAATATATATTTTTCAGCTGAAATTATTCAAAATTTTGATAAAGAGCCAAAAATACTTAAAAAAATTATTTTCCAGAGAGTTTTGTTTGCTCATATTTTTCTGAACCCTCAATTGAAATTTATGTTTCTCTAAAAAATGGCCTACCTAGGACTTCTTTTATTGCTTACCTCCAAGGTTTGTTCTGCATACCTCTGGACATTACCTGGAAATACCACATTCAGTAATATGCTTCACACAAAATGCAGGCACTGGGTTATCCAGAGACTCAATTGATTCCTATTTAATCAGACTGGTGGCACTGGCATCTAAACTCCCACAGCTGTGACTCTTCTGTGTTGCCAATTTAATGAACCGATTTCAGCTCACGCCTTTCCTTTCAAACTCCTCATTTGTCTGGATCCACCAACAGGTCAGACAAATAACAAAACATAAGATTCCAACCACAGTTGGATGTCAGATAATGAAGTTGTACAACACCTGCACCAGGGAAAGGACAGCTTCCCAAGGGCCCGTTCTAATTCAACATGCTTTGGAGCAGCAGCTATCTTTTTATTAAGATGTATTGTATTTGTCAATCTGTCTTTGTTTCTCTTAACAGTTAAAGCTATCATTTATAACATGACAAGACTTACCTTCCCACTATTAATTTAATAGTATTTGTGCAGACGCCATTCAGAGCTAGAGCCAAGGAAACAGCTACAAAACAGAATGAACAAACAGAACAATAATAACCTAAATACCAAGCTATAAATTGCAGCATTACAGCATTTGATTTAGAGACTGAAACCTTTACTGGACTGAAAACTGAATGATCTTTGCAGCCTACTGTTTCTCATATTACCCAGACTAAGGACAGACCCCAGAGCATCATAACAACCACATGACCAACTTACTTCTCCTTTTAATCTTGAGAAATCTTATTTCCTTTTGCAAAGCCAGTTTTCCTATCATGCCATTTTCACAGCCATAAATCATCAGATGGAAACAATTATTAAGGAAGCAAGTACTGTGTTTATCAGTTTTGCAATTTACTAGATGAAAATCTTACACTCTTTGGGTCAAGGACATTTTCTGTATGGACCTGTACCTAAAATAGGTCTATACAGGCACATGTGTGTGCATTTCATTATGTATGTATGTGTATGTATGATGCAATTAAACACTCTACTTTCAGGTTAAATAATGGTGTTTGGCTAAACCTAGAACTCGGTGATTTTTTAATTTTTCTGTCAAAAGGATGTGGATGATTTGACTAAAAATCGTGACATTTTCCCCTTACATTTGCTCCCAGGATTAATCATTTTTCCTAAAAAAATTGCAGTAATAAACAGGAACTCTCATAGTAGGCATGTCTGAATCATCGTTTTCATTTGTACTCGCACGCTGAGTCTGTAGACTTTCCAAAGAACCTCGTCTAAAGCCTGTGGAGATCTCTGCCATGATTTCAGTGGCACTCGGATCCAGTGCATACACTCCTTTTAGATTAAAACTGATTTAATGTTGCAGTCTACACTGTAGCTCCCTGTTACAACACAAGAGCCACTGAGTTTTATTTCCTGTCAGAAAAAAACACGCAACTATCAGGCAAATCTCTGATTTCCAGCAGAACAGTTACAGTAATATAACTCTTGATTATGACAGCTACACAAGCTATCTTCTCATTGGACTGCTGCCCCCGATGCTGCACTTCAGCAGCACTCATCATGGCTCCATAAAATCTTTGCCTAAGGATATAATAGATCATAAAAATGTGTGTGTTATAGGATCTATTTTTCTTTAACTTAAAAAAAAAAAAGGGAGGTCCTCCATCAAAGCAAAACCAAGGGTTTTCTCAGACTATAGCAATAGCTGCCAGCAAAAAATAAAAGAACAAGTCAATCCTAGAGACACTGATATTATTCAAAAAAGTTTTCCACTTTCAACAGGCATGACCACAGTGACCACTCAATCCCACGCTCTCTTTTTCCTCTCAATTATTTTCTCTCAGTTATTTATGGTGATTGCATGGTGAACTGAAATTTTCCACAGTGCCAAACGCATACGACCAGCAATGTCACAGCACCACATTCCCCTTTTTAAGAAATGGGAACTGTGGAGATATCTGCTTTCTGAGCCGTGCGGCAAAGTTTACTCTTTTCGTCGAGCTTTGCCTTGACTGTTCATTGCATACCTGCATTTCACTGCCGTATGTTCCCTACGACGGCAATCCAAGTATCAAATGACAGTGGGGATGGAAGCTGATAAACAAATTGCATCTGCTCTCATTTGCTTCCCTTTAGGAAAGATTCATACTGCCCCCCAAAAGTCATAGAATCCAGCCAGTGGAACCAAAAGTCACAGAATCCAGTCAGTAGAGAGATGTAGGCACTGAATCACCTTTATATTAATTCCTATATGAGCGGCAAAACATTTTCACATCCTTTTAACCTCTGATCTCTTCTACATATGATGCCTAATGAAATTCACCTTTTGGGGGACTTCCTGATCATTCCTGATGAACATGGTGCCAGATTTCAGCAAACCAGTAAAGGTCCTCCACCGTTAATAAATCTTCACATCACCAGATGCATTAACATATTGAAGCATATTAACGTACAGCACACTTGAACGTAATTAAGCTGCGAGAAGTTCCACCCTTATGGCATGCACTGAACAGGGATACCCTGCAGAACAGAACATCAAGGCTGGGGTTTCCTTAAAGTCTCGGTATCAAGAAGAATTCTGGGGAAGCTGGCAAGTTTTCTCCTGGACATTATAGAGGGAATCATAACAGAAGGCAAGAACAGCAGAAAAAATTAATGTCTCTTTAGAAGAAAAAAGTGAGAAACTAAACCAAAGCTCCTCTCCTTCTTAAACAACAGAAAGTTAAATTCAGAACCGTGCCTGTATGCAATCAGAGGTACTTCTACTGAATGGATTTCTCAGTAAAAGATCACCATAACACATTTCAGAGCTTGCTACAAATGACTGGCAGCAACCAAAACAAAACTAGGATCTTTTCACACTTTTGTTAAAGCAACTGGAGAAAGACCAAGCTATGGGAACAGAGCCTTGTCTAAAAAGAAAATATTTCAAAAGCAGATATATAGTGCCATTTAAACCCTACCTAGCTAGGACAAGGCCGAGTATCAGTTTGACCCTGTAATCTAAGGGCCAACAAATTGAAGTGTAAATTAGCCAGTGGAACAGAATTTCCAAATTGGGCATATTTCAAACATACTGCTAACAAAAACATTTGCAGTTCTTAGTGCTTCAAAGAATCCTCTGCCAGCGAAAGCGCTTCAGTCAGTTTTGGTCTCTGGCAATATCTATGTAAAGAGGATCTGGGCATATATCACTAAAAGATTTCAGAAGACAGGCGCAGCCAGAATTAGCCTGAACAGTTTTAGACTTACCATCTTTGTTGTCTATCTGCTCCTCTGCTCAAAGCTGCTGCCTACAACTGTAATTAGACTTCTCCCATAGCACAGCCACAGCAGTTCACAGCCCAGGATTAAGTGCACATCTAACTCCACTGGCAGTTTAAGATGAAACATCAGCTTGTGATTAGAAAAACTGAGCCACGAGCAGGGATTTTGCAATGGGGCACAGTAAACTCCAGGCAAAGGCCAGAGATAACAATGAGAGGAGTAATTTCCTACACTAAGCAGCTGAATCTCACAGGACTTTCCAGTCAAACCCTTAATTGAGAATAGCTGCAGGTATAAATAAGAGGTAAGTAATAGATTGGCTGTGACAGAAAAATATACATCTGAACGGTCTCTCAGATGATCTTGTCTTTGTTGATCAAATTCTGTCCCTTTCTAGCTGGATTGTGAACTTAAGGTACAGAATTTATACATTTAGAAACATACATAAAAACAAAGGCTTTTGTGAGATGGCTTGCAACTAAAAGAAATACTGCAATGGACTGAAATAGAGACAGGTTTTCTTCAAGGCTTAGACCAACTGCAACTGGAATCAATCTCTGAGAGCTATCACGCATTTTCCATCTTGAAGTATGACATACATTACCTAAGAAAGCCTCTTTAATTTCAGTCTTGTCTGTTCGCCGGATTATTTTCACCACAAAAATGACTGCAAGTGGCGTAAGGAACGAAATTGCCTGTAAGAGATAACAAATATCATGTGTGAGAGCATCAATTCCTTTTCAGTCCAGCTGATTAATAATTAGTTCCAGTTAGCTCCATTTAAACTGGAAGGCTGAATGATCTTTATCAAACTCCTGACCTTAAGCAAAGTGGGATGATTTGTCTTTGCAACTACAGGGCAACGAATACATTAAAATTGTAATATAACTGTGGGTTATAATTGATTTGTAATTGCCTGGAGCTGCATTTAAAATGTCAGCTTCATAAATGAAAAAGCAACAAGTCTATAAATCCCACCAAATTCATGCACTGATCCAGACAGATCATATACACTTTTTCCACCCTAAGCATTGTTCAGAAGGCAGCCCATCCAGGCTCTGCTCTCAGCGAGACCCTATTAAACATAAAAGGCTCCAGCACCAACTTCCTAACATTTTAAAATCCTCTTTATTTTACTTTTTTTTCTTCTTAATTGTCATTCTGGGGTGCATTGAGAAGATCATGTCTTTATGATTCCTTCATTTACAAGTGTTTGGATGGGGAGCCCACTGCTTGATTTTGTTCAAACACCTGAACATCTACAAGTTTCTCACTGGTTAAGCAGAACCATGTTCCTTTATTGTCAGTGCTTGTAGGGCAGGATTCCTCCTACAAGGAACGCGAAAGGGCACCTGCACCTGAATGCACACACTTGATTTGCACAAACAGCATCTCCATCATCATGGAGCAATTTGGAGTATGGTTGATGATTCACTGTAAATGTGCCACTTCGCCCAAAAGCATCCTGCAGCGTCCCGTATAGTGCAGTCTGTCCTCCCAGAGCAGGTATTTATTGTCTTTCTCCACAGAGACATATCAGTCTCTCCCAGGCACAATACCGGGGAGATTTGCATTAGTAACTTTACATGGAAACTATGGTTTTTTTCCCCAACTGGTCCTTCCATCGTCCTTTCTGTCTCAGACCTTCAACTGCGGAGGTAAAAGGCAACTTGTCATAAAAGGCAGCCCATTTATGCTTCTTGCTGGTTCCAGTCCAAGTTAACCAATTCATTTCTGTAACATGCAAGCCTCTCCACAACCACATTTGTTCAAAACCAAATAGAGGTCTTTCAAAAGTATTTATTCTCTTGAAGAAAAGTGAAAATGACCAGTTTAATTTAAATAAGGTGGAAATTAAGCTGTATATGGCTTAAAAAAGGGTACCAGCGCGTAAGTAAGATTATGCTGTCTTTATTGAGGCTGAACCATGCTTTACTTCTTAAACAGCCCCACTGAAATAAAAAAAACAGAGGCAGGACAGACATGTTATGTCCAAAGAACTGTGACTCCCTTCTTTTTATAATACAGATTAATGCCAGTCCTCATTTTATGCTTTTAGAATACCTGAGAAGGCAACAACATGAAAATGCACTGTGTTTCCTGTTTTCATAGAGCATCTTGGACCAGATTCCCCTCACCTGCATTTGCAAAATATTCCCTAATGCAGTGAGTCACACAGATTAAAATACAGTCTGGAGTCTGCTCCCCTTTTTTACACTTAGGAAGGCAGGCACCAGGTTTTGTGCAAAAAGATGCACCATTTCCACTGAAAACTCCCTTCTGTCTCCAGCGGGTGAGATTCAAGTTCAGATGCCAGTGCCATGTTACTGCACCAGAAATGTTCCCTCCTCTCTGTCCTCAGCAATAGTTTAATTTCTGCTTTCAGAGACAGAGAGTGAAATAAATAAATAAAAAAAAGAAACGGTTAAAGCAAAATCTAAAATTATTAGTTTCACTCTAAAAAGTAAGGATTGCTACCAGAAAAGAAGAATGATATCTACATTCCATTGTTGAAGAACATGTAGAAATACAGCCAGGCTGACAGGCTTATAGTGATGGTTTGATGGAGTCAGAAATCTTTCGAACAAGCAGGAACAGCAGAAAATATCAATAAAGAATAGAATTCAAGTGGCAGCTTGTTCCAAGCCACTTCACAATCAGTCTTCAGAAATCTGGTAAAACTGCGGATTTCCTCATATTTCACAAGCATATGGATTTTTGAGTGAGATGAAGAACTCTTCGCATTTGCAGTACATTGCTGTTCCTTACACAAAAGCATTAACTGGAAGGTGTTTTTTATTCTGCGGCAAAATGCACACATACAGAAAGTTTGACTTTCTAAAGGCTCCTTTTTCTTTATTTTGTGAAAAAATTCTGTATGGCTCGTATCCAGAACAGGTTTGGCAACAGTCTAATGAGCAACAGTCTCCTCAGACACATCTCAGCGATGTTTTCTTTTATCGCAGTGAAATATTCCAACATTGCCTTGCTTTTGTGAAACACGGACAAAATCTCTCTCATTCATTATTCATCCTGGCAAGGCAGAGATATACTAAAATTGTAGGGACTCCCACATATTTCCATGCATTCAAGAGAAGTTGCCAGTACCTGACACTTTGCAAGACAAGGAATATCTACTGACAGAGAGACACAAGGAGGCTCAGGCCTTTCCAGTCCTGGGTGCTTGATTGCTGCTCATGCAGAGGTCAGCTTTGTCCAATTTGGATCTGGATTTGGAGTATTCACAACATTTCTCTTGAATTCAAAGCTCACAGCCTATAAAATAATCCAGCAGTTCCTAAACTCTTAGAGATTGCTTTCTGGTCAGCCGTTGCCATATTTCAATATCAGAGTACAACTCCAGTGGCAAGAAATTCTTTACATAGGGAAAGATTGTGATCAATGCTAGAGATGAATTTTTCTTCTTTTTAAAGAAATAAGTAAAACACTTAGAAATTATCTATGTTTCTTCATTTAAGAAGCTGTTCAGTGAGTTACTGAGTTGTCAACGGTCTGAGCCAAAAAGGGAACACAGACAATACAAACGTTACTGACTCAGAGCTGCCTGGAAGTTCCACCTGCATGAAGTTATGCCAAAAGCTGGCTCTGTGGGAAGTGGTTAACAGGGAAATGCACTACACTGACATCCCAGAATTGTGCTTCCCCGTGGATGCTGCCTAGAGAACAGAGGAAGGAGCAATGATCATCCCAAATGGTTTCAAAAACAGTTTCAGTGCTGCAGCAAACCCTTGTACAACAATTCGCCATTGGTCCTTCAACTTTTCAGTTATGAACACAGATCAGAAAACCATGTAGCAAGGTAATGCTCAGCATAAGGAAAACTGGAAGAGTTAATCTCAGTTCTCCTAGCACAACAACTTAATGTTTGGTTTTTTAATTTAATGGTTTGTGGAGTTTTTTGTTTTTACACAGCTGTTTTCCATTTCAAGAAAATCGTATCACCTATCCAGGCTGAAAAAGTACATAACAGAGCTTCTTAATGCAATACAAACAATACATTGTTGAATTTAAACCCAAGCCTTCAGCCTCTGTCTTAGAATGCTAGGATATATTGTTGCCTCAGTAAATGGGAAGCATCAAGTTGTTCCTTACTTAATTAAAAAGTTTCCGTAACCGAAGGCCTAAGCCTTTAAATAAAATTTAAAAAAAAGAAAAACATTGAAGACAAATGACAAAGCTGATTTGCACTTATTCTGAATTCAAGCATTAATCCGGAAAAGTAAAATCCTGGCTCCACTGAAGACACAGGAAAAGTTGCTTTGACGTAAGAGTAGTAGGATTTGACCTCATCTGCCATGCCCATTCCTACAAAATGTCAACTTTGATGAAGTTTTTGCAAAGACTGACCTACTTGTGTTAATTGTCTGAATTATACCCATAAGTTCTTAGCATTTCTGTGGTGTGTATCTTCCTGCACTCTTATATATGTAGATTATTACTATTGTTAATTATTGCTAGTGAAGGTTATCGAAATGAGGGACTTTGATAACCAGACAAACCATCAAAATCAGACAGCCAGTCTGCATGTCAACGTGAGCTGTCCTGGGGAGAGCCACAAGAACAGTGAGAGCAGAGCAGCTCTACGATATATTTAGTATACTTGTTAGCAGAAGATAAACAGAGATTTTTGTCTACACAAGGGAAAAAAAGAAAAAAAAAAAGTACTTGGAGGCAAATACCTCAGGGCTTAACAAGCCTAAAACAAATAGGATTTAAAAATTTAAGCACTTAACCTTGCCATGCTCTTGTTAGGTTATGTCAGGTCACCCAGCTGGGTAATTCAACAAGTTTCTCTAATCATTTCTCTAGCATCCCTCCACATTAAATCTTAACGTAAGCTTAAATCTTAAACTGTAAAATCAGTATTCATCTATTGCATCACCAGGTAATGCTGCTTTTTTAGAAACTTCCCATTATTTCCTGCATTTTGCCATTTTCGACATCTTTGGTTTAGAAAACAATTGTCACTAGAATTAAAGGAACATCCTATAGTCTTGAAAGGTTTCTTACTGCTTATCAAATGAAAGTGTACTTAGTTTACAGCCATCAATGACCAATAATCCTTTACTACTTACAAACATAAGACGTGTAGGTATGTTGTCTGATTGCACCAAAGGATTTTTATACAGCCAGATCTCCTCTGGCTGGATAACCCGCTGGAATGGATCCAAGAATTCTGTAAAACTGAAAATAAAAATTAAAGATACAATTTTTTCACAATTTGAAATCGTGACCAAAAATCCCAGAAGAGTCCTGCTGATTTAAAACTTCCCCCAAAGTTAATCATGGTATATCATGCATAAATTATCCTTATAATACATTGCTATTCTACCTCACTGCTTTTTAGTAATACAACCTACATAAATATATGCTTAGGAAAAAGATTTTTAAAAGTCTACATTCTACAACTTTATAATCTTTCCATAAACTTCACTGTGGAGAACAAATCGCCATTTTATTTTTGTGGGAAAAGTGTGCAAAGAATATTGTGGAATTACAAAAGTCACATGTAGCAGATGTTTTACACCGAAGAAATTATACCACGTATCGAATACAAAATGTGTCTTTCAAACGTCAAGATCCAGACTTTGAGGTATGACAGTTGTATTTGCAGGATCACAAAGCAGGGAGAAAGAAGAAGCCCAGGCAATTCCTTCTACTAATAGAACAGATAGCTTTAGAGAGTATCTCCAAGAGAGACTTACTCCTAAAGCAGGATGGGCTCATAGAAACACTTTTTTTTTTTTTTTTTTTCTTTTTCAGGTTCAGTATTTTGATTTGGCTGCCAAACCTAAGAAAAATCTAGCTCTACCAGAAATGTCTCATTCTGTTTTAATTTCACTCTCATATCATTTAGCTCTCTTAAAACAAACAAACCAACCTACAACCAACCAATCAAGCAAAAAAACCAAATCCCCCAGTTTTGTAATAAAGTTATTTTGAAATGAAGAGCATCAAAATAAAACATTGAGGTTACGTTGTTATATAGAAAGCAAGTTACTTGTGTGGGTATCTTTTGTCCAGCACTGAAAGAGAAAGCAGGAATTGTGATCTTTAACTATAGTAAGAAGTTTCAAAAGCTTTTTAGGAACTACATATATTGCCTCTCTTAATCTAAACCACACTCCTTTTTCCACAGAGTCCTTCATTTTCCTTTAACTTTTCTTAACTTTGAAGTCGTATCAGACTTCCTGGGAAGTTCTCCCTTTATATGACTCACGTCAGGGCTAGTTTGCTAGGGCTCAAAGAATGGCTGCTGAGAGAAGACACAGGGACCAGTTCTCTGCAGATTGGTTTCACCTGATAAGCCCATGGAGCCAGAACAAAGGTGCAGTGGCCCAAAGTATTTTTAACTGTAAATTTCCCAAAGCCAAGGCCCTTAAACCCCTTCAAAACCAGGTTTTATATAAGTAACAGCTACAACAATTGGCTTTGTAAATAGAAAAAGCTCAAAGCAATTTGTAAAGCAGAGGAAAATTAAACCATACTTATACAACCTTCCACTGTGAGGAATAGTTCCCAAATCTAGCCAGGTCAGTGATTTCCTAAACAACAGCAAGCCTTATCCAGTCTTCTGGGTCTTAGGCTGAAAATAAAGATTTTTTTCTTTCTCAGGATTAACCAGCTGTTCTTTGTTTTTAGGCTGTAGTCTATAATCTCTGCATTAGTTACAGTCTCCCACATCCCCAGCACACACTACCACTGACCCCCTTCACCTGAGCACACTCAGACTCCCACTAGACAGAAGCTACAAAACTCTCTCTACCAAAACGAGCCCAACCCACCTCTTCTTCCTAAAGGAAAACAACAAAATCTGAAGATCAAACAAGACACAATCAGTCTTGTTACTTGTACCAATAGTTATGTTTCACTTGCTGACTTACATGGACAACTAGATTCCTCTGGAAACTTAAGCAGTCTAGTATTGCAAGGAGAGCATTTACTATTATACTCAGCTTCTTCAAATCCAGAGTCTGACTCTGCACTCCAAAGAAGGTGTAAGGTGAATTTCAGAAGCGTCGTAACACTTTGTTTCAGTGTTTTCAAAATGAAAACTTACATCCTTTTTTAAGTTTAAAAAACAATGGCTTGTGCAAGATGTAAGAGAGGGAAACATTTCTAAAGACGACCTTTTCCAGGAAATAAAACACCTCATATATGAAAAATTCATTTTACAATTTTTCTCTTCAACTAGAAAAATAAAGGTTGATTTCTAGACGATTTCTAGACAACAGCTTTGTTTCCAAATTTCAACTGAGAGTCCTCAAGTATGTTACTTTTACTTTCAGTCTTTAAAGACATTGAAAGCAGCTAGAAGCAAGAAACTGCTGGTTGAAAGAGTTCTGTAGCCAAGTCAAGTCACAAGCCCAGCTATGACATCCAACACGTCACTTGGGAGATTTGAACAGCAAAGTTCACAGCTATACTGGCCAGGACTTAACATTTTTTATGGAGATGTAATACAAGATCCATGGCCAGGAGGTACTTCATCGCTCTCATCTAAACATACATAAATAGATAAACACACGCATCCCTGGGCATACAAGAAATTAAAGAAGTTAGCTGAGTTTCAATGACTACATCTTTCAGCCAGTCACATCTTTTCTGACATACTCCCTCAGGTATCTGCTACTCTGATGACTGTTTTGAGGCAGTTCTCAAAGCATTGAGACTGATGGATATGCCAAGGGACGCCTTGAAGCAGAGACACATTCTTCAACATATCTAGGCCTTGAAGCATCTCCACTAACTGCAACAAACAAACAATACACTAACATTTATGGTTCAAGGTCATCACAGTATATCCATGCACCAGTGCAGTTTTGGATAATGTGTCACATTAAACCAGAGATATAATTAATTTGACATTAAGACATTTGACATTATGAGCAAATGCCAATAAGGTTGAAGGTTTGGGGCTCTTCTTGTTCTTTTGTCTCCTGTCTCCTTGTTATGTAAGAAAACTAAGATTGAAATATAGTTGTTTAAATCTGAGAAATTAAAGAAAAATAAAATTCATAGTTCTCACAGGAATCATACTATGACACTGCAAATACATACTAAGTCATAAAATTTAATTCCTTTAAGAGTAAAATAACACATGTGCCAAAGAGATGAATAACATAAATAGTATCTGATTCCAATTGAGGACTGATTTTCTGAGTAGTCATTATCTTTTAACTGTTCTAAAGAAAGATTCATGTAAAAAAAAAATTATCAATGACATAAATAATTATTATTATTTTATTTAATAACAGCAGGTTTGTATCCACTACATACTAAATCTGATTATGTATCCATTTCTTCCTCTGACTTGTGTTCTGAATTCTTCCCAGAACTGTGTTCAAATATGCTGAAACATAATACAAAAAAAGCAACAAAGTTGCTGAAACCTGGTAAAATCACTATTGAAGGAGGAAAATAAAAATAGATGTAGAAGCCAGCAGATCTTGCCTGTGACAATGATAAAGAAATACAAAGTAAACAGTTAAGGGAACGTGACTATATAAAAAGAAAATTTTTTTTTATCTTCAGAAAAAGCTCAGCTGCTAATTAAATTTTTATGCCAAGACTCATAAGAGAACAATTCTCTTCTTTTTTTTTTGAAGCATCACCAATGGGAGACCGCATACGAGATTTCACTAGCTGGAAGGCAATTCCCTTTGTACTCTATTAAACAATCATGAGGACATACCGGTTTCTAAGCTGCCTGACACTTAGTGATTTACGTTCCTTCATCCTAACCAAAGTACAGTCTATTACTATTCATAAGCCAGCACAAGCTTGTTTAAATGACTAGATGTTATTAGAAATGGATGTAATCCTTGGATAAAGAAAACTGGTTTCTAGACATTTTCTATCATGGCTGAAAATACAAACTCAATCACATAATGTCCCCTGGTAGGAGGTGGGCAACTTGGGAAGCTTACTTCGTATTAGTACATGAAATTTTAGTATTAGCTTTTTGACCTTACGCTTTCTGCACGTTTACATACTCATCCAACGTTTTTAACAGTTTAACAAGCAAGATTTTGAATGCTTCAGCCTGTTAACAGGTATTTAAGGCATAAAAGGACTGCCATTAACTTCAAGAGCCTTTAACTGTGACTTTCAAAGCAACCTAAGGGAAAGAGGAGCCCTAATTCCATTAAATACATCAGTGAGGAACAGGTGCCTAAGTGCCTGAGGTTGTAGGTAGTAATGTTGGGATGTCCAAAGCAACACTACACTAAATAAAAATGTTCTTTTTTGAGGACACAGGCACATCCAGGTAACTTTATTAGCATTTAACAGCTGTACCCCTTCAAGATAATATCTATGCAAGCATATCATTTCTATTTTCAGAGAGTAACAACATGAAATCCCACAGGAGAAGACATAGGGGCTTTCGTCCTGGTGATTTGGGGGACCCAGATATCTGCTCCATGAAAAATGTTCATGGCACACTGTAGGGTTAGGGAATGTTTCCTGGTTTTGATCATCAAGTAAAGGATGCAGTGTGAGGGGCTGGTTTGATTTCTTTGGGAGGATCGTGGTTTTTTTCCTTCTGCCTTGTCTCTGAAGGATTTTTCTTCTTCATAGATGCAGGTCAGGGTTTTCTCAAGTAACAATAACTAAGAAAGGAGAGGACAGAGAAGTACATATGGCATGACAAAGCACCAGAAGAGAATGGACATGAACTCGTGATTGTGATACTCAGTCTTTCTCCTAAGCTTCATCTGTTGATAGGCAGATCTGATCCTAAATTGGCTCTGTACACAATTCCTCATCGGAGCAAGTAATGAGGAGATAGCAGGTGTTCATGAACCTCTTGTATAAATCACCTCTGAGGGTTTATGGAAAAAAAGGTTTGGCTCTGACCACCATTCAGCCTGCAGAACTCCCCGTGAGCAAACTCATCCCTGCCTCCCCGCAGGAACAGGGTAGTTGTGACCGTGCTACTGGAACTCCATCCTGCACTTTCTTACATGGATATTTCCTTGAGTATTCCCCAAACCAGGTCTCAAACCTAGTAGTAAAAGCTTTTATAATGTACCTGCCATGTTAAATTGTGCAATCAGTTGTCCTGATGCTACATTGCATAATTATGAGCAGCATCCGTACAGGTTGGCCTAATTACAGGATCCATACACAATACATAACTAAATGAGAGATTCTCAGACAACAGATACACAGCCCCAGCATTTTGACTGAAGAGCTGTAAAGCAGAACACATCACAGAGCACAACAGCTGTGGAGATAAGAAAATTACATTCTGAAAGACAGAACTTGCTTTAGGGGTTTCCAACAAGTGACCTGGGCTAAACAGAAAGAGCCCGGTGTTTACATTGGCTGGGTACATTGCATTGAACACTGTTTATTCACATTGTCTTTGTTTGCACTTGAATCCAAGACTTTGACTTACCCATTCTGAAACATACTAATAGTAGGAAAAGCATTCACATCATGTCATTTGATATACCTAGAGAGAATAAATGATTTTCATGCCATGAGAAGACCTAGCCTTGTGTATTTCCCCAAGGAAAAAAAAAAATATAACTTTTTAGTGGTTATTTTAGGAACTCCTGCAAAGACATACAAAATATGAAAAGCTTGAAATGGTCTGTGGCTGGAATGCAAAACTAACAGAGCTGAAGCAGACAAGATAGCAATGAGGTAAGATAAGAAACAATGATTGTGGTTTATCACCATCATTCTACTCACCACATGAACACTGAAGGAGTTTAGTTTCTGAAATGCTACTGTCTGTATTATCATGATGAGATAGCTTTGTGTTAGCACAGAAGTTAGCATAAGGAAAAAGATCTGAGCCATTTATTTTCTATAGTAATTTGGGAAATCCCCAGTTCCTCAGCCATCGAGAAGGGAATTATGTGTTGGGGTACAAAGAATATGACCAAGGCCCAATTGTTATTGATCAACTGCAATTTTACCAGGGAAGAAGCTGACATGAATTAAAAATATAACTTCAATAACAAACTCTAGTTTTGATAGAAAAAGAAACTTTCCCTCTAGTTAAGGCACAAGACCAAGTATCAAGAGATTTGATGTTTTATGCCACTGTTTTGCAATGCAAGTTAGGGGAATTCATTCCAGCAAGAAGCGTGAGTATCAGTATCAAAGCAGGACTCCTAATGCTGTAGTCTGATCAGTAACTGGACTGGTATAATATAGGCCAAGCATACACTGCTGAAAAGCATTCAAGTAGGAAAGCAACAGCTTCAACTTCTCCCCAGAAATCCAAAGAGTTAAATTCAAAAATGTATTAGAATTTATATTGCAGTAGCTATTGATTGCTTAAGCAGCATATACACAAGAACAGAAATTAATATTTTATTGGTTCTTCACCGACTTTGATAGAAATGAGTTATTATAACCAACATCTTGTAACTGCACTAAAACCAACTCCTTAAGTAATTTACATTCACACCAAGAGATACAGAAGCAGCTGTATCAATAAATTATCTCTACCTTTTTAACAGCTAAAAACTTTTATTAGTCAAAACAATGCCATGCAGTGTATACACCTACCACTTCCAATTAACAGTCTATAATCCTAATATGGAGCTTTATTGGGTTTGAGTGTCCTGCAGGACACAGGGTAGTTAACATTCACCAGGAACACCCTACAAAGCTAATTCAGAAGCTGCTTTTATTGCTACAGAATTGAGAAGATCTGATGCCTCTCCTCATTTGGAGTAACCTTCTGTTTGTAGGCAAGCATTTACAAAGACTGAGAGGAGTATTGGCAGAAAGTAAATGATAAGAAAAAAAGAGGCTGCTTTCTTAAGTCCCTATTCAGTGCCCAATACAGCTCTGGGAATAGTGCAAGTTGATAGCATTTTTTAAACTTCTGTAGTTTTGAAAAGGTAGAAACAAAGCCTTCATACCACTTTCTGATATCAGTTGATACTCTGATCTGAATGTATACAGCTTTCCCCACTTTTAACTCTGTGGGTGCACTTTTATGTAGCAAGGATTCAGAAGTCAATGGAATTAAATCCTGGGATTGATAAGGACAAAAGGAAGGGGCAGTATTTTTGTTTTGGTTTGGTTTTTTATTTAATGTCACTGGCAAGTAGAGAACTGGTTCTCAAGGGTAGGTTTGGCTTCAGATGAGTCACTATCACTTGATTTAAAAGATTTCTGAATATTTTAAATTAGCTAGCAATTGCAGTGATACATTTAATTAGCACATATGCTCACATTAGCCCTCCAGATATACAAGAAATCATTTTGATTAAGAAGGGATTGAAAATAAATTCTGATGCAGTTTTAAAAATATACATATTACCCAGATGTGCTGAAAGGGGAGAATTTCCCATATCTTTCTTCAGTCTCGCTAGCAGGTTTCCTACATTTGCCTCATATATCCACTGATTTCATAGATATATCTCCAGGTGTGACTTCTTCCAAAGATGAATGGCCACTCTCTTCACTCTCCTCCCCACAGCCAGTGCCGCCCCCCAGGCAGGGTGAGCTTTACTGTTACATGGTTGGCCAACAGAGCCAACCATGATGCAAGACAGGTTCTTCAACCAGAGCGTGTCAACAACATGATAGAGCCTGTGCCAGTCCGTGTCTCTGATTGATTATTGAGCCACTGGACCTTTCTCTGGCACAGCATCTGGGGCTGTATTTATAAAGGTTTCATCAGCTGTGATCTGCTACAGCTCGTGCCTTGAGCCACACATACCCACTACTGAATATACGGGCAGAAACAGGTTAAAACCAGACTAAACCCCTCTGCTCAAATTTTCTCCTCCTTGCTTGGTCCAAATTCAAGAAACAATATGAATTAAATGAATCAGCAAGGAGGCAACAGCTGGGGAGGCTGGGCTCAGTTAAAAGCTCAGATCTTGAACTAACAGCAATATAGATTCACAACAGGAATCCTGCAGCTTATGCAATAATATATAAATGATATCTAAATGTTCCTAGAATACATAATATGAAATAGTGAACCAGCAAGCTTTTCACAATACTGAAAAAAAGAGAATAGCCTGGAGTTTTAGAATCTAAAGTTAATTCCTTTAGTACCTAAATTATAGCTCTACTGCTTTCTCAGTCCCTGGCACATGAACTCTCTCTGGGTAAATGATTTTTCTCTCTGTGATATTACTCCAGTCATAGTACACCTAAGAGGGAAGGGAAAGTATTATCTGAGCATGCACGAACAGCAAAAGAACAAGCAATTAACACAGCCAGACAGTTGTTCTTGTGTGCCTGAAAGAATCCAAGAACTTCCAGTCTTCACCAACGTTCTCCTTGCTCATGGGCTGAGCACTCAACGCAAGTAGCACTGAATATTGCTGAGTATCATTATTGCCAGTATGAAGTGACTGAATCTAGAAAACTCCCACTCAACGGGAATAAAAATGGGTATCCAGGCATTAAACTACTTAACTAGCTCAGACACAACCTTTTCACCATCATTTCTTCCATACAGAAGAGGAATTTTTGGAAAGGAGCAAAGTGAAAGGAAGGAAGCGGGCACAGTTGGCCATAGTGCATTGCAGCCTTGAACAGAAGAGCAGGAGACAAGAGTGGCTATACCAAAACAGGAAAAAAACACTGCAAAATGAGTCAAATTTAAAAATATAAAACAAGCCAAAATATGTCAAACTTGCTTTGACCCAATACTGAAAGTGATCTTTTGCTTGCTGGTCAGCGAACATAAAATAAACCATTCTGAAGCAAAAAATTTAGTTATTTCAGCATTTAGCTGCTCTGGAGGTGAAAAAGCCCTTCAGTTCTTGTGATCCCTGCTCACAGGGAGCAGTGTCACAGCACTCCAAGCAGATGGCAAGCAGGTCAGAGCTGCTACTTATTATGTCAATGGACAACACTTCAGGCAATCCAGTACAGCTGCACTACCATAACAGATAATAAAAAGTGGTAGCCTTACAGAAATAACAGACACCAACAAAGTGAAAACGATTGGCTACTGTTTTCACTGCATTTTCTCTTTTTAGTTAATAAAAAGCATGATTTATGGTATTAATTGTTGCCTTTATGCTCTATTTTTATTAAATATACCCTATGATGGAAGGTATTTCACAAAAGCCATTTCAGTGTATGCGTTTGGGGAGAAGGGAGTAGAGAAAAAGGAAATCATCAGGATATGAACACTGGTGTAGCCATTAGAAGTTCCAAAGCTGGCAGTCACACATTATTCTAAAGTGAAATACAGAACTCATATTATAGGCTTAAATCACCTAAGCATGTATCTGAATGCAGAACCCAAACACACTACGGACAGTCCAAGTTTTGCTTTGGATGTTTTTTAATGCTAGTTTTTATTACATCTCAAACTGTTTTCACCTAAACAACTCTCAACAGTTCCTTGGACAACGATCCCAGCTCCACAGCAATGTGACAGAGCTGAGTAGACTGATGAAGGTTCTTCTGTTTTCATACTTGCATGCCACATTCCTGTTGACTATAGGTTTGGACCTGAAATCAAAGTTGGGGGTTAAACTCACAGAGATGCTGAGTTCTCTTAGTAACCAAAGCTTTCCCTCTCTTATTTTTGTTCCTCCACTGCTCCTCCTCCAAAATTCCTTTTGTAGCTCACTCTTACTTCAATAGCTCTTTAGTATTTTGCTCAGAACAAGGTTTAATCAGTTGGAAGGGACAGCTTGGCCCTGGCAGCTTATTCAGGAGCAATCTCTGAAACACACTAGTGCATTCCTCCATGCTGCAGGATGTCCAGGACCTCCATTCAGCCACTGCCCCCCGCCCAATCTCTTTGAAAGCTCCATGTCAAACAGCTACTGCCACTTCTATACAAGAAAATTTCTTTCTCGCTCACCCAGCTTTTTGCTATAACCTGAATTTTAATAATATGAACATGACTTGATGCTGCCAAGTTATTTTTAGTCTAGAATATGTTTATTATATGAATGTTTATGATTTCTACCCCATTCACTCTGCACCTCTGTTCCCTTTAAACATACAATGGATAGACAGAGATGTGACCTTGAAAGAGGACCTGTATGACAGTGAAGCCTCTTCCCACACAGCACTGGACCTGAGGGGTATAGGCTGAATAAAAGTGAAGATTAAATTATATCAAACAAATTGTCCACAGCTAGAGCTAAGTGCCAAAACACATTCTCAGATTGTTTTTTCAGACCAAAAACTCAAGGGCTGGTAAGGAAGTGAGAGAGATAAATACTATGGACAAATCTACAAGGTTTGATCAAGAGTTTCTTTTTGTGAAATCAAAACACTAAGTTTTTGTTAAGCAGAATACACCATTTTAACTGAAATTAAATATTTGGGGGGAGGGAGGTAGCCATTAAACTCATTTTAATAATCAATGTGTTTTAAAACCAAATTTTAAAATAAAATACTTCTGTATTAATAAAGATGCACTTTTTTGGCTTAATTATTCAATAAATGTAATACAAGTTTACAAGTTGTTTTGTTCCAGTTTTTCCTTCACAGTTGCTGTATGCGATGACTTCTTTTTCTCTGGGAAAAAGAGAGACCTCTCTAATGATATTCACAATCCAATCCAACTATATTAAAATCACTCAATCCAAAAACACTTGTGTGAATAACTGCATGTTCCAGAGCATTAATAATGATTGGAAAAAAAAAAAAGATATAAGGATATAGTAATGGGGAATAGGAACATCACTTTTAGCATTTTGTAGCACTCACTAAAGTCCAATAGCAATAGTTACAGTCCCATGAAGCACCTTGGATCTGGATGAATGGAATTATTAATGACCTCTCTGCAGGCTATGAGAGTAGTCTGGCTATTAGATCTGTTCTCCCATTAGTGAAAATTGGCAGCTAATGAAAATATAACCGTTTATATCAAATGATACTCTCCTCTGTTGTTTTCGATTTGCAAGGCTTCACAACACTTGGCAGGGAGCCACAAACCCTTCAAAGCTGAAATACTTCTGTGCTGACATTTTACACCTCCATTATAAATTCTAAAGTAGTAGTAAAACTTCTCACATACAAAAGAGTAAAATGTTAAACTGCAAGACCGCAGAGTGAAACATTTCACCTAATCTAGGATTTCATTTATCCCCATGAACTCATCAATGCAGAATATTTAGAATATGAGATCTGGACCAGCGCTGCCCTCCAGACAGATGGGAACCATCAGCTTCCGCTCAGCCTTTGCTAAAGCATTCCCCATGGAACCTTAAACTGGTAACACCGTTTCCTTTTCTGCCCATCAACATGAGCCAAAAGTCGCTTACAAGAAATTTGGCTTTAATGTCTTTGCGCTTTTCCCCACACACTGGGACACTCTCGGGCAGTATAAACCCCAGTCCACTGAGTTGATCCATGCCAGTTTACAAGGCCACCTCGTCTGTCTCCTCACAGCCATGCAGCAAAGCAAAACTTCATGTAAAACACTCCCAATACACTTTACCACTGGAAATTTTAAAAAGCGTTACATTTAAGATTCTACACATGCCTCAGGCGATCTATCACAGCATTCAAAAGTCCTTACAACCAGTTTGTACTTCCCCCCACTCACCCTCAGTTTCTCTTGCTACAAGTTTTAAGTCTTTCCTTCCTGGTACAATTCCCAAAGGACAGGAAGAGCAGTTTGCCTTCCTCAGAATTCTTTATAGCACCTGCTTATATGCGAAGATTACTGCCACGTCTCCTCAGATCTCTAGATTAAACAGTTCAATTGCTTCTGTTTTTTTCCCCAGAAAAGGTGTTTTCTGTACCCCTCTTACCCCCCTTCTCACTTCTCCCCAATTCTCTGAAATTCACCTCCATAAGTAACCTTAGTCAGCCACTTACTGTGAAAACACTAGTTGTAAACCCTGTTACTTTAGCCTACAGTAAACAAATCTCACTTACTGCATTTTATCTATATGCCATTTTAATTAAAATTCAGTGGTATTTCAACAAGGAAAATATTTAGCCATTTGGATAGTAAAAGCTAGAAGTGTTTTGTAATGCAGAGAAATAAACAAATACGATGCCAGTGACTGTAGCAGTCTGATTTACAACAAAGAAACATTCCTAATGTAGTTTTCTGCAGAATCCTATAGATCAGTCGGAGTTTCTTGCACAGCAATTCCTTGGGGTCCAATGATGACAAATTTACTGTTTACAAGGCAAGAGAAAAACATGAATGGAAAGTACCTTAAAAACCAAGTACCTCTGAAAAGCTTAGCTCAAATGCCACAACTGATACCAACCTTGTCTCTTCCATGAGGACGATCACCTATAAAACAGTTCTGCCAATTCAGAGACCAGTGAAGCTTACCTTAATTATTCATTGGCTCCTGATGTTCATTAGTGGATCACAACCAATACCTTAACCAGGGACACATGTATTTGTCTCTAGCTTTCTCTTTTTGTCCACTAATCCTTGCCAATACAGATGCCACACTCAGACATTCCCTGTTCAGTATCAGTACAGTGCTTCCTACACAAAAAAGTTACAACTAAACATAATCCTTAATCCACTTTTAGCATCAATAATTCTGCCAACTGTTTCCAAGAACTTGCTTTTCAAAGTCACCAGCAGATTGGGAGACTATAAAGATCTTCCTTTCCTGTGCCAGGTCGGAATGCATTCTCAGTAATCGGACTGTGCTTTTTATTAAAGTCTTTGCCATAAGAAACACAGTCGTGCCCCAGCTTGTCTGTGCTTAGATCAAAGTATAGAAGTCAATTTTTTAAAAGAAAAGTTCCACTTACAAAAACCCTCTCAGTCTTAGTAGCATTCTCACTGTAAAACATCCTCAATCAGGGCTGGGAGCAAATAAACACAAAGTGCCGAAGTCAGTGAGTAAATAGGATTCAACAAGAATAGACACAAAGTCACCATTTACTCCTCAAAAGTCTGGCGCAGATGTTTTGGCATTTACAATAACATCCTTTTTTAGCATGTATTCAGCTGCAAGTTTAGCCATGGACATCAACTGTAAATCCCAACCTATTCACAGGACAATTAGAATTCCTGCTGATAAATCCCCTTTCTCTCCCCCCCCCTCAAGACTCAGGGAAGACAAATGAAATAAGCTTAGTTCCACGACCTAAAAGCATTGACACAACAGTGTGTAAAAGTCTATCTTTTGACAGACCAAAGTCTGCAAAGAAAGATAGGTACACTTTCTCCTGAATAGCTGTTATCAGAGTCAGTAAAAACCTACCCTAGTTTCAATAAATAAAATAAGAGAGCAATGGAAACAGAAGTGTCGGGTCAGAGGAACGTCAAGTACCAAGTGTCTCTGTTAGCTTGGTGATATTTCATAGATATTGGGACAAGCACACGGTCATTTTGTTGTGTGTTTCATATTACACTAGGTATAATAAGTATTTATGGCCTTTTGTTTTTACAGTAACCTCTCAAGGACACAGAGCTGAGCAGAGTTAAGATTCGGGTCACTTTGTGATACTCCAGCTGCATTCAGTGAGTGACAGAAGCTCCATGGCATTCTAATTCTTCCATCACTTCAAAGGTATAACAGACTCTGCTGAGCACTGGAACAAGTCTGTTGCTTCCCACTGGAGCTCAATATGCAACCTTTGATATATGTTCTCAGATCCTAAGCACCACAGAGTCTAAGGCCTTTTTTATACAGGTCTCTCCCTTAACTGTTCATTAACCCTAGTCAGTGAACTACACTTCAACCCAGGCCACGAAACTAAATCTTCCCCTCATTTTAGTTTCATCTAAATTACGATTTACAATACAGTACCTATTTTTTAGTGGGTTATTAATCAAACATGTTGATGTTCTCACTTCCTACTACCTATTTGTGAAACTAACACTGAAAAAGCCCCAAGCATCTTCAGCGGGTTTGGCTACTGTCCATATATCTCACAACAAAGAATTTACCAATTAAATGAACAAAGGGTGAGAAAAAGAAGTATTACTCTCACTTTCTTGATGAGAAATTTGGGTACAGAGAAACGACGCCCAAGACTTTTAAGATCAGAAGACAGAAATCAGGTTCCAAACAAAGTCAGAATTATGGGATACTCAAATCTAGAACATAGGACACAAAAAGCAGCAGCAGCTTATGTGGCCAAATACCTACTTTGCTTTGAAACATTGAGCCAGAGAGCCTGGGCTCAAAAGGTGCTTTGAAATCTTGGTCCAACTGATTTGTGTAATTTGGCAGTGTTTGGGTCAGCATGAGGAAATAGATCTTAACGTCTCAGACTGGCGATTTCTTCTCTGACTGCTCATGATTCTCAGCTCAGTTTACCCTTCAAAAATCCAGCAGATAGGACCGAGAAAAGGCAAGTGCAAACCGTGGGAAGAGTAAAGCGAAGCTGCAGCATTATGGAATTTCCTCAGCTAATTGATTTTCTGACTGTGTTAACAAGACAATACACAGCATCATTTAAGAAGGCAACATACACAGAATATCCAGAGGATCACCACCCACGACAAAGAAAGCTACTTGAAAGAGCTTCCCATGCTAAATCATTTCATGCATATACAATATTAAGATTTTAATCAAGTTATGAAAACTTGTAAGAAGCCCAACACTCAGAGTGAGCTTTTATTTACTTAAACCAGAGTACGACCACGGTGCACACACGAAAGATGTCAGCATTAGTCAATACTCCATGCTCACATGTGTGTAATATATACACTTTAGCCCGCAGATAAACATTTATTCCCAAGGGAGGCTGCTAATGAGACTGTGCTGTAGGGAAGATACCCAATTACTCTGAATGACATTTATCTTTTAATCACATCACACTCACTGAAGAGCTTGAGGTTTGATGAAGCAATCCTTGAAAGACTGTCTTTTTAATCAATTAGACAGCTCTAGAAACGTCAGCGATATGCTGTTGACAAGTCATTGGGCTAAATATACTACACCACACGCAAAGTCTCCTATCTTCCTACTAAGACAATAATGCGGTCTTCTAAACCAGATGAAAAAGTTTTCCTTGTAGGGGCCGCCTAAAACAGAACAACATGTATTTTGCTAAGAAAATAAGACATCCCTACTGGCAATTACTGGCTCACTCAATGAATCCTTTTTAGGTCAGATGAAGAACATTGTTTTAAGGGCATTACTCCTGTGTAAAAATATCAGACCTGCTCACAAATCTTTTTACAGTTGCCTTAACTGAATAAACCAAGTCAGTCAAAACAGTTTGCTTTCATCAAGCATCCAGGAAGTGACAAATGCCAATGTCCACATGGAAGAAGATGAAAGACTGGCCATGTTTAACATGTTTTAGCATTAATCAGGCATCTTAAGGTGATGCAGGTCATAGGAATAAGTACAAAATGAAGAAAACAGAGATGCAACTCCCTAATTCAATCATTCTTCAAATTAGTGTTTGATTTTTTTTCTATAAACAAAGCACATGCTCACAATTGTTATATTAAGCAATAGACCATTTCTACTTGAGACCTTACATCAAAAATTTCACTTTAAAAAAATCTAGTTCTGTACTCGCACATTTTTTTAATAAATAAAAAACTAAAACAGAAGTATGAGGTGATCCTTGATTAAAGTCAAGGTTTCATTGAAAAATAGTTGAAAACTGTACAGTGCGGTAACAACGTAATGGTCAAATTATAGCGTGAGAATTTTCTTTGCCTAGCAAGTAGCAAACCACCCATGCTTGTTAGGATCAGTTCAGCTCAGTCAGAAGATGCAAGTCTAAATATTTTGAAAACTAAAAATGAATTTATTAATGTTAAGGAACAGGGGAAAACCGTACGTGAGAACAGAAATATCACTACTCTCCTTTGAGTTTGTAACTTGTGGCTTGAGAGCTCTTTCGCTGAAGGTACTCAAAGATCCTCTATTTACCCTCCCAGTAAAGTGTGCAAGCCTGTTTTTGACTGCAAACGTTCTGTTTGGTTTGGGTTGCGGGTTTATTTTTTTAACTCCTGGTTCTGAATTTCAGACAGCTGTAGTTCTTCTAATAAATCTCTCCTAACTAATCCTTCCTTCAATAGCAGTAAATCCTGAGGGCTAAAACGCCCTTCAGCACAGATCTTTGTAAATGCACAGGCTTAATTTCAATACCTAAACCCATCTTTAATTGCCAAGTGAACACTCAGCAACTGCTAAGAACACATCATCTAGAACTGAGTCAGTTGTTATCATTATGCTCACTAATTGTCTGTTGAATTCATCCAAACCAATAAACAGCCATCAAAAATGTGCATTACTTGGAATAGCGTGTATTTGCATGACAGAAGAGAACTTAAATAACAAGTATAGATTTTTTGCTTTGGTGGAATGAGTACATTTGATAATTATGGCAACTGAGAGAAAAGAAGGCTGCCAGTCTTTTAAGTATAGACGATATGGTTGCTGTAAAATACATTCAAATTGGCAATACATTCAATTGCAGCAATCATCAACATAAGTTTTCACACCTCCATTTTTATGAAATGACATTTATCACCAAGCAAAACTACAACATGGAATACGCACCTTTTTCTTTTGCATTTTATGGTACAAGATGTGCCAGTATATTACTCTGAGTTATATTAATCAGTAGATTGAAGCTGAAAAGACATCTGGGAGGCACAGATGGTTCACAATTGACAAATAACTATGGAACCATTATCTTCAAGGTCAGACTTCTAACGCTACAGAGGTTGGTAGTGACCCAAAGTCACCAACACCTTTTCAGAATGAACTAATTCTCTTCAGGCCAGTTCCCGGTGGACAAATACCTACGTTGCAGCTGGCATTCGCATCAGAGTTGATCTCGGAGCTAGCCTCAACTCATCAATGTTAATGGCATTGCTTTTGAAGAGGGGTGGGAACTGTAGAGCCTTTGCATTCCTAGAAACAGGCTTCTGCACTAGAGCTTACATTGCTATTGCCTCAATTCTGGTCCTAGGGCTTCCAAATTCACCAGTAATTGTTCAAACTTGAAGAGATATTTCAGTGAACTCAATACTCCATAAAAATTCTTGCCCTGGCTGCCTACAAAGCCATAGAAAACACAGTATTTACACCTCTATGACACTAAAGTTCCAAAATATGAGTAGCTGCCTCTTTGGAAAAACTGAGAGAAACACTGCATACCATTTAAATAGCAAAAGATGACATTGGTGTTAAGATTATCTGAATACTAAAACTATTTTTTCTGGTCTAGCTAGAGATTATATTTTTGCAGCCATTACAAAGTGCAGTTCTCCATAAAAATAAACACCAACCTGGATGTGAATTTAGAATGCTAAATGTTTGGTACTTGTAGATGACAGAGAATGCTTCAAATGACCTCTTACAATGTCAGAATTATTCTCCACAATTCCAAGAAGGAAGAATCTCGAGCTATATGAAAATGTGAAAAGTGCTTGTGTAATCATTTGCCATTTAGCACTGTGGTGGCTCTACCAAAAGCATTTCTTTTAGTTATCCCTCAGTTGAATTTAGAGCCACAGCATAAAGAATAGTGAAAGTTATAGAATGTTTCAGAGAGGAAATGAGGACAGAGGACAAGCATAACCTGGAGCTTACTACATAGAATGGGGCACGATTTACACATCATGTAATAAACTATATGAAGAGATCTCTTACTAGATGGTCTAAGTGATGAATTACACTTGCAATCATAATGAAGGGAAAGGTTCTGATGTAGCATCAGTTTCTGAGGTCTTTCCTCACCCTACAATTCCATATACTCCAGAAAAGACTTCTGCCAAAAGGAATAGGTCTATTTCCCAAGTAAGATGCAACAGAACAGAGAGGCATCAAAGCTACAGGTTTTTGAAGGTATCAAAGTTTAGCCTAAAAAGGAAGAGGATGACACTTAACAAACACGTTGCAAATCAAAAGATTTGCATCAATATTCAAGAGAAGTGAGCACCGAGGAAAAACTCGAATGCCAGTAAATTGGGCAAGTTATTCATTAACCATGAGAGGTTCAGAAAGGAGCCGCATCAAAGCGTTCTGGTTTCACCAGCTGTAAGTGGGTACCATGCCTTAACAGATGCACTGCACTATTACTGCCTCCACCTGCGACCAACGGCATCCACCCTTAAGGAGACAAACGAGTCAACAGTAGCAGAATCTGATCTACTTTCCGCGACGCTTCAGAGATCACAAAGATTGAGACTACCCACCTTTAAACATTAAAGAACTGAAATGCGAACTTATATAAAGCGTGTAACTTTCTGTTGTTCAAACGCACGCAGAACATAAAGTGCCCCAAAAAGGAAACAGCCACAGCCCTGAGAAGAGAAGGGGAAGCTTTCCAGAAGTATACAATGAACAGGAACACATACACTGCTTTCTCCTAAAGAAGGCAAAAAAGAGCGTTCCTGCAGCGACAGCCACGCTTCTTTCAGCAACCAGATTTCCATGACTTTCCTCCCTCCACGCCAGCCTGTGGATGCGCATCTCAGACCCCCCTACAATCCATTTTACACCTCCCGTTCAGCCCCACGTCCTTCCCCAGCTCCCGGTACCGGCGCTGTGGCTCTCCGGCTCGGGGCGCCTGCCCCGCAGCCCACCCTGCGGGCTCCCGGTGCGTGTACAGCCCCGCCTGATCAGACCTTACAGCAAAAACTCTCATGGCCCAAACCAAACCAGAAGCAGGTTGGGTGGTTTGGGTTTTTTTTAGATTTTTGGTGTTTTTCGTTTCGTTGGCTTTTGCACACTTCTCTCACAAACAGTAGTTTTGCCGACAAAAAAAAAAGAAAAGAAGTCCCGCAGGCGTTGGGCGAAATCCCAGGGCAGAGAGAGCCCCC
>VXAK01020021.1:156659-182085 GCA_013399435.1 Arenaria interpres
GGGGGGGGGGCGTACAGGGAACCGCACAGGGAGCCGCGGCTCTTCATATAGGCTTAAACCTAAAGTTTGTGTAACGGGCAATTACATCCCAGCCCACCGGTGCTGACACGCCGCTCGGCACATTTACATACTCTTTGCATAAAGGATTAACAGCGTTTGAATACTTTCTGTAGGATGTATAGAACAGGTTTTCCACCCATTCAGACGCTCGTGTCGTTTCTGACCCCTGCTTCTTATGGACACCCACCGTGTCACGCCTGCTTCACTTGGTCACATTCTGCCCAGTATATGATATAATAGCCCAAATGTGTGCTCAGTTCCGTGTCAGTTCACAGAGCTGGGTCCAGCTCAGCAAAGAGGCAGAGGAGGCAGTTAATGGGACTGCAGATTGCTGGGATGGAAGAAAGGCAGCGAAACAACCCTGGTTCAGTCTGTGATTCCTCCGATCCATCCTTCATTCCTCCCAATAGCCAGCCAGCTCTGAGCCACCCTAATCCTTGTATTGCATTAGCCTGGTTTTGTAGAGTTCATTTCACTTCCTCTCTGCATGGAGGGATTGAACCCTGAACATCTTTATTGTAAGAGAAGTTCAACCTTAAACCACGAAATGCAGCAAAATAATTAATCTTTAAATATGCTTAATTATCTGCTTTCTTGTGGCCTTTGAAAGCATGTCCTTCAGGAAAGTGTTCATAGCTATTAATACTGCGCATAGATACAGAGCAACCACTGGTATTGCAGTAGGGATCCCATTCACTTTACTACATTATTATTGCTAGAAAATTAGTGCTAGAGAGGCTTTATTAAACCTACCTGCTTAATATATCCATTACGTATCCGATGGAAGCTTTGAACTCTGAATTAACTACCGTGTAGTAAAGCTTTTATTGACCATGTCTGTGGAAGATCAGAGGCTTAAGCTTCCGTACTAACAGCATCTACATGTAACTGCACCGGTGATGGATTTGTTGCAAGGAGGGGGACGGGAACCCCAGGAAACACAGGTGTGTGACTGGCACTGCAGAGAGCACTTAAAATGTTGGTGATACTTAAATGAGATCTGCCTCCCTTGTCTGCCTTATTTCACTGATTTTTAAGATGGAGTTGGTCAACTATTTATAGTCTGGATTTTAAAAAATAGGTGATTCTGTTTCAGGAAAGAAAGCTAAACGATGAAACCTCCATATTAAGCTGCTGTTGATGATAAAGGACATGTCCCCTTCCTTTGAGGACACTCAACTTCTTTGTCTTCTGTCGTCAAATATTTGTGCTTCCTCTGGTTTGTGCCGCCAGTGGCTGAACATGTGTGTGCATTGTTGCTAGGTGTGCACAAGAAAAGTCTTTGTTTTCAAGAACAGTCCTTCCTTACAGAAACAGCCTCATAATTTGTGGGAATCAAGCCAGTCATGAAACAAGGAGCTGCAGGGACTATCGGATAATGCAATCTGTACTGCAGTTAGCAGTTCCACACCAACTGTGGAAGGAGGCAGGTGACAGAAGCGAGGAAGATGCGTTTTCCCTGCTTGAGCACCTGACACCATGTCTATAGTGTTTAAAGGGGAAACAGTTACCAGTCACCAATCTTCTCCCCTCTTCATTTTGTCCTGGGACTGTGTATGTCTCAATTGTGTTGCTTATGGATCCTTCAGCCCCTTTGAGTTTCCTACAGTACATTGGATACTATCCTGCTACAGAAGTTCCCTATTTAGTTAATGTTTGTATTAGTGCTTGGAATCATTCAGCTCTTATCAGCAGAGCTAATGAACAATACTAGTTATAAATTAGAAATTTAACAAAATTTGCGCTGCTGCAACTATCTGCTTGCAGTCTTCTGATTCTCTGGTATGTATCAGCTGGTGGTGATTTATGAAGCATAAATACTTCAGATTGATTTATTTTTATTTTTATTTTTTAAACTGGAGCTATCTTGCAGCTGGCTGCTGAACAAAACTTGCTCTGACTTTTAAACTAAATGTGAGTTATAGGGATAATTGGCAAGGAAGAGATTTAAGGCTTCATTGTGGCATTAAGCTACAGCCCTGCAGCAGGAGCAGTGCAGAGTCACTGCGCTGCAGCGGGTTCTCAGAGCAAACCACAACAGCCCTGGGAAAAACCCAATTTCCTACTCATCCCATCCCTACGACAGGCACAGCAGATGCTCTTGATGCTACTCATTTTCCTAGGAGAGAGAGAGCTGATCCCACCCGGACGGAGGCAGCTATCAAGCCATTTAGGTGGCTAGTTAGGCTTCTCAGCGTCTTTCTCACAAGGATTACTCTCTATTTGTACTGACTCCAGTTGGGGAGCAGAAAGGAGAAAGCTACTTGAATCCTTTCCTCAGCTGTATACTTAAGTATATACTTAAGGGAAGGCTGAGCCACCTGCAGCCTACTTTTAGTCTACAAATAGATGTTCACAGGCAGAAGGAGCTGCGTAGCTGGTACTGCTTTCCCGGAGGTTACAGCTCTTTGCCGATGCAGCAGGATGTGTGACGGCTTCTTACCTGCCTTGTGGCAAAATCTGGCAGCTCATGGAAAACCGAGTTTGAAAAAAAGACTGATTTTTCTATCAAAGCAGATAAGCTTTACCCTACCAAAAAGCTGTGGAAAATAACAAACTCGCAGCAAAAGGAACATGATAAAAACCTAAGTGGTAGTCACAAACACAACTGCAGCAGCTCTTCTTTTCTGTTTCCTAAGAGCCTGTAACTCCTCTGGGACACAAAAAAAACCTCATTAGAAAGAGCCAGACAACATTCTTTCTTAGGTCTCGTAGTTGTGGAAGCTCTTAAATCCATGCAGTTAATTCTTAAAAAGGTTACATTAAAGTCTAACTTTTTTAGTCTTATGTGGCCACAGACACCGGTTAGTCAAAGAAAAATCACAGGTCCACCCCGAAACATTGGTTAGACAGCTCCACCATCTCCATCGATATACAGTTTTGTATCAGAGGCAAGTATTACCTATAAGAATTCCTAAAGCAAGCATTCCGAGTTTGCGCAGGTGAGGAAAAGCTAATCTGTGAAGATTCACAGGTAGTGTTTCAAAAGCTGAAGAAAAACATTTCAATCCTAAGGAATACATCATCAGTTGGAGAGTTCATAGGTTTCAGATGGGGATGGGGTAGCAGGATTAATTTAAAAAAAAAAAAAGAGTACTGTTCAAGTATTTCAGAATTCAGATTAATAGTTTTACACAACCTCTGTTTATCATAACACTGAAAAAATGTGGAACATTGAAAGTCATATTTAAGCCCCATTGAAGTCAATATGAATCTTTCTACTGGTTCAGGATCTTAAAGTCTGTCATATATCTCCAAAATGAAGCAGCAAAATTATTCTGAAAAATCCTATTCTTGTGCTTGCTCAAGAAGTTCCACTTTAAATGTCATGAAATAGCTCATTGTTATCATTAGTAGAAAACAAAGGATGTTTACTGTTAGAACTTTATATTCCTTCATTCTTGAGTCATTTAAAGTAGTGATTATATTCACTCTTTTGTGCTTTTTCTTAGGCAAAGTACATTTTTATTCTATGTTTTTTTGAATGCTTAGTGCTAGTGTCTAATGTACAAATATGAATACTTTGGTGTATTTTTTACAAAATTAAATTGTCAGAAGTTAAAATAAATGTCAAATGGAAGAGCCATTCAGATCCCAAAAGTGTACCTGTTGATTGAAAAAATAGCAAAATGAAATATCTCCTCCATTTTAAGTTGTGTCACTTTCTTTTTTCTTTTTCTTTTTTTTTTTTGTCAAAAGAAGAATTTTTAGGCACTTTTCAGAATTCCAGGTTTTCATTGCAAGGGTCACATATGGAAGGGTCCAGCAAGCACTTGCGAGCTTGGGGCCCACCTGCACGGTAAAACTAGCTGGTTTCTGAAGTAAAGGCTTTCTCAGACTTCCTAACTCCGCCTGGGTTAGCAGAATGCGGTGGAAGTTGATTGAGCTGCGCTCCGAGTACACCTTACTCATGGGTTTAGGTGGCATATGTGTGCAGTCAGCTCTTTTACCCGAATGAAGCAGCAAATGGGCAATGACAGTATCGATGTCCCTGTGCTACTCTACTAATGTACTAAAAGTGTTGTCGCTGTGAGAGGGATGTCAGAGCCCCGCTGAGGCAGTGGGACAGAAGGCAGCCTGCAACCTGAGGACACAAGCACAACCTGAGGACTTCGTCCTGTGCAGGCAGACCCTTTTGTGTGCCTTTATACAGATTTGTACCCTTTATATAGATTTATACAGATTTAGGCATCTGCCCAATTCAGTCTCATTGATTCTGAGGTGACATTATTAACCATGAGAAACTCTTAGGTTGAACTGGTGCCACCAGTTCACAGAAGTCAGTGAACGAGAGCCACAGTTTTTTTTCCTTTTCTTCCCTGAACTTTTTCCAAAGCATTGTAGCTCCATAGCCCTCCTCTGTCTGTTACTCGCTATTTTAGGTTACTTAACCTAAACCGAAACAATGAGGAATAAAGAGAATAAGAAATTTGGAACACGTATAAGCACATAATTTATTTCTGAGCAAATCTCTGTGTATATGTATGAGTACCTCATGGGAAACTCTTAAATCTGCGTAAGTCATGTCTTAATTACTAGACCTCATTCCAAGCCTGTATTTTTTTGTTATTGATTTCTATGGTAAAAAGCACATCTACAGAATGCTTTAGCTGGTTGTCCAGAGAAAGGTTATGTGATGGGTTTGCACTACATTGGGTGGGTCAAATCTACACAAACACTTCAGAATTGTGTTACTTAACAGTGAAAAATGGCCATTATTTTGTACCAAATTACAGTTATTACCAGTAATTATTGTTATGACTAATAAAATTAGGATTCCTTGAGATCTAAAAAATCCCCCAGAAAAGAAAGCCAAACCTAGAACTTTAAGATACCATACAGAAATTTGTCTAGAATACCTGAAACAAGCATGCTGTCTATGGATCAAACACCCTCTCTTACCCTTGATAACCTTACTGAGGATCTTTCCTGATTAAATGCCTCACTGTTGAAGCCATGAAATAACTGGTTATTATTACTTTATATATAAAGTGGAGTATTTAAGAGCAGAAAATTATTGGTACTTTGATGGACAAAAGAAACTTCAGAGAACAAAGCTCAAAGGAATTAATTACCTCAATCAGCATGTT
Organism: Arenaria interpres; assembly: GCA_013399435.1. NCBI lineage: Eukaryota > Metazoa > Chordata > Aves > Charadriiformes > Scolopacidae > Arenaria > Arenaria interpres. Next base: position 161,810 of record VXAK01020021.1, read on the forward strand.
GCAACCATGCTCATCTTTATTGCCCTAGATATCATATTTAAACATTTATAAAAGCAAATTGTTGATGTTTCTGTTTAGTTACTATACAAGTGCCTACAATTGGCTCATGACTGTGAATAATTAAACAGTTCTAAACATTAATGTATCGGCGTATTTCAGAAGTTGCCATTTAATGAAATTGTGTCAAGTAAGTAGTCTGAAAATTTATTAGACCTGAATGTATGTGCTTGGAGCCATCGTGTGGCCCAGAACTACACTGCAGCGAAGGTGCCACTGCCCATACCCGGCCATGGGCAAATCTGGCTGGTACCCACGTCACCCTGGGCATCCCACCCTGCCACGGCAGCCAGCCCTGCACACCCCGCTTTAGCCCCTTTCAGTGGAATTTATCTACTGAACCCTGGCTAACGTGTTTCAAAGTATGTCACTTATAACTGCTTGACTGCGATGGACAGGAACATATTTTCAGCTGCCACGCTATCACACCTAATTATCCTCACCTTGGTGAAATTTGACATGTCTAAATAATTAAATTCATGTATACATGAAATTCGTATATTTTATGAGCCAATTGACATTTGCAGCTTTAGTACTCAATATACTGTGTATATTGTTGGGAGGTTACAGCTGTAACACTGTTAATGCTCCCATAATAAACCTGTGATAAATTCAAGTCTTTAACATTTACAATATTTAGTATTCTTGTGCAGTATTTAATAGGAGACTGTGACTTAAAGCAAACATCTATCTTTAATCTAACACTTCATGCCAAGAATGGCCTTATTGACTTCAATGAAATGGTTGTGTAATCACTTTTTTTCTCTTGGTTGGTTTTGGGGTTCTTTTTGCTTGTAAATGTAGTAGAAACTTGCCAACAGTTGCCACAGTCATTTCAAATGACTCTTGACACAAAAGGGAACATAATGAAACAGGACAATTAAATATAAGAGGCAAATGAAAGAACAAGCACAAACAATACGGGTAGAGCAAAACAAAATAAAATGGCCACTTCTTGGGTTGGACAGAAGTTACAAAACAAACACTCCAAAGTTTGAATATGGCCTGGTGATTTAGTACTCAGTAACGATAAAGGACCATTTGTACAGGTTTCACTTGGATTTTTTGAAACTACTGGCCGTTTCATCTGGATTTTGTGCAACAAGGAAGCCAGAATATTGCAGCTACTCAGGGCAGGATTTTGTTCTAGTCCAATTCTATCAGCAATAGCCCTGGGAACAATAAAATGGGATGAGACAGAGTATTAATACAGGTTCAGACTCTGCGTTCCCCTTGAAGCGTGCCGTTTGTTGCACAGCCCTAGGAATCAGGCTCCGTAACACTCGAGTGCCCAGGGACCTGCGTTCCCGGGGCTGGAGGAACACCGCGTTCCGGTGACTGTGCTCGCTGCAGCGGTACCGAGAGCTTCAAAAACAACACGTCAGGGGTTTCCCAGCAGGAGCGATGTTTTATTGCCGTTCTGTGGGCTTCCTCAGCGGCCGCCGATCATGTCAGTGATATGTAGGAGGAGAAACAGGGTTTTCTGCTGGACGAGGATGAGACCGGTTTCCAACTCGTAGCTGCGAGCTACTGCAAAAGCGATTTCTAAACCCAGGACTAGCAAACAACAACAGAGACTTCATTCCTCTCAATTCTGTGACACTGTGAGGTTGCATGCATTCACCCACATTTTGACAAAAGGAGCAATTTACTTTACCCTCACATCAGTGTCTTACCTCATTGAATGCTGAACTGTCCAGTCGATAACTGCAGAAGTAGAAGAAACGTTTTTAATTCCATGGTTAATCAGGATACATCAATGATGTTTTGTCAGACACACAAGACAGGTCAGAGGAGGGCAGAAACATCCTGATTTAGTACCAGTTTCCATGAATACCACTGAAGGCAAACTAAAATTAGATTTGAACTCTTTATGCTACTTGTGACTGAGGTGGCAAAACCTTGTTCCCCAGCACGAACAGTATCCTGAGCTGCGTCCCCAGCAGCGTGGCCAGCAGGGCGAGGGAGGTGATTCTGTCCCTCTACTCTGCTCTGGTGAGACCTGACCTGGAGTGTTGCGTCCATCTCTGGGGCCCTCAGCACAGGAAAGACATGGACCTGTTGGAGCGGGTCCAGAGGAGGCCACAAAAATGATCAGAGGCTGGAGCCCCTCTGCTGTGAGGACAGGCTGAGAGAGCTGGGGTTATTCAGTTTGAAAAAGAGCAGGCTCCAGGGAGACCGCATAGCAGCCTTCCAGTACATAAAGGGGGCTTCTAAGAAAGAAGGGGATAGACTTTTTCGCAAGGCCTGTTGCTATAGGTCAAGGGGTAATGGCTTTAAACTAAAAGAGGGTAGATTTAGACTAGGTAGAAGGAAGACATTTTTTACAATGACTGTGGTAGGACACTGGTATAGGTTGCCCAGAGAGGTGGTCAATACCCCATCCCTGGAAACATTCAAGGTCAGGTTGGATGGGGCTCTGAGCAACCTAATCTAGTTGAAGATGTCCTTGCTCATGGCCAGGGGGTTGGACTAGATGGCCTTTAAAGGTCCCTTCCAACCAGAACTGTTCTATGATTCTAAGAGGAAGGACAGAGCACATGTCAAGCTGTAGTACCTTTTAGATGACTAGACAATGTATTCATAATTTCATACTTTCCTCCAAGGTAGGCTGGGAAAGCCTGAGAGAGCTTGGTGCTTATTTTTACCTGAGCCATGCTGGGACAGCCTCAGTACTTACCTTCATTTTCTTTGCTTTCTATGTTATCTATATTTTAAAAAATCAACAGCTCTGTAAATTGAGTAGGCTAAGGACCTGGTTGGGTGCGTATGCATGTGTTACTGCTAATTTTGCATATTCTGCCATAATTCCTCAAAGCGAAGACTACTAATTAATTAAATACAGTGGCTGAATCCAAGCTTACAACATAAAGCAGTCTGTGTTCCAAGCCACTTTGGTAAGCAGCCATTAATGTTGCCTGTCAGGGAAGTATATGCCATTTATGTAATAATCCTATAGTGCTGGCAAATCTAAATGCACTTCCCAAGTAAACCAGAGATTGACTGGCACATGTAAGTGAAAAATGGTAATTGTTGTTGATAACAATGAAGTAAAATGATAGACAACTGGTTTAAATTAGCTGCACTGAGTTTGGTGCCATTCTAGGCTGTAGCAATGTGGATGCTGGCTACTCTAGGTACAAGATCAATATTTACGTTTCGTTTTATGAGACAAGTGTGTCTCCTCTTAGATGTAGAAATAAGTAATTATGTCACAATAATTATGGCAGAGAAAGCCAAAGGCAAATATTAAATATTTATTTGGCTTTTAAAACGTATTATGAAATTTTATGTATTTATTTGTAAATAATGATAATTGAGTAAACTAGAGCAAAATCCATTCATAAATATTTTACTTTCTACAACTGCAGACAGATTTTAATCAACTAGTTTTAAAGAGTAAGCTTTTATACTGTTTGATGGTAGAAAGCAAGTTGTTTGACATTCTGCTATACCAATACTGCATATTGACTATGCATTGTATATTGTATTGACTACCAATACAATATTGACTATTGAACTGGTTTTGGCTAAAGGATCTCTTTCTGCTGTACAAGTACCCACAAAGGGATCCTATTGTGGATTCAACCACAAATCACATAGTTTTGAAACAGCTATCAATGCAAACTAATTGAAATTGTGAGATTCCTACAGAATTCCATACTCATAGAAATTAATTCTGTGGATTTATCATCATCAATGGACTACTACAGAGTAATAATGATTAGCTACTTATTGCTGCATTTTAGGAAATAATCTAATATTACTCTGAATGTTTAGAACAAAAAAAACCAGAGCATCGTTTTTAGCAATTCAGCCCACAAAAATAGCAGGCTTTCTGTTAAAGTTTCCAAGGCTTTTAGTGGAAGGCTTGACATGTTCTGTGCTCTTAATTTGTTCTAGAGGGAATATTTAACTCAAATTCATTGGAAGTGGGGTACAAGAAAGTAGTAGGCACTTACCAGAGTTAAGTTAGAGACTCTTTCACTGGGCTGGAACTGTAAAGTTGTAAAGCTATGCATTAGTTAAAATGATTTAAAATATTCTTTAAGAATGCATTTAATTAAGCATGCTGGAAAACTCCTGTGTAAGCAATAAAGCTCATTTTTTTCCTTCCAGTAGATTGAGTTCACTGATTATTCTGAGATTTTTTTTTCCTTTTCCTATTGATTTTTTTTATTTAAGAGTACTATGAATGAAAGAAATTGCTACTTTTAAAGAAAGATATGAAAAAAATTATGTCTTCAACTGTCTATTTATACAATTTTTACTTGAATAATTCATCCCCTTTTGGTTCCCAGAATGATAACGTATGATTGTGATAAGTAATCAGTTATGCTAGATTTGTGTTGAATATGGCAAAAAAGAATACTTGAACACATCAGCCTGCTTTCTAATTATTAAAATTCCTAAAAGAATTTCCCTTTCTCAAGATCCTCAGTCTTCTCATTTTGTCTTCCTATCTTGTAATTTTCTTATTAGTGGGCTATTAGAAGTCATGTGGTCTCATTTTGTTTTCTGCTAGTAAAAAATACTGAGTATTTTCTAAACAGTGGACATGAAATATTCATTACTTGTATATACCAAAATGGGAAGCTAACTTTAGTAATAAGAATAATATTGAAATATGCACATTATCTTTTTTTAGGTGGTTCCAAAACTGTAGATGCCCATTTTGCCCAACATTCCTGAAAGGTTTTGTTTTGGTTTTTTTTTTTATATGACATTTCATCCAAGTTTTCTACACGTAGGTGGAATAAATTGAATGAATGAATTCTTGTAGTCAAATGAAAAGTTCAGTTACTCTTACCTTTCAGTCCCCTGGGATTTTCGGATTCTCTTTTTCCACGTGCATTCTGATTCTTCCTTTTTCTTCTTCTTCCCCAATCTTTTTGGTTTCTTTTCCTACTTCAAATGATCACACCTTTTCCCAGCCCCATTTTCTCACTCCAGAAAGTCAAAATGTATTTACCAGATGGCAGTATAGGCCTTGATGGAGAAAGGGGATAAACGTTTTAAAGTTGGCATTAACATAGTTAATAGGAGTGATCCTTTTCATGCTCAAGAACTGGAATTGAGAGTAGTTTAGATTTATAGTTGTAGAAAAATATCAAAGCATTCTCACATCAATACAATCCAAAAATAACCTCCATTTCTCATTATTTCTGATGTGACTCTGACTTGTCCTCCTTTGTAATTTTATGCAACAGTAAAGAGCAGTTGAAAGGCTATGTCTCTAATTCCTGCTAGAGGCGGTGAAAAAATAAGTTCTTTAGAATTACAGCAGCAAACAAAGGGTTTAGCAGTGTAGTGGAGGAGGCCACTTTTGAACAAAGGAATCAGGTTGTGATTCATTTCAGCGGTGTTTTCAGTTCACGGATTTGGGCTGAAAATTCCCATCACTTCTTTCAGGACTAGGTCCTTTAAATCCGAGCCCAGAAAACATCATTTGGGTTCATTATTTCCTTGCTTTTAAAGGAAGCATCTGAATATACCATGAAGTTAATATTTCATGGTATATTTGTTGTGGTGTAAGTGTATAGATATTTATTTTTAATAGGAAGGCACTAACTGCAGTTTGACAAGCTATTTATTCATTGACATGCCAGTGAATCTTCAGCTGTCTCCAAAGTATTGGAAATGTCCCCATTTATTTATTGTTATGTTTTCATGACAAAAAAATTGCATAATTTAATTATATGATAATCTGATTAGTGACTTTTTGAGAAAGGCATTAAGGTTTATGCTTACCATGTTTCAATTTAAAGTGACATGACTAGAGTGATAAAAAAAGCATAATCTCTGTTTATTGTAAACCTGGAAAAAATACTAATGGAAAGGTTCAGTAAATATTGTGAAACAAACACAATCATTTCATAGGTGTAAAAGGTGCATTTTTTCATCTGCAAGTATTTGTAGGTCGTGAACACTGGATATTAGATCATGATTTTATTTTCAGTGACTGAGGGCACAATAGTTTTCTGCAAATATATGAGCTGCGTAGACCTGGCAGAAAGAGAAATTTGTAACTTTGGTTTACCAGGGATAATTTGAGGGGAAAGTGCTGTGCTGGAGCACTTAGTCTTTGAAAAACAGAGACTGTGCTACCTGCTGTCTACGCAGATGCTGTAGTAACGGTAATCCAAATTAGCCCAGTTTCAATTTATATCCAAAGCACTTTCAACAAGTCACGCAGAGCAGGCTTTCTGAAAGAAAGGAAGAGTTCACTGGTTTCCAGTTCTGAGGGTATCAGTGGGGGATCTGAGTCCTCCTTTTGTCCTCCAACAGTTAGTCACAAGACAGGCACACATCTTTGCATCAGACACGCCATGGAAAAGAGTCCACAGCACAAGTTTCTGCAAGGGAGAAATCCATAATTCTTAATTGTGGCACAGAGCCACAGCTTTTTTTAAATTTTTCATGTCTTTCAAGCTCTCTGCAGAATCAGAGCAATGCTAAACTGTTGTCAAGAGAATAGAAAAGTGAGGCTAAAGCTTTGTGAGCTTTCCTTCTTGCCAATAAACCTATTACAGCAACTTCTTCTGTATCTAGAGACAGAAAATAAGGCTCAGAAAACATATGAGCATCCAGTCTGGGTGTTTAAAGTGCCTGATTCACTCTTTGAAATGTAAAGTGCCTTGAATAAAGAAATAAAAAAAAGAGGCATCAAAAATCAGGTATTTCTTCAAAAAATTGTAGCTCTGTATAGATGATAATGATACATGTAGCTAAAAATGAGAGTGAAAGAGGCTTAAGTTCAGCTTCTGAGATGTAATTGTATATTGCCATTATGCCTTGCAATTTTAATTGAGTCAATCCAGCTCTCTCTTATAAAGGCCCTTCCACAACAGTTTGAAATTTTTGATGTTCAAGAGATCAGACATAAGCAAAACCACATTCCTGTGCACAGTGGGCACCTGTTTTACACTGACATCATGCAGTATTTATATTAACATTTTGAAATTTAGAACATTCTCTTTACTCAAAGTTGAGTTTGTTTCAAAACAGCTCCAAGCTGAAAGAGAAAAAAAAACAAAAAACACGACCACATTTAAAGCTCTTTCTTCTTGGAAAAGAACATCAATTTCAAAGGCACAGAAAGCCATCACAGTTTAAATTGAGATGAAGGTACCAGTTCCTAACCAATGCACCGTAGCCTCTGGAGTTCTTAGCCTTGTAAGGATTACTTGTAATCCTTACAAGAATTGCATAAATATTAAATAACATACTTGATGTCACAGAACGTATCATATACACTGCTTTGCATATAGACTTATTATGAAAGTAATAGCTCAAATTGTTGAATTAATCAAACCTTGCCCTGCCATGTGGGAAAGCTATCTATTATTTCATTTACTGTTATTTACTGCATAATTTTAAATATATTTCCTTTAATGTATCTGTAGTAAAATAGCTTTTGTTACACAAGCTGTCATGGGTAAACACTTTAATACCTACTCTCAAGAGCTTGCACTTTGTATTGCCATCATTAGGACAAAAGCAGCAATGACTTTCAGTGTTATTTCAACTTATCATTAAAAACCAGGGTTCTTCGTTCTCTCCAGTAACTCCCAAAGATCTGGGTTCTCTCCCCAGTACCCTGCATGTCTTCAGGAAAGTCAATGACATTTAGTGGGAGCCAAGAAACTCCAACATGGTTCTGGGTGACCTTCTCCAGTCAGAAATTTGAACTGTGGAACATGAAAAAAAAAAATCCCCTTATTTCCAAGGTATTCACATGTGATTAGCAGTCTTAGAGATTGGGTCACAAGTGGACATAATTTTTAATAAAAGGTAGGATGATAGGGTACATTTAATATGAATGCAAAAATGTAAAGCAGAAGTTGTCATTTATAGGTGTTCAAATATAACTGCAGTAAACATTGATGTTTTGTTTTTAAATTCCTCTGTATTTCAAAAAACAGGTTGGAAAGTCTCATCAAAACCGGAAAATGCAGATTTTGGATTCAATTAATTTCTTCATTGAAAGGATCTAATTTCTGGGAAATTTATTTTTCCTGCAATGCCAAACAGTACGAACATTTTGCTTCTCAGGGAAAAAAAAAAAGAAATTATTTTCCACAGAAACATAGAGAGAGCTTTCCTGAAACAGTGATTTCTCTATGAACTCCCAGCTTCTTCCCAAGTTGGCAGATCTTGGCATTCACGCAGAGAATAGGCACAGTTTCACTGCTGGCACAGCAAAGGACCTCACATCTAATGAAAGGGGCATTACAGTGAAACATTCAGCTTTCCTTTCCTTTTGCAACATCCCCCCACCCTTGCTTGGGTAGTAAGTTGACTTTGCATGCCAATAGCAAAGCAGATGGGAGGCTGTCCCTGCAACAGGCAGATTTTAAGTCATGGCGTAGTGATAAAAACTCTGAAGGCTGCCATCAAATGAGTAGAATAAAGTCCCAAAGAGAGATGGAGTTGGCAGAAACCACATTTTACCTCAGCAAGACTGTGTAGCTAAATGTAGGGGTCACTTCAAAAATGAAAGGGCAGTGGGAAGTTGATGGGACGCTGAAACGATTTTATATTTCCTGTAACATTTCTTGAGCAAAAAAGAGAAGCTCAGAAACTCTCAAACTATTAAGTTCAGGGTTAGGCAGAATTGGAAAATCTTAGGGCCGAGGTACTGTGCTTTCAGCTGTGATTATGTCAGCGGAGCCTCCGCAAAAGAAAACCAAGTTATGTGGTAAACAAAGGGGATCCCCGCAGAGCAAAATCCTACCGTAACATCTGTGTTTATCTTTTAGCTGTTCTGGAGTTCTTTTCATGAGGAACTCCCTGGGGGAAAGTTTTGAAAGCAGGGCAATATTCTTATCCTTACTAGTATGTGTTGCATATGCATATGTGTTAACAGGTAGCACAGTCTACTGGGAGTGGGGTTGTAGCTTGAAAGGGTGCTGAGCATTTGATGTCTGTTATGTATATTTGGGGAGGTTGTTCCAGACTTTATCTAGGCTGGTTCCCTGAATGAATGCCTGTGAGGGCATTCATTAGATGAGTTTTTATTAAAAAACTTATTAGATGAGTTTCCAGTTTTCAAATTAGGTGGACCTTCGAGTTAGTTCCATCCAAATCAAACCCAGTTTCTGTACTCTGAGACACAATGACATCAACCACAATGTGGTAAACGGAAATGATTGGGAGGTTCTCTCAAAGAGCATGCTCCTGGTGCTAATACGCTAATGAGCATGCAACTTCAAACACCAGCTGGGATACTGAGACCAGTAAATGCCTATGTATCGATTCAGGTTCCCAAACCTCAGAAACGATTCATCACTCCACTGGGGTGCCTAGCAGGTTGTTCCCTGGAGCTGGCTTGGATACACCTCAGAACCTTTTACTGTAAAATGATCCTTTGCTGACTCCGTCCACTCTTCCACAAAAACCTCGCAAGATACCAGAGAGGGGGATACCACAGAGAGTACAACAGAGCTGTTTGTCCACTCACCAGGCTAACGGCTATCATTTGGCCACATTCTACTTCCCTGAATCCCTTTTCCTGTTATTTATCTGTTGACCAAACGACAGCCTGAATGCTAAAATAAATGTCCAAGACAGATGGTGTGACTGTATGAAGTCCATAAAAAAGAAACGTTTCTCTTCATTTACATTTGTGCTTCCCATGTTCCATTTTTATAGTGGTTTGCTTCTGAAAGGAGGATGCTTTCATAGTGAAGAAGAGCCAAGAAGTGGACCAGGAAATGTGAAATAAGTTCCAGTGCTATACACAGGTTAATTCCTATTTTCCATCTAACCTTATGCAAACAGCTTGGTTACTGCGTAGCATTGTAACTACAGCAAAAACTGAGCTGAGCAACAAAGGAGGAAGAAGTTTGTAAGGATTTACTTAGTTCTCCTGTTGATCAATACATATCAATTCTACTTAGAATTTAGTAACTACAGATGAGCAGGACTTATTCAACGTAAGAAAAGCAAAAGACACCCAGGCATATCGAACAAAATACCTCTGTCTGAGATGAACTTCCATAAGGTATGGGAATTTGTAGCACATGGTGGCAAGAATCCATCAAATGAAGGAGAACTGATCTGGAAGATCCTATAGCACGTTACTGTCGAACCAGCTGCAAATCATCAGTTCTGGAATCTGGAAGGGAAGCAAATATGCTGTCTGCAACTAAAATTTTTTTATCAGCTAGTAATAAAAAAAAATAATCCCAGTAATCTTTGTTCTATGATGGTCAGAGACCTGTATGATAATGAAATAAGCAGCAACTACCAAGATTCTGTCTTTTCCAAAAGGGAAAATCATGCTCAACTACAGAGAGGTTAAAGTGACAGGTCAGAAGTAGCTCAGGAGAGATGAGGGAATCTCTCAGAGAGGTTTAACTAAAGCCCTGGGATTCAGGGCCCAAATCCCTGAAAGAAGATGGGAACAAATGCTGCTCTAATGAATCTAATCCAATTATAAATGGCTGCTTCTGCTCGGTCATGAAACTACATATGGCAGGTGCAAGCAACACGTTGGGGTTTTAAATTATCTGGATTTGTTCCACACATGAAAAATACATCCTTATTACTTCTTTTTATGAGATCCACCTCTGGTACCTTATGCTTAATGATCAGTGGGATATAAAACATCAGTTACTGCTACAAAAAGGAGCACAAACAAGCTGTGTTACTCGGCTGGTTTATACCCAGTGTGGCTGCAATAGTAAACCTAGGAAATGCCTCTCCTTTGCCATATTAGAAGGTACAGATTATAGTAAGCACATTTTCAGTATTTACTCTGTGCATTTTGGCTCTGGGCTGTGTTTTTAAAGCCTCTTGTATGTATTCATAACTTAATTCCTTACTAAGACCCCTCAGATCTGTGTCAATGAATAGTTTCTTAAGATGTCACCATGTAAAAAAAGGCCTTTGACTTTTCAAACAAGAATATATTTTAAAAATACATTTAAAGAATGCTTTCACTTCATGTTCGTGGGACTCAGTGAGAGGGGAGGGGAAAAATTCTGTAGGTGTTTTCTCTCCAATGTTTCTAACCTTTAACATGTTTGAAAATGCACCAGTAAGCAAAGCAACCTACTTAAAATGCTTTAACAGTTGCTAAAATGTTGCTATCTTTTTGTCCTGTCCTGCACTAACCCACACATATTTTAATGATCTTTGTGGAAAAGTCAGGTGACATATAACAGAAAATTATGTGCCTTTTATGCTATTTTGCGAGACAGATTCCACAGGAAATTCTGTGGAGTCTCTTCCCCTAGAATATTTTGCTACTTTATAAATAATCTTTGGACACAAGTCCAGAATAAAAACAGTCTTAAATCTTCATTCAGTTTTTTGCACTTCACTTTTGCACTTGTGGCAGATTGGAGCTTGTACAGCAGCTAATAAGCTAATAAATATAACATGAAAATACATAACACATTCTATTGCTAGCATCATTTATCAATCCCATTACAAACAGCTCTTAGAGAATAAGATTAAATCAGTGTTGCTGTCTTATGTACTGTTTATATAATAAGGAACAGTCCTGGTCCAAGAAATTTACATCTATATTGGCAGGTCAGAGAAGAAATGGTGAAGGATTGATATACTGGTGTCAGGTATAAAAGGGGCCAGTCTGAAAAGCAGCTTTCATTTAAGCCCTGTTTACTTTTCTAGAAATTGGGATCCTAAAAAAACTCTAGCTCTGAATACTTATCCAAGAATGTCAATTCAACATGGTATTCATATCACCTCAATTCGTCATCTCATATGTTGTGTATCATCCTGTTTATTTTTGGCACAGATTTTGTGATGGGATGAATTGCTTTATGGTAATATGGTTGAGTATAATGCTATTCAGGAATATAAAAATAAAGGCAGATTAACAGAAGCTAATTAAAATATTTTAAAACTTTAGTTCTCATGAGGGTTAAAATGCTTTCTAATTCTGTCATTTTTTTGTGATTTCACTTTTGCTTTGTTTTAAGCTACTCTGACAACATTTGTTAGTAGGGCTTAAAAACAATCCCACTGTGAAACATATTTAAAAATATACATGGATTTTGTTCAATAAAGTCATCTAAACCATAAGATCATTAAACTCTAATCACTCTAATCACATGTACAAGATATTATATGCTACCTGGTCTCATAAGCTTGGCACTAAGAGTGACATTGCATTCAGAAGAGGTATTTCAAGCTGACTTACAACCTCTTGAGAGAGAATGCAGTCAAGCCTAGAGACTTCTGCTTTAGCACAGATTTTAGCAGATCCCCAGCATTATTAGCTTTAAGTGTATAAAGGTTAGTTCACAAGTCAGCAGTAATGATTAAATGTTGCTGTAAAAGAGTTGCTGTAAGAGAGTGCTAAAATTCTTCTTGAAGATTGCTCTTTTTGACATCAGCCCATCCCTTCTCTGGCAGAGGCATCATTGCAGTTTTAAAACTTAAGCAATCACTGCTTCGCCTAACTTGTTGCTAAGTTCACAGCCCCTGGTTTCTCACCAGGAGCCCCAGCTTGCTTGAAATGAACATAAGCCTCTATTTAGGAAATCTTTCTTTCAAAATCAATACAACATAAATGTGCAGCAGCACCAGGCAGACTTTTCCAAACAACCTGACATTCATTACTCATTTGGAAGATGTTATTTCAGGATCCTTAAATCAGAAGGGAAAAAATCAAAATTAAAAATATGTCTCTTCTTTTGACACCGCCTATCTCCTTGTCCCTTTCTCCAAAAATTTCAAGTTCCCCTCTGAAATGTTCAAAACGTTTCTCTGGTTTCCTGACATATTAATTCTTCCGTTCCGAGTAGCAGTCATGCTGTTTTCAGAGGTTCCATTCTTGTCTGCCAAAGGCTAAAAATATGTTTGGTCACCAGTGCATCCAAGGTAATCCTATTCATATGTTGATGGTCCTTGAAAAGCCCTTCATTCCAACCAGGCAATGCCTACAAGTTACCTAATTCCCTTCAATTCAACTTCTCTAGAATAGAAATTTTCCCTTAGTCTTGACAGCATCAAAGTAAATGGGTAAAATGAGCCAATGTAGCAACGTTCAAAAAGATGAATGGGTAGAATGAACCATATCCATCTTTCATGAGAGTAATGTTAAAATTCACCATCCTGTCCCATAGCTACTCAAAAATGATGCCTCTGGTTTTAAAATAATGAATTTTTTAACACAGAAGCTTGGATTCTTTTGTATTCACACCACAGGCATCTGTACTTGCAAGTGGGGGTTTTTAGACTCTGCCCTAGCGTGGAATGGTCCAGCATGGTGTGGTGAGGGACCAGGGAAGGACAGGAACAGGGGAAAGAGAAAATATCTTGATACTGGAATATTAATTCCTGAACCCTAATGCTCAGTATTTGGCTTTTAATTAAAAGAGAAAAATTGTTTGTGAAATGTGAGAGGGTCCTGAGCACATCCTCTCTCTTCCAGGGACCTTCCCACTGGGAGAGCTCCCAGGAGAGCTCCTCCAGGGACCTTCCCCCTGGGATAGATACCAGAGCCCACTGCACCTCCTGTCCCTGGTTGCTGCCTGGGTCTCAGGCTTGGCTTGATCTATAGCTCCCGCTGCACCGCAGCCACCCTTGCTGCACCCTGACAAACTGTGTTCACACAGTAAAAAACATCTTTGCTTACAGAAGCCAAGAAGATATTGCGTAAAAATGCAATTAAGGATATAGCTCTGAAGAAAAATAGTTGTAGTACACCCAGAAGTAACTATAATCTTTTAGCTCTGATAAATCATTACAGAAACTGGTGTTAAAAAACCTTAAGTATTACCAGAAATACGTATTGAACTGTCTAGAGGCTCCAAATGGTTTCGTCCTGAAGAAAAAACCTGGCAGCTTAGGTCTGCAATGTTGCAGAAATCAGTAATCTTCCATATGTGAGCTTCCGTTCTGTTCATCCCTCCCTTGCCACGGAGTGAGACTGTCAGAAAACATTGAGATCCCACAAAAGCGAACATGGGTCATGAATTATTGAAGACAAGTATTAATATCTACAGAATGAATAATATATGTTGAGGCAAAGTCTCATTATTTTTCAAACCTCTTTGTAACTTGACTCATTGCTCTTGTGAAATTATACTCATGTAATCTACATTACAATCAACTAAATATTATTTTCACAAATCCAAATGTTAAATCCCCCCCCCCCTTNTTTTTTTTTTATACTTCAGATTATTTCCATGGAATCCACTGTAGCAGGAGTCATTATTTTTCCTGGTGGACCAGTGATGGATTTTAAACAACCCTAAAGTTCTAGACAGAGGAGATTTGAAATACATTATGTTTGGATAATTTACATTTGAAAGGTAAAAAGAAATGGAACCATAACAGTCGGTCTAAGTGCAGCAGGTGCTATTGTAGTGATACGTACCTGAGGGTGGTGAGAAGTTAAAAAGAAGTTAGAAAGAGGGAGTTCCAGGATGTCATGAGGTGAAAGGCTGAGTGACAGTACATTTGTTAATAGTGACATTAAAGCTTTTTGCTTTGTCATATATAGCTCTAGAAGCACAACTTTGTGGCAGCTCCCCAATGCAATCTTTTGGGCTCTTCGTGGAGATATAATCCTCTCAGAAAAACTACCATCACTCTGGATTTAAACTTTTGGCAAGGATCCCAGGAAAGAGATTTTAGTAAGGAACTAAATTATGTAGTTATTGAATCACCAGATAAAGAAACATGTTTTTAGAACCATGTGTGCTGGTACAGCAGAGAAGTTGTTGTCACATGTGAATATACATTTGTATTAGACTTTTGCCTTCAAATGACATTATAACCTCTGTTTTTGAGAATGTGTACTACATTTTGTGGTGTAACCACAGCTGCCTAGAAGGTGAAAAACAGACCATGATCAAATTACTCCATGCACTACATCCAGAATCTGTGATTGTCTGTCCTTAGACCAGCAGTCGGGTTATAGAATGGGCTGAGATGGTGCAAGGTGTTGTTCCTCTTGGGTGTGGAACTTCTCGGGTACTTCATTTTGGCACATGACAGAGTTTGGATCCAGTTACAACAGGTATTTCTGGAGTTTAGTAATCTGGAAACAGTAAAGAGTAGTTATGTTTCCATCAAAAATAGAAATATAAGCATTTTCATGGGAAGGAATTTTTAAAAATCAGAGTTAATAGAGGGGCTTAATTTACTCTATTTTAAAAGTGAAGATTCTCATGAGAACCCCAGCTGAGGTGTTCCACGGATGGTAGTAGAGAATTCTCAAGAATGCAGATTCGAACAGTACTTGATACATAGGTTGTCAAAATCAGGTTGGATGGGACTTTGAGCAACCTGATCTAGTGAAAGATGTTCATGCCCATGGCTAGGCTTTGGACAAGATGATTTTTAAAGGTCCCTTCTAACGCAAACCATCCTATGGTTCTATGATTCTATGATTGGACTAGGTGCCCTCAGGTTACTCTGCCTTTTGAAGTCTAGAAATTCTTCTAAATGGTTTTCTCATACTCAGGTCTGAAGAAGGCTGCATGGTCACCACCGTCTGTGACCACCACAGTCACAAGTCCACATTTCTAAAGCAATCAGCGTGCAAAAGCTGCCCCAGAATTGTCTCAGAAGAAAACAACAAGCCAATCTAAACCTGTTTTGTTACCAACAGGGACCATCCCATCCTTCCTCTTCATCCTGCTTCCACATAATTACCCTTAAGTTATTGTTAGCGTTATATGGCCCACAGGGTAAATTCAGTCATTTCACTATTCAAATGAAAACGAACCATTTAATTTTTGGAGGTTACATTTTCAGTCTGATGATTCATGCAGAACTGCATGAATACTAATGCTTGCTCAAAGGAACAAGAGGGAACTTGCAGCTGGAGGAGGTCAAGTTAGATAACCCCTTGAGACGATGAACCCAGTTATGAAACTGCACCCTGATATTCTCAAAAATACCTTTATTCTGAATAGTAAAGCTTTGAAATATTGTGCATAATACATAGCAATTTCATATCCACAGAAAATTTCAACTAAATAATTTCTGAAGAACAAGGGATTTTAACACAGAGATTCAATCATTACATCTTTCATTAAAGAAGTGGTAAGATAGTCTGCCCTATATCACCTCACGTCAGAGCCAGACATAAAACATACAGCTGCATATTCCAATTCAGGAAGCATTTCCATTTTTATGTAGCTTAATTACTGTTAAAAAATGTTATGAAAATTGGTGACGTTTGATGGACATAGTGGTTGATTTTGTTTGCACAATGACTGTGTAGACTCTCTGTAGGATGATCAAAATACATAAATTCAAGGACCAATACAATTTCCTGAAGTGCAGTGAAAAAGTACAAATAATATTTCGTGTAAAACCTTTGCCTCCCAGCCTTAACTATGCTGTGGATAAAGAAAAATACGATAGTTGCTCCAGCATGCTGAAGATTTCACTTTTCTACTACCAAATAAAACATTTAAAGTAACTTTTCTTTGTAATTTAATGTAAGTACATAATGCTTTCCCACCTGTTTTTAATAATAAACTAGCTTTGTTTTTTTTTCTCCTGTCTTTTCTTAAGTCTCTAAATTATAAAATGATAAAGTTATTAACTTGGTTTCTGTGGTGTAATGGTGAATCTAAAAAAATTTAATAAATTCAACACCGTGGTGTTCTGGGCTGGTCCACTTTTCTGTTGCCCAAATGAAAGTAGATAAATTTATGTAGCCAACTTAGCCCTCAGTAATGACACGACACTGTTTAGGTCCCACAGAAATGAGATTAGTTTTTGAGTTACTGGAAGCCAATGCTCTTCAAACCTAGGTAGTTACCTCTATAATAAACAAATTAATGCAGATTAAATATTATGAAGAAAAGGTAAAAGTGTGTATATACCATTTTGACAATGAGCTATAAAAGGTGCTTTATAGTAATACTGAAATGGAAAGGGAATCCCATAGCCAAAGTGCACTGATTAAATTCCAGGAGAATATTCTGTATAGAGTATGGGTCCTTGAAATATGTGACCTCTGATAATTGCACTATTTGCCTGTTCCCATTTTGAAAAATCCCTCTATACCTTCTGATATATTTTTTGTTGAAATCAATGATGGAGCTCTGTAAAGATTTTCTTGGAACATGCACTAGTACAGTGGATATAGATCTCCCTGAATCAAGACAAATGTTTTCTAGCAACTGTTCCTAAGCTGAAGATTCTTTTGAGAAGTGGCAGGAATCTGGGTCTTTATAGTAGCTAAGCAGAGTGGGCAGATCACTGAAATCAGACTTGCTTGTTTAGTGTTTGCAGTATAAAGGCAAAGCACCTAAGAAAAGGCAACAATTCAAGAGATGCTACTGTCTCTGTGATATACATAAGTTATACAAGGAGTTATACAAGGAGTATTTCAGTAAAGATTAGTCATTTGAATTATAAGTTCCTTGGACTAACTAAATGGCTGGAATTCAAGATCAAGTGCGTTGGATGCCAATGGACAGACAGTGATATGTTATATTCATATGTAGAGGAAACCTCTGCCCCTTCACAACATATGCAGTCTCAGGTCTACATATAAAAAGGGTAATAGAATGACCAAAGCAGGTAGGAAAGAAGGGGCCAGTACACTGATAAGCACATCAGCTTTTTAGCGTGGTGCTAGCAGGTTAAATGCAAATTGTTGTCTCTTTTCATGGGATTAAGGGAATAGTTTCCCTCTAAAGACAACATTTTATCAAGGCTCAGGATTTCCTTGTCCTGATTCTTCAGCAGCACAATTTGTAAATTCCTGTGCACTGGTAATCTCTGAACTCATGTCTGTAAGAACCACAGCTTTGCTAGGAATTGTGTGCCGTGCCCAAAAGCAGAACTGGTTCTGTTTATCCGTTCAGTTATTTCCTCAGACTTCCCTGGCAATTCCTTCAGTTCTGCAGTTCATCTTTCCTAGTACCTTTCCCCCTTTGAATTCCATTTGGCTCAGTACTTATCGATTTGATAGGAAAATTCTGACTTAGCTCCTCACAGAACAGATCATCTGTTCAAAAATCTCTCTTGATTTCCTGCATATGTACATACACCTTTCTCCTACCTCAGTTTCCATTAATCTGGAAATCTTTCTTGATATATTCCTTTGCCACTTCTTGTACTTTCTCATTTCAAAAACTGTGCATTGTTTGATATGTAATCCCTGCTTTTCATCAGAAACTATCTAACAATCATTTGCTTTGGCAGTTCGGGGGTTTTTGTTTTGATTTGATGATTCTAACCTTAATTTCTTGTATTCAGTTTTGTTTTGTCAGCTTTTTGGGAGGATTCCCACCTATGGTGTGAATTTTGAGAGCTGAATATACTGCTGACTGTTTCATCTTCATCTATCTCAGTGTCCTCAACTTGATCCATATGCTTTACAACTCAGTGGAATTCTGTATTTAAAGATGTATCTTAGTGCCCTTTGACACCTTGGAGTAAACTTTACAGCCCTTCATTTTTTTGTACTTCTCTCTTTTTGACTAACTTGTCAGTTCTACCACAGAGGCTGTCAGGAGCTACACAAAGTACATGCATTTTGTGAATTAATATTTATAAAGACAGATAGTGGGATGTGATTTTCATGAAAGAGGTTTCATGCTAAATACAAAGTATTTGTGTGTTAAATTGTCCATCAACAAAGAACTAATGTGTCAAAGAATGACCTTTACTTGTTCATCTATGCCATCAGTCTTAATTCACAAACACAGCAACACCCTTAAACAGGAAAATTATGTACTTAACCTCACACATAAATCTTCAGTGTAAAAATTAGGTATATGGGCTGAATGATATTTTAGATTTCAGTTTCCATTCTATAGCATTCCACTGTTAGGCTAATGAGTAGAAACAGAGGAATAGTGTATAAATTCAGGGGGCATCATCCTAGGTCCTTGCTTGAATTCAAATCCAGGCCAAAAAATCTGTAACAGAAATACCTCACATGTTTTGCTTAATTTTGCACAAATCCGAATGCCAGTGTAGTGAAGGCTCATTGTCTGTTCTTGTGCTGTAGAGAGCCTGGGATTGAAGTGTCATAACAGTGCACGAGTAGCCTCAGCTCCCATCTCCCAGCACATATTCTGGGGTTCCAGTATTTGTCTTTGACGAAAGAAGGCTGATTATGCTTTCCTACAGAAAAGGGATCTAGAAACAAATGGACTTCCTTAAAACAGCATATAAATGTTGACGGTCTGTAACATTTTACGTTTCAACCCTGTAATAATAAGATTGCTGCTTGTACAGTGCCTCCTGAAGTACACCTTACTGCTTCTCAACATGCAGTCCCCACCAAGGGCATGGTGAATGATCTAAAGCTCCTTCCTTCTCCAGGTAAATCAGTAAAATCAATACAATTGTAATTTCACTGATTATCACGTTCCTGTCATTATGAAAGGCTGCATTCTGTGAAACATCAGAGGAACATGGTAATCAATGCAAAGAACTCCCTAAGCATTAGACTGATTCCCTTTTTTTCTCTAAGTAAACACAAGCCCATATACCATTTATCTCATTCAATGCAAATTCCATTAGATTCTACAGAGTTTGGGCTTCACCTGCAAATGCAGCTGATTGTGCTTTCCTCGTGCGGACCTAACTCCTACTTTCAGATAGTAGATTTAATGGGTGAAAATAAATTACTCAGGAATTGGCTTCACTGGAAAAGATGGCTCAAAAATTGATCAATTTTATTGTTTCAGAAAGTTCATAAGTGTATCATTTTTCCCCAACAGACATATCTCTCAGAGAGATATTAACTGTAATGGAGCAGGCTAAATTATTAATATCTATAAGATGGGCAGGCTTATCACGGTGTGAAATAGGTAAAATAGGTGAGCTATGGGATCCATGGAGGGTCATCTGTCATCATGTACTAGGTAACCTTCACATACAGGCCCAAGTGTCTTTGATTAAGAGCTTTGCTTCTGTAACTTGTAATAAATGCTGGAGTATTAATAATCATGAGCTTGTTACTGAAGACAGAGAACGTGTTCCAAACGCGGAACAGGGCAGTAGCTAGAGAGAGAAAACCTTAAGCTTTCAGGAAAAAAAAAATAATATTAAAAATTGCCCATGAGGGAGAATAAAAGAGAGTTAGTTGTAGCAATCCCGTTATAAAAGGGTTGTAAAAAGCTGTGTAGGAAAAAAGTAATTTATTCTAAGACTGCTAAATTAAGCAAAGGATGTAACAGGAAAATGGCTTTAGTAGTTGAAGTCTGGGGAGTTCCAGCAGCCCATAACATAAATTCAGACCCAGTCTGTTAAAA
>VXAK01020023.1:0-32398 GCA_013399435.1 Arenaria interpres
CCAACAATGTAATACATGTGGGACTCCAGAAATTGGGTTAGTAGGCAGGCATTGGTGTCCCCATCACTACTGCAGGTAGCAGTAAAGGATCTATCTAAACAAACAGATAGATAAATAGACAGATAGATGGTTAGATAGATAGATAGATAGATAGATACATAGACACATAGTTACATAGATACGTAGGTAGATAGGAAAGGATGAAACACAGTCACAGTGAGAGCAGATAAAAACATGGTGACATGACATGGGTATCTCTGCTCCTCTCCAGCCACCCATCTCCAACAGGGCTGGTCTTCACCATCATCCAGTTCCTTAAACTCTGACTCAGGCTCAACAGTTATGGAAAGGATTCAAGGCCACTGAAACAGGGGTAGTCCCTGGGGGAAGTAGGAAACAGGATGAAGCTAGCCTACTTTCGAGTTCTTCGTGTTCACCAAAAGCCCACATCTCCAGCTACCGTCTTTCAGAAATGCCTCTCCCATCCTTCAGAGCTGGAAACCTTCACTCATTTACTCACAAACAGGGAACTCTGACAGCAGCCTCACAACCTGAAGGTTTTGATTGCATTAATTTGTTCCGAAGTGGGTTTTCCTCTTGAGCCGGGAGTAGAAGCCAATTAATTAAGACCCATTTTTTGCCCCCCTATCAGATTAAAACAAATTATATGGCAGCAGTAAGACAGCCGTGCTTGGGATAGGGATTCTTGGTGAAGCAGGTCTTCCTCTTTCTTCTGCACTGGAAGTTGATCCTATTACTTTGCCTAGCTGAGCATGGACCATCTCTAAAAGGTGTCCTATGTGTTAGTCCACAACACTGGGAAGTCCCACTGCCACTCCCCACATGCAGAAACCCAACTGCAAACCAGTTTCTGCTAAAACACTTCCATTATAGTTAACGAAAACCATGCTGGAAATTGACTGAAAACAGCATCACCTACAGAAAAGCTCCTTCTTAATCTGTCTGTGACTGCCACATTAAGTAGCCAAAAACCACCAGTGCTCTTCCAAGGCCACTCTCCCCCTCGCTGGTGAGGAAGGGCAGAGAGGGCATTCTAGGACAACCCTCTGAGATGCCACACCCTCCTGGAAATACTCCCAGCATGTGGTCCCTGGCCTGGTGAAAAAACAGTCATAGCTAAGCAGATGAGTGCTGAGTAATTTCTGAGAAATTAGAGACAGGCAAATCAATCCATTAATAAGAAGACCAAGTGTACATTGAATTTGATCGGCTCTTCGTATAGGATTAAAAGGAAAGGAACTGTACATATCCTACTCCCGTCCACCACTGTCTTCCATTGTATTCTCCAATTTCCTAGCTACAAATCAAAACCAAGGCCCTCCAACTTGCTTAGGTTCCTAATTCTGCTCAAATTGAAGACTTCAGCAATACTTCAACCAGAATGCATGACACAGCTTTCAAGCGCCTTACACATTGCATGGAAGTTCGTCTCAGTTCTCACAGTGGTAATTTAACCTGCTTAGGAAATCAGAGGAAATCCTCTGCCCATACCTAGTATTTGCAGATGCGATATGCTAAGCTAGGGAATTGAGCTCAGGGCCAATACACCCATCTGGAGCAGAGCCTTTACCCCAGCAGTGTCACAAATGTTTTCTCTGTCACCGTTACAAGATTTTATCCTGGGGGAAACAGCCAAACAGATGAAAGGTTGCTCTTCTGTTTTTAAGCAATGTATAGAAANTTGTATTATAACTTAGGAACTAGCCTGTGTATTTCCCCCCTCTCTAAAGTATGACAGGAGAGGAAATTGAGCCTTCAGAGAACAGCTAAGTAGAAAAATGGATCAAAGATTTAGAGGGCTTGTTGATTGGCTTTTTGAGTCAGCAGAGACTGCATCAGCCCATTTAGTGAAAAAAAGCCACATAGCAAAGTCTGTTTGGTCTAGGACCTACTTTTATTAAAATTGCTTGTAAATATAAATGGCATCAGCTTTCGCCAGGCACAGTGCGGACAGGCGTTGTACAAGCCTCCTTGTACAATGGTGTTAATTCTGCTCCATGCCTCTGTTTTGTCAGCCGTGTAGAGGTTCCACGGTCCAGACTGCCGAGCCAACCTTCATTCACAGGGAGCTTTCAGCAAATCAACTACCTGTCTGCAGGGCAGCCAACGGCCATCTTCAAACTTGCTTGCTTGGGAGCTAAACAGCACTTGAACCCCAACTGCGAAAGTCCAGGCTGGTCAACCTGTTCCTTCCTTCTCCTCGTGCTGGGAAGAGTTTGTTGGACCAGCCCAGAGCTGGCATGTACCAGACATTGCTGCTCTTCCACAAGCCAGGAGCCCATGCACAAGCATCCCTGTTCTCCAGAAACAGGACAGTAACTGGAGCCACGCAGCACAACTTGGGTCGCGTCCTCAACCACCGCCAACTTCACTAAGGCAAGAATTGGAGGGATTATTCTTTTTCTTTTTCCTTTTTTTTTTTTCCTTTCGTGACTTTGTGCCAGCAACAACTAACTAATCTCTGATGGGGTAAGGTAAGTGCCATTATCCTGCTCTAATGGCTAATGAAGCCAAAGCAGAGTAAGTAGTTTACTGGTTATCTTGTCTTCAGGGTCCCATCATGCATGTTTTACTGTTCCTCCGAGTGCAGTGAAGTTTCCCCTTAATGCTGCCATTGATTACAGTGTACAATCTTCGGGGCAGGGACTGTGATTTTCTTTTCATTTGCTTAATGAAAAGCACACTGTCTTTTAATTCCTCGGGATTCGGTTGCTTAGGTATTAGGTGGGAGCCCCAATGTAAATGCAGAGGGGGACAGCCATGTGGCAGTGCCATGTGGGGTGGATGAACCAGCTGAGGCTAATACAAAATGATTTGGGCTGCAGCCTCAGAGTCTTTCTCTGCGTTCAACCCCTTCTCTGAATCCATGCCTGGGTAATGCTTGTTCACCACCGTGCACAATGCTACTCTGAAAATTCTTTAAGTATATATGGAGCCTTATCAGGTTGTGAGATGAATGATTTTTACTAATAAAATAGCTTAAAGAAGGCATTGGGTTTGCTGCTGCAAACATAAACATAACCAACAGTGTAACACATTAGTGCTATCCAACCCAAAGGACAATAATAATGGAAAACTGGTTAATTGATTAGTTCAGGTATAAAATTAAATAATTGCGTACAGTGTTCTATGACATATCACACCACGGGAATGATTTGAAAGGTAAGCAAGATTTATTTTGCCTTTGTGAGAGCTTTATTCTGTTAGACCTCAACAATTACAAATAAAGTTCAACAAAATCACTGTAATTTATAAAGAACACTCCAAGAAGCTAAAAAAGGGCTTAATAAGTAATCAGCTTAAATCTTTTTTCTGTATTTCAAACATACAGGTGTATGCTCAAATGCCTTTGCTGTGCAGATTTCAGAGGTAACTCCCCAGTTATGCTGTTCAAGGATTTGAAACACAATCTAAAGCTTTTGCACATGTAAAACTCTGAAAAAGACTTGTATTAGTGCTATAGGCAGATGTTATTAAAAATTCTTTTTGATTAGTTTAATTTGGTAACTCACAGCCCTGAACATCAAGCCCTGAATATCAAGCCCATGAACAGGATGGCTTTACACACAAAACTAAGTATTGTGGTCCTCATCTGGCTGCAATAAATAATTATGCTGTTAAAGATGCAAATGTGTTAGATAAATTTCCCACCCTCTGAGAACAGTTTCCAGGCATTCCTATTGACCAATGGTGGTTGCGTAAGACAAAGGAAAACTGGACATGGGGAGTCAAGGCTGCAAGGAGTGGATTGATTGTGAAGACACCCACCTAGGCTCAGGTCCTGCCTCTGCTAGTGACTACAAAGATGAAAAACACTTCATCTTTTGAATCTTCATATATAAAATAACGATATTAATCTCTGTGTGAAATTCAATGGGCTGTGATGCTCACATTTCTTTGGGGATTAAAAATTATGAAAAAATTGTTACTTTCCAAGAACAATCTTCCTACTTACTTCCATCAATGATCAATTTAAGCCTAGTGCATAAAATCTGACAACTCTATGCTGGGCTTAAGTATCTTTTATTATTGGCCATAAATTGTCTACCTCCTTATAAATCTAGTTACAGAATATAGATATACTCGGGAAATGTCTTCTTGAAATTAAGTAAAAAATACAGCACACAAAAGTAAGACCCAAGCCAGAAGAAAACCCAATGGCATACAGAAGCCTTTTTTATTTTTATTGTGGAAAATAAGTGTTCTCCCTGACCTGGAGAATCTGCTTCTCCCACTGGATGACCTGCTTGGGGCAAATAAAGCTTCACTTCAACCCGTGCCCAAGAGGAGATGTGGAGAGGAGGGGGCACCACGGGTGCTTTGAGCTAGAGATGCTCTAAGCACAGCAGCACCCTTCCTTTCTCAGGGACCCTTTCACATTTCACACAGTCCTTCCTTTTCCTGTTTTCTCTTGCTCCTTCCATTTCTTACCCCCCCAAACAATAAAAGCTCAATGGGAATGCAAATTCAGCTCTCCGTTTAAAATCCCAGCCGAGAAGGCAGTGTGTCACCCATATTTATGAGCTCTAAATGGCTTTTATCAAAGTGAGGTCGCACTAAATCACCCCCAAGCTGTCATAAATACAAATGACTCGACATAGTCTGCAACAAGCCTTCGGGGGAAAATTATATGATCTGCTGTTGCAGTTATGCTATATCACACAGCGAGCTCATATATTTCCATTGGCAAGGTAACCTGATCCTTCAAAGGACACTAATAGGTGAAAGCGGGATGAGAGAAATAGTGAATCAAACAGTGTGTGCCTGTGGACACACGCACATGCATGCACCTCTGAGCTAAAACCTGAATGGAAGAGGAGGTCCTCGTGGCTTGGAATAAGAGGTTTCCTTGGCTGCCTCAACAGAGCAGGGAAGCTGCCAGCCAAGAGAGAACGATCCAGGGGCTCACCAGGGTATTTCCCATTTGAAAAATTCATGTGAAGGCATAAAAATTATTAAGATATGAACCAGAGCTATCCAGACTCCATGACTGGACCATTTCCAAGCAAATTAAAGGAGCCTTCCCTCCATCTCAGCTGGCAAAGCCCAGGATTATAGCAAATTCTACCACACGATAAAGAGGAAATCCTTATAAAGGAGACAGGAACTGGGCAGTGGAAAAAAACAGCATGAACTCCTGAGATAACAGGCACTAAACAGTTGTTTTTTTATTAACCTCTGTTCCATGTATTAAGTTCTGCTTATATGTTTTTATATGCAGATATATATACACATATATATAAAGGAAGGACTCATTCTGATCAGATACTATCTAATCCACAGACAGCAGCAGTAATTTGGGGGAGTCACCAGAGACGGAGTTTAAGACCCATTGAGCACTGTCGCTACACAACTTTTTGCAGACAATCTTGCATAATTTGATGTGATAGTGTGGAAGCTCAAGTTCCACAGCTCATCCTACTGTCACACTATGCTGTTGCATCAGTTTACATATAAAATAAGTCAACTCCAATGAATTTTAGTTCATTTTTTTTTTATATCTGAGATGAAGACAGTGCCTCTGTCTGCTTGGCAAATGGTTATAATGATAAGTCAGTTTGGGTTTGCTATCTCTAACGTAATAGAGGCAATATGCCAATTTTCAGCAATCCAGGTCAGATATGGGCATTTATCATGGTACCCTTCTCAGAGAATGAGGTCTCTAACATTAAATTATGTATTTTAATTAAAAGCTGAACTTACAGAGCTTGAGCTACTAAACTTGATTTTCAACTGCTGTGAGCCTGGTGGAAAGCCAGTGGGCAGCACTGCCATTTTCCATGGACAAGTGCTCTCTTCAGAAAACCTGCTCACTTTGGAGCTGAAAAGATAGCCCAGTGAAACACAGGTTTGAGTGATTTACTGCATCAAAAGAAACATGGCCAGCAGGTTGAGAGAAGTGATTCTGCCCCTCTACTCCGCTCTGGTGAGACCCCACCTGGAGTACTGTGTCCNGGAGAAGAGAAGGCTCTGGGGAAATTTTCTGGCAGCCTTCCAGTATCTAAACGGGCTACAGGAAGGCTGGGGAGGGATCCTTGATCAGGGAGTTTAGCTATAAGACAATGGGGAATGTTTTTAAACTGAAAGAGGAGATTTAGGTTGGATCTCAGGACGAAATTCTTTACTGTGGGGGTGGTGAGGCACTGGCCCAGGTTGCCCAGAGAAGCTGTGGCTGCCCCGTCCCTGAAGGTGTTCAAGGCCAGATTGGATGGGGCTTTGAGCAACCTCATCTAGTGAGAGGTGGCCCTGTCCATGGCAGGGGGGGTGGAACTTAATGATCTTTAAGGTCATTTCCAATCTGAGCCATTCTATGATTCTATGATTTCCTGAAAACACATTGAAGGGGACAATAGGAGCAAAGCCATCAGAAAGCCTGTGCTGAACTCCTCCTGAGATGCATCATCCTGCTTCCCCCAGGTGGGTCATCTCATGCAAGTATCAGGGGACAGGCAGACTTGCCTGGATCTGGGGAATGAGGGTTATCAGCTCTGCCCTGCCTGCTGGAAAGCCTGCACTGTCAAACGGGAAAAGCCCAAGGAATAAGTGAGCTAAACACCGTGCCCGAATCAGCTCATTGTGCTTCAGGAACAACTTCACCAACTTTCACAGCTGATCTCTTGGCACGAGCTAGTGCTACTCAGCTTCATGGGTAGGGAAGCAAAAAAGACACAAGGCGTTCTTGCAAAACAATGAAGTAGTGGCAGGCTGACCTGTACCAATGGGTCAAGCAACAGGGCTTCACTATATGAAAAACGGCACCAAAAAGCCGTCCAGCTGCCTGTCCGATGTGATTAAAAGCAAAATATTAAATGTTTCAGAAGAGGGAGAAATAGGATCGCAGGCCTGGGTTGCATAATATCATGCATTTGTGTAACCAGTCTAAACAGAGCGTGTGAGTCGACCAGATGTTTTTCATTTCAGCGTACAGCACTGTGGAGCACATCAGAATCCAACGAGCGCCAAACACAACAGTAGCTCTGCCAGTGCTGTTGTAATCAGAGCACGACAAAGGGTGCTGTCAACCCCAGTCTCTGGGCAGGCAGGTCAATCTCCTGGCTGGTCAAAGAAGCCAGCCTGTTCTTTACACTGAATACCTATACCTAAGCTAAACATGGGGTTGGGGCTCAGTCATTGAGTCAGCCACCATCAGAAAAAGAGCTAGCAGGGATGTACATATGATCTGATCCATTCTGGGAATGAGCTGTAAGGTAATGTGTATTTGTATACATAGAGCTGGATAATGACTTTGTGAGACAAAGCAAGCACATCTAAAACATGGCGGAAAAAGGAATGTTCACTCTCATTTATGGTTGTAGTATCATTCTGGCTTGGAGGTATTCACCTCTACTCAAGGACCAGTATTATTCCACCACCCTGGACAGAGGAGGTAAGTCGGGTCAATGCTCTAAAGGGGTGACCAACTATACTTGCTAGGGCCACTTTTATTCCCAGATGGGCATGCCTTAGGTTTGCCATAGCAAACCTTAGGCAGACATAATCTGGGTCTATACTCCCTTATATACACACAACAATAAAGTTGGTGGATTGACTCACTGACCACCCAGAATTCTTTGGCACCATATAAACAACACACTGTGCAACCTAACATAGCCTTGGGACACCAAATGGCCTTCTTTGCCTTAAACTTACATAGATAAGGATTAGTCACCATGCAGAAGCTGCACTGCTTCTGTTACATGGATAGAATTACATTAAGATAAAAAGGCTTCTAGAGTGTAATTATGTGAGAATGGGAAAAAATTATCTTTAAAGGCATCTCAATCCACAGAACTATGTACAATCTAGATATTATATGACTTATTATTTTTATATTATATTCATAAAACATGGAGTGTTGTCCTGGTACAAAATGTATATTGGTCTATACAGACCAGCTCCCCAAGTGTCACCTGCAAAAAACACTTTATGTCCAAGGTGCATTAAAACTTTGCTTATAGATGCTTAATACAAGTGATTTTTAGGATAAGTTGTCTTTTCTGAATACTGTCCTCTATTTTCCAATTTATTTGTATCTATAGTATTGAAGGAAGTGTAAAGCCAAATACAAAAAGGCCGGAAAGTCCAGAGGCTGAAATCTTCTTCCATGTCTGCAGTAGGTGGTGGAGCTCAGCTGTGCAGGCCACAGAGTGCTTCCCAACTTCCAACTTGAACAGCTCCAACAGTGAGGGAGCAAGTCTTTTCTCATGCCCATTCAGAATAGAAGTAAACCTAAATTTTAAAATCCTACTTCTTGGGAGCATGACAGCAGAAAGAACCAGACTTCGAGTCCTACCTCTGCAGAGCAACAAGCACAACATCAAGGAGGAATGCTCAATTAATAAACTCAATGTGCAAATCTCCATGTTCTAATAAAAATTGTCCGTCACCAACCTGATTTTACTCACAAAAATAATAAAACCGGCAAAATCTGACTGAACAGATTTCATAACCTTTATAGAAGTGAAGCCAATATTCCTGAAAGCTCCCATGTGATGGCTGTGAGAAAGAGAGGACTGATCTGCCTTGGAGGAACAGTACAAGTTGAAAACTTCTTAAGTTCCAGTTTAAACATAAAGGCTTCACTTCAGTGCTTTATCCATTTCTTTGACTCACACTTCTCCCAAGTTTTTCAGTCCAGGCTTGGACTAGGTTAGTCTTTAAGTGTCCTTGTTTCCCGGGAGCAGAAGAAGCTTTGCCTACAACTTTTCCAATTTACGACATTTAAAAGCTTAAGGCAGCATTTTTTGCCTTTTTAAGCATTACCTATTGACATTTGGACAATCTTTGGCTTCTCTGGATCTCCAAAATTCCTAGTAACACCATAGCTGGGGACTGCATTTTGGTTATGCAAAATATGAACTAATTTGAATGTCTAATTGGACCTTTTGTAATCAAGCAAATATTATTACACTGAAGATAAATATAATAACTGAATTATTACATCTGTGCATGCTTCAACATGGGCTACACACAGTTAAAATGTAACTGTTGCCTTCCATTACTTCTTTTTAAGATACTGCATCCCAATACAGAAAGAGGATAATGATTATTCCAGATGCAAACTCTGTTTGTTCACTTTTCCTTTTCTAGCTTAGCTACTCCAAGATTATCTTAAGCTTTAGAACAACTTACCCAGGAAAGGATTAAACAAATGTTGGTTCTATACAAATGATCAAAATGTTATATTTTAAACTGCTGTGGGGATACCTCTCTGTTTATTTGTTTCTTGAAGTGGGAAGAAGGGTAACTGTCTCTATTTCAATCAGGCCAATTTAACTACAATTTGTACCAATAGCAATATTTTTGGTTATAGTAAGTGGGTGACGATGACAATGATTAGAACAAGTGGATCAAGCATACTCTTAAGTCTTGTACTTGGTCAAATCTCAGAATAAGAAAACTTCCACCTTAAACATCCTTGTAGCAGTCATGGTCTCCAGAAAAGACAATGTGAAACTTGTAGGCAAGCCTTAGTTGCAGATGACTGAAGCATTTTTTTGACCAAAAGAGAGCAGACAACACAATGAACATAGAGGTGATAAATATCACAGCAGATCAAACTTCAGTTTGGGATCTGGACAAAATAAGGTTCCAGGTAATATGGACTTTCAATGCGTTAATTAGTCAGTGCATTTACCAAAGACTTATCATTTAAGAAATCTGTGTATTGTACTGGCATGAGTGAAAGCCATCACCATTGTGTGAAAGCAGTGTGATACTAGAGAGAATATGCTTAGACTTCTGTACTGAAAAATCAGTAACCCAGGTGCATTCCCGAGGCACTATTCAGTAAATCTCAATTCTTCATGTTGGGAGGTCTCATCTGCTGTTGCATGATTATGTGTTATGGTGGTAAAGTGACCTTGCTCAAATCTGAAATTGCAGAAGCTAAAAAAACAGCTTTATAGGTGCAGACTCTGAGCTGGCACAGGTTTTACTTTGCAGTACTTTAATTAGCTCTACCAATTCAAGCTCTGGATAAGATTTGGTTGCACTAGGGAACTCTTAAAGTTTAAAAAAATTTCATAAACTTATCAAAGTAACACAAGAGAATGGTGGCACAACCAAGATTCATCCTACAAGAAGCTGTTTCAAGAGCACAAGACTGTGATTTTCTTTCAGGCAGGGTTCAAGAAACAGGGCTTGTAACTGGAGCTGCTGGGTTTGGAAGGACATTCACAGAGGTACCTTATAGCTATCCACCTGGGCTACACAAGATGCTATTGCATGCCCTTAACAATCTCAGAGTAATTCACAGATTCATAGCTCTTAATGCCAACAGAGACCCGAGAGGGTGGACAGACAAACTTTTTTGACTGAAGCAGGTGTGAGGAAGGAGTTACTAGCACCAGTCCATGTCAAGCTGCTTTTCTGGACAGCCTCATCATCTGAGTGGGTCCTAACACACACATCTGCACTCCACCAGGGCTAGAGAACTTTTGGATGAACAGCTAAACCGAGAGAAACAAGGGAGTGACATCCTGAAACTGTGGTGACTAAGGTGGCATGGATGGGAACAAGCCATCCAGAGTGTGACCTGCACATCCCAGGTCTGTTGCAGACAGAACAATTTATCTGACCTTTCGTCCGGGTTATCTAAGCTGACCACGCAGTTTTGCCCATCTACGCTCTGAATCATTCTCAGAAGTTGCCAGGCTCAATGAATCTTTCAGAAGGTCATGCAACCTTGCCTGGAGACATCAGGAGATGGAAAGAGCCTACAATGAGTTTTGCTCAAACAATCATATCGCCCTTGCTGTTCAAAATGTGTTTACCAGCCCTGATGCAGCCTGCCTGTGTGTAACTTCCATTCGCTTGTGTACCTGTCTCTTCCAGGCAATACAGGAGAAGAGTCAAGAGACAACAAGCTGCCTCTCACTGTCCAAACGAAGGGTCTCACTGCCCGATGATAACGCCTGACAAGGAGCACGTTTGAAATATCCAGCAGGAAAAAGAAGAAAAAACCCCACACACATGTACACACACACACACTTTCTCTCTCACACACACACATACACTACTGTTGCAGTCTCCCCACACAGAATTCCTTTGTCCCCGTGACTTCCATCGCCCCCCATAACCCGCGCTGCCCTCTGTCCCCCCAACCCCTCCTCTCCCTCCATTCATTCTTCCAGAATTTATCCTGCTTCTTTAACTCGGCATGTGTCTGGGCAGATGTCCAAAAAACCTCCCTTCAGTAACCGGGGAGGGGGGAGGAAATTCCTCCAATTCAGCCCAGGCTCTTTCCTCCCACCCCACTCTCCGCCTTCACTCTCCTTCTTTTTCTTGCTCCCTCTTCCCTTTTAACATGCTGAATGATTGATAACTCTCGCCTCGCCTCACCACTGCCTGTTTTGAGTCCTTTCTGCCTGGCATCTGCAGCCCTGTAGGGAAACCGGCTCTCCTAGGCAATGGGACGTTGGGGACCCCCTTTGGTTCTTTTCACAAATTAAATTAATAAAAAGAAAGAGGAGAGAAACACAAGGGAGTCTGGAAGGTTTTGCAGGAGGGGAAAAGGGAGCAGCTCAGAAAAGCCCTTGATTAGGACAGGTCCAAAGCAAACAAACAAATTAAAAACAACTCCTCTGCATGCCCCCAATTCTCTGTTGACCATGCAAAAATGAGTGGAAAGCTTTGTTCCCTTGTTTTGCATTTTGGGACCCAAAGAGCAGGTTTGTACAGAACTTCTACCATGATGATGGTGATGCCATCATGATGAATGAGTTTGTTGTCTTAAATTCGCACCTTCAGGAGCCATTCATTTACTTGAAAATCCTTGACCTCATTTAAAAATAAATAGAACTGTATTTGTCTTTCCAAC
Source organism: Arenaria interpres (assembly GCA_013399435.1). Taxonomy (NCBI): domain Eukaryota; kingdom Metazoa; phylum Chordata; class Aves; order Charadriiformes; family Scolopacidae; genus Arenaria; species Arenaria interpres. The sequence continues at coordinate 11,843 of VXAK01020023.1, forward strand.
ACTGTTAAGAGGTTATACAACATGAGTCCTAACACTTTATATTTCAGAATAAAAAAACTTATGTAATATCTATGTGTCAAGTCATGCATTATGTTTGTACATATGTGTAAGCATCCTGTTTTCATCCACAAAGAATCCACAGGATGACATGCTAATGTCTAGATTCTGATTAGATGTTCATACTCACTTTATAATTTGCATTTCAGGCAATAAACTCATTAAAACTGATGTTCAGGCTATGTTATTTTAGCCTTGTATACAGTACATGTACAGTCTGTATGTACAACCCACATGTACTACATGTAACAAACTCCCATTAAAATAGCGACTTAAAACTTGATTATCATGACTATTATCTGAAATACAAGTGAGACCTCAGGGCCTGAGCCAGTATCAGAGTGTCACTGGTGTCACTGCACCGGGCAGCATATGCTGAGACTGAGAAGCCCTGAGGAGGTTCCAGAAGAATGGGTAAAAAGGAAAGACTGTTACCCTCATTTAACAGAAGGAATCTGGAGAAGGACAAAATCATGAAGAGAAGGGTTGATTTTATCTAACTTAGACATCCGAGTGTCTGCTGATTCCACTCTCCTTCAACAGCCAACAAACTAACATCTCCAGCCAGCTGTCTAAAAAAGACCTTGAATGACTGTCTCAGATGTGACATGACTTCAGGATATACAAAGTTCTGTCGTTTGAATCCAATCAATGCCACCCAGAAAGTCTCTGGCAGAGTTGAGATTTCGGTCCCCGTATCTCACTCCCTAGTCCAGAGCCTTAGCAAAGAGAGAGAAAAAAATACCTCTGCTTTCCTCAGCAATGCTACCTGTCTTCTCAGGAACAGAAAAATTGTTCTTTCAAATCAGGAGAAACAGATAGCATAAACTCTTCATATATTATTAATCATGATACTAAGTTTTGAGGCCCTGCTGGAAAATGAAAGGTAGGTTTCCATGACATGATAATTCAAAGTAAAATAAACAAGCCACTGGCGTTTAAAAGAAGTTACATTTAAACCTTAACAAGATGGGAACAAAACAAAATAATCAGCAAGTTGATTTTTTTTTCTCAGTTTTTAAATTGAGGCAAAAGACCATCATGTCAATAACACCTGGGAAAACTCTGTGTTGAATATTTATTCCTTGTTAGCTCGTTAAACTCTCAGTGGCCTTGCAGTAAGTGATCTCCCTCTCCTGGGCCTGGAGGATACCTGGTTGTGCGGGAAAGTAACGGAAGATTGGCGAGGAGGACTGTAAATACGCTCAAGTGACTCNCTTTTTTTTTAACCAAGTCAAAAGACCATCATGTCAATAACACCTGGGAAAACTCTGTGTTGAATATTTATTCCTTGTTAGCTTGTTAAACTCTCAGCAGCCTTGCAGTAAGTGATCTCCCTCTCCTGGGCCTGGAGGATACTTGGTGTTTCTCTGTAGGTAGCAATCTATCTATGTGCTGCAAGGTACTGACTACCTTATCAGGATTCGGGGAAGATAAGTCCTCATTTGTTTACTTGAAGCAACTATAAAGTGCTATTGGGAGACCTCAAATGTATTTCCTTGTCAGATCTGTCCACACTGAAGGTCTCCTAATGGAAAGCCAGTAATTACCAGAGGTGAAATATGCAGCACAAACATCTAGCCTACCAACCCAGCCTCACTGAATTACATATCCTGTGAAAATAATAGCACTAATAACCCATTTTTCAAAGAAATTTCCTGACAGAAGGCTTGCTTCCCTTGGAGGCAAGTGCAAATGTTGTCCCACAAATCCAACATGACCTTCACAAATAATTCATTGTTATCTGAAGCCTGAACATGCAAAGACTGGCAAACTCAATTGTTTTCAGAGAAAATAGTAAGCTCTTGATTTCTGAGCTCCCCAAAGATGACTCAGGAGCTTGGGGTGAAGAAATTATCATCAAGATCCCCAAAATGTCCTCGACACAGAACAGCTCATATCCCTTCTCAAAACATTGGGTGCGGTGGTCTCAGCTACCAATTAATTTCACTTTTTTTGCTGCACTCACAGCTGCATTTATAGTATGGCCTTTCCATCTCAAATACAGCAAAATATTAGGTAAGAAAAGTGAGACATAACACTTTGCTGCCCCAACACCCAATGAAGCCTTCCTGGTGAGGGTTACCAGTAGGCAGAGGCAGCTTTTGATCCTGGGAACAAGGCCCAGAGCCGGCAGTTGCTTGTCCCCATCCAAGCTTATCCCCTCAGCTGCCCAGGGGTGCCAACGTGAGGAATTTGTCCCTCCTGAGTCCTGAATGGTCAACTGCTAAATGGCAACCCTACCCTTTGGGTTGAGAGGGGGCAACCTCCCTGATCTGTCGGTATCCTCTTTCCAGACCTCTCACTGCTTTTGATGTGAGGCCACTACAAACAATTTCAAGTCACATAGTCAGAAGCAATATGGGTTTATAGGTTCCACAGACATCTTTTTTTTCTTTTTTTTTTTTTTCACTTGAACTCTATCTATTTAAGTGTCTGTCAAAGTACTCTTGTTCTCTCACAGACAGGCACTGCTTCAGGGACTAAACCTACCCCCGCAATGAAGCCCAACAAATTCAGTGTTTTCTTGGGTGAAAGAGACATGAACTAAGCCTTATGTACTGTGGTGGGAGAGATGTCCACTTTTTGTTTAGTTGAACATGCAGGTAGTTCCCCATCTTTGACTTAGATTCAGATCCAAATTCAGCCAACGTGTCTCTGGAGACTAGCCTCTTACCTCCAAGACTAACATCACCTTCCCTGCACACTGCATCCCATTAGGATGTCCATTAGGAAGACTGTGAGGATCACCCAAATCCTGTTGGTGTTGCTGTATTCTACATTCCTATGACAGGAGGTGCTGCCCCAGGCCAGTAGTCAGCAGGGTTGCTCTGCGGGGATAGCCAGTGGGGTTTTGAAAGCGGTAGGTGGCCGCGTTAACATCTGGTTGTGACTGAGCTTAGGGGCATCACTCCTCTAATTAATTTGGGTGCTGTTCTGTGAGGATTAAGCCTTCTGACTTCTGTCTCCCAAGAGTGAACTCGGGTATGAGGCTCTATATATGGTGTATGTGTAAGTGTTCCTCTGAACCACTGGTGGATGAATATGGACAAGTGACTGTAAACACACTGGGGTCAGTTCTCCTTCCTCTCCCCGTATTCATCCCACAGAAAATTCCTCTTTGCGTCTGTGACACAAAATTTCTGATGTCTTTCTGACTTGTGGAATCATTGCGATCTCTCCCAAGAAAAAAAAAAATAAATAGGATGGATTTATCAAAATCTGTGCCCATAAATACAACTGCAGGCTTTGTTCTGAATGGACCCCGTAGGTTTTAACCCATTTTGTAACCACTAGCAGCTAAGGCCCCATAACATCAATTCCATTTATCATGGGTGCAGGGGGGAATAAATGCCCATTACCAATGATTTGTTCATGATTACACAGAGAATGCAATACAGGATGAAAAAAAAAAGTGGGAGAGCGGAAGAGATAGTAATTTCTTCCTATTTATTGAATAGCTTGAGACACATGGTTTTGAACAAAATGGAAATGGTCATTGGTATGTGGCAGCAGAGTTATGAAGCAAAGGGAAGACAAGATAGCGGTGGGTTGGAAGAGAACATGATGGCATGATGGAGTAGAAAGGAGACTGTAACAAACATGGACAGCAAAAAATCTTATTAATAATTACTAGCATGGCTTCACCGGTACACCTTGCCTGCTGTGCCAATAAATCTGCTACAAGTCCCATGAACCTCATAACTTTGGCTTCTCATTATATTCATGGTATGAGACACACTAAAATGGATATGAATATCTATATCTAGATAAAATCTAGATATCTATATCTATCTATCTATATGTTTATTTCCACCTCAATATCTATATAAACTTATAACTATACCTATTTATCTCTATCTCTATTTCTATGTCTATCTCCATATCTATCTCTATACCTGTCTTTATCTAGATCTACTTTAGGACTGTAATTTTTTAAAAGTTTACAGAAGACAAACAGAAAATGGCTGCCGCCTGAAGAACAACACAGAAATTAGAGGGGAAAAATGTGTCAAAAAGAGACAAATGAAATATTATGCATCCTTGCATTGTCCTCTTCAAAACCAGCTTTTAAATGATTGTTTTTTGACCAAAGTTGTTTGTGTCCCACTGGCCCTAAGTTTGGTGAAAGCTCCTGTTTTCCTCTGCATAATGTATGAATTTAACCTGAAGAGCAACATTATCATTTGACCTGTAAGAGTGTAAGCCCCAAAGATCATCAATTCCCTTAAATTGGTGGCCCAGCCACTCGTTTAACGCCTCCCCGTCAGCTCAAAATAAGACTTACGGTTTGATAGGTCAAAGTGAAAAGGGGAGGGAAGGAGGGAAAAAAAAAAAAAAAAAGGACAGACTGATTGCCACAGCAATAAAAATTGAAAAAAAAAAAGAAAAAGAGGAAACACTCCTCAGTGAAAGCATTGTCAAAAATATATATATAGTGAGGAGCAATTTTACAACCTCCCGTAACCCAGTGATCCTGAGGTATTGCCTTGCACCGTCTACCCAGGAACAGGCCTCCGAGAGGTTGTAAAAACACCATCTATTATTCCGAGAGACTGAGGCATCGTCTGGAGGGGCTCGCCTGCACCAAGAGGCTTTGCTCACACCAAAAGCAAAGCCTCAGATGGTGTGAGTGGGTCAGAGGAGATGGGAATGGGGTGCTTATCCCCCTCTAGTTCCTCCCCTAGGGTCACCAGAGAGCACCCCAGCCTTTGCCTGGTGCTGGCAGGGTACTTTGTGGATGCAGCTGCAGCATCATGGGGATGCAGACAGGGATAGACACAAATGATGCATTTGGATATATAGTGCACCCCAGCTCTCCATCACCTATCTCCAAGCCCATCATCTTTGCCAGACTTGTTTGTTCTTGCCCTTTGTGCCTGGCTGATTTTTGGTCACTGGTTTTCTTCCCATTTCTTAATGCTCTGCACTGCGTTTCCTATTTTTTTCCCTTTTTCTCCCCCTCTTCCCCCATACTAGTAATTTGTTTCATTATTTTCTTTTCTTTTCTTTTTTCATCCCACCCCAACCCTACCCCCTGCACTACCTGGCAGCAACAACCAATGCAAGGGAAGATTATGAAGTGTGTTGAAGAAATTCTTGGAGAATGAAGTACCAATCAGCCTGGTTAAATAGACAAAATAGTCAAAAACCAGGGAGGACATCAACTTCAGAAAACAAACCACACACCCCAAAAAAGATTAAATAGCAAAAACCTATGCATAGAGAAAGTATTCTCTGCCAAGCATCCCAAGGTGGTGGGGGACCAATGAGTTCTGATGGTTACACTGACACCCCCACCTACCTCCTGTCTCCAAAGTCCTTCTCCCCTTCCTCAAGGACTGCAGGATGCTACAAAACATTTTTCACACCCCAAAGCTCATATTTCTTTTTCATTTTAATTCAACACCATGCTCATGATAAGAGTGAGGGGTTTGAAAGCAGCATTTGTCTCTGGCTCAAGGCCAAAACAGGACGCATGGTCTCACCTGCATTCCCTGTGTCCTGTGTTTGGACCAACTCACTTGAGATGTGAGACTTGTTTCTTATATATTATTATAAAATCCTTAAGTGGAGCAGGTGTGTGCAGCCATCTACAGTCTCCATCACTGGGAGCCAACTGAGGGCCCCAATGAGTGACCCCACCAGACCTTCCTCGTCGGAGATGAACGGACCATGGCCATAGGATCTCAGCTCAGGGATGGGAGTCCAGCAAGCGCCCCTGAGCCACCCCAGCTTTTTGGGAATGTGATGGAAATCAATGGCACTTGTCATTTGTTTAGGATTTTGCTTGTGTTCAGGTGCCTCCCGCAGCAGCTGTGTCCTCAGTCTCCTGGTCCCTGGGGTGGATTAAGCCATCTGGTCTCACACCTCAGGGCAGAGTTGGAGGAAGAGGGGGAGACCTGCTTCCTGCAAGCCCTGTTTACACGGTAATGAATACCTCTTAGCCATATCTATTGTAATAAGTATTACATTATCAAACAGGGCCTCGGCACTCTACCAGGCGCTCAAGTGTGACTAAGCATCCAGACTCTTGCTACAAGAGACGGGTTAAATTTACAGCCTGTCCTCCCAGACCATAGCCAGGGCCTTTGGAGAAAAAGGCAGCTGCTCCTCCCTGGAGCACAGGGCGCCCATTATTGTCAGCCTTGATCAATGGCCAGAGGTCCCCAGACATAACAAAGCCCAGCACAGTCCCTTCAGCAGCAGCCCAACCACGCTGCATATATTCGACAATGGATCCAGAACTGAGTATGTGAAAGGATGGAGAAGGGACCATGGGAGACATCAGCTGTCAAAGGCTCAGGTGATGGAGAAGGGCATCCTGATGGCACTCTCCCCAGACTCCTTTTCAGTGACTGGTTTGTGGCCGCTTGTCAAGACGGGGAGCAAAAAGGTGCAGGCTAAATAGTATCTCTGAAGTCATGCTATTTCCAAATTGATGTTGATCTGGAAGCAATGGTAAAGAGCAGGGCTGCAATAAGATGCATGAACCATGTGGCAGCATTGCTTTCCTTTTCTCCCTTCCCTGGGGAAGTACAACAAAAGGAACAGCCCCATACAGCCCAGGGCCGGCACAGATGAACATTCAGTATCTTCAAAATTCAAGCAGGATATAAATAAAGCAGCCAACAGGCTACTTGCAAACTATCTGCTCTGACTCTGATTATCTGTGAGAATGGATCATGTAAAACCATCCAGAGAGGTTTTTTCCTGAAGGTCTTTCTAATACAAACCGGTATCTACAGCCAGTCAAGGCATCACCACCTACATATGACTACTAGCTGTGTTCCCTCAACACACAAACTGAAGAACAGCCATTTCCTCCCATTCACCTTGACAAAATACTCACTGCCAAGCCATTTTTAAACCAGTAGAGGATAATTGCTGAGTTAAAATTTGGAATTCATTAGTACATCTGAAAATCCTTCTTTCTCCAGCTCCTCCTATCTAAACCAGCTCTACGAGATGATGGTGACTGGGAACCATTCCCAGAAACTGAAACAAATCAAACAGGGAAAAACAAACAAACAAATGACCTGGGACAATTGAAATACAATGCAATTTGTCTCAAGGAACTCTTTCTGTTCCCTAAAATAATTAAATTCCAAGGCACAGAAGTCCTTTGCACTGTAATTTTGCAGCTTGAACCATTGTGAATGAAGCATGGGGAGGCAATCAAAAGAATAATAGAGCATGCTAAGTATACAAGTCCAAACATCTACTCTTGCATCCCAGAGGAAAAAAAAGAATAAAGAAACCTCCTCAAAGGAAACTATAAATGCCTAATACAATGAAAAAAATAGAATTTTATGGGCCCAATTACATAACTGTAGAGCCAAGTGCATGCATTACTCCCATTTCTGAACACAAAAAGCCCCGTCTGCCAGTAAAATCCATCTGTTTATTGACATACATTGCATTGTCCAGCCTTTTCCGGATTGTCCACTTTTTAAGCAGTCTGTAAAGTACTCTTCTGTTTTCACTCTACCCAGTAGCTTCCTCCGTAACCCACAACTGTGGTATAAAAATGTGATATGCACTGAAAATATTTTAACTGCATATAGTCATATGGAATAATTTGAACATGATCCTACTCCTCCAAGAGAAGCCACATTGTACTGGGTATCTGATAGCACAAAGAGGCAATATGACAGTATTATTATTATGTATTTTGTTAATTCCCTGTCTTATCACTGACAAGATCACAAAATCATGAATTTATTTATTGATGCTCTCATTGGATCCAGCATATCAAGATACTATCCCAACAATCCAAACAATCCCACACAAAGAGTAACTACAGATCTCAATTTAGGGAAATACTTTCCAGCTTGGGCTCATCTCAAAAACTTCTGTGTCTAATTAGCCATCCTTGATATATAATTATGGGTCGTCCAGCACAGTAACCAGGATTGGGATTATTTTCCACTACAGCAGCTTCCCTTGCTTCTGATGAAATACACCTGAGGGTTGGGCACCTGCCACTGGAGAAGCCCCCAGGCAAGGACAACTTTTGGCAAACCAAGAACTGGTAAAAACCATGAGGGGGAGGATCAGAGCCTGAGTCATCAAACCTGTAGCTCCATGCTCAGTTGTTTACTTTGGAAATCTGTTTTTTTAAGGTGGGTACAACCCCAGGCAGGCAAACTCACACAACCAAGACCACTTCAGTCATGATTGTCCTATTAATGTGGAAGACTGCATTTCTGTTTTAGATTTGCATCTCACAAAGGATTTTGCAGGGACAACTTTGCTTCAGAGAAACCATTTGCCTCCCAAGAGCATGCCAAGTAAAACACTTTCCAAGTCGGGTGACCACTACATATGATCATCCACCTCCCTTGTAAGCTAATGGGGTGATATACAGCCTCCAGTGCCAGGGCATTCAGCTTAGAAAACACTAATGCATAAAAACATCTGCAGACTGACTACGTGAATGCCAATATACATTTTTAATTTGAATAATATGCAGTGTTTACCATAATTAGACAGTGCATTAACATGATTAAACTGGTGCTGCGGATCAGAGTGGCAAGGCACCCGACTTGAGGCTGCAGCCTTTATTGCTGGGAGAAGTGTGTTGAGGTTGTCCATTGAGTGACTGCTTGCCCTGCCTTTTTGCAGCATGAGTTTGAAGCTGTCATTGCAGGGGACAAAATTTTCCTTGACAAGAAAACAAATCCATTAACATGTTAACAGGTTTTACGTGTATGTGTGGGAAATACTAAGTGCAACAACACAATAGCATGGTGAGCAGTGTAATATTTATTCTAAGAAAACAAAATGTTCAAGCTTTACTATGGGAGAGCAGGCAATGTGCTTTTACCTCTCCTGAAAGGCAGGAAAGGAATTGATTTTCAATAGTGGTTAAAAAAACAGAACTAGGAATCAGCAGAAATCCCTGCTATTTATAGCTGCTAGCTTGTTGATCTCTAACTTTAGCATCCGTCGAATGGCCACAATTATATTGCTATGTATGATTGCTTTGTGTATGTCCTCCAAGTACTCCAAATCACAGTCTGCTCTCCTTCTCGTCAATGGGAGCTTTGCCATTGATTTTAATCAGGCCAGAACTTCACCCTTGTTTCAGCCAGCAGAAATCCTGGCACCAGACTTTCTCTCTGGAGCAAGCCAAACATGATGGAAGGTGGAAATGATGGCAAATGGACAGAAAGGCTGCCCACACATTTGAAAGTGGAGCTTTGGTGGGGTAGGGGGGCGTTTCTGCTATGTTTATTTAGTTCTGAGAATTAGAGGAACGTGAGCATGGATTGCTTTAGATAGATAGTCACTGGGCACACAGGAAAGAAAAAACAGTAACAAAACATTAAATAAAAGTAGGTAGTGATTCAAAGTCCCTTCATGTTCATACTTTCACTTGCAATATTTGGTTTTTCTCTGTACATCAGATAAGCACCCTTACTTTTATTCGTGATGGAATTCAGCAACAAGAGCTATTCCAAAACTCAGCAGCTGCAGAGCATTAAGGGTGCTCAAACCATTAAAGGGCATCTGGAACATCTCAAAATTAGTATTGCATCAGTCCACAGGCCACAGATATTTCCATACAACGGGCACACTTCAATTCATTCCAGCTTTAGCTGTGTTCCAGCAGTATGCCCAGTACTTAAGACTGGGAAAGCCCTTGTGAGCTGCACTGGTTTCATGACTGCCGGGGAATGATTTTCAACATATAATCTGCAAAGAAAAGCAGAGAACCCACAACATAGCAGTAAGATCATATCTTAATTTTTACAGAGGCTTTCCTTATGACACAGGTGCCTGAAGTCAAGAAAATGTCCTTTTGAGCAAGGTGCGATACAGACCTGCAGCACATCTTACAAAGTGTGTGCTCCAAATACCAAAAACAGGCACAGGGTAGGGCTGAGATGCAGTTTGTAAGTAGGATGAACACTGTGACAGCTGTAGATACTATGTCATTCCCTGATATCCTGGTCCCATTCTGCCTAGTTTAACAGTGGAGTCATCTGAGGAGGGGATTTGTGGGAAGGGAAGACAAAGAGAGGAGGAGACGGTGGAGAATAGACAGCACTACACTGCAATAACATCCTAGTGACACCAGCAACACCCCCAGGTCCCTCCTCAAGGCAGTTTCTTGTTCCTCTTCTTCCAGCATAGGGTCTGTATTCAAGTCCTTCCTCTATTATTCTTTCCAGTAGGGCACATAGCCTGACGCTGAGAGAACCAACAAGAATGGATATGGGAAAGGAAAAGAAAAAAAAGAGTGTGTGTGTGTAGTTTGGTATAGTGGAGGGTNATACAGAACAAAACTTAGAAGACCAGAAAAAAGAAACCCTTAGTGGTTTATTTCTGCCTTAAACCCTCTCTGGCATTTCTAGAAACCCAAATGTAACCCTTTCACTGAATTTCAAGGAGATGTGAGAGCCGAGCGCTGCTGGTCTCTTTTGAAGCCTTTGATAACAGGATGATAAGAGAAATATAAGAAAGATGGGGAAAAAAATACAGATCACAAGATAAGCACAACTTCTGCAAGGAAAAGACTCTTTGTAATACTTTCTCACATCTCAGGACACCTGACAAAAGCAAGCAAAAATTGTTCTGTATCTAGTAATAAATCCAAACTTTTCATTTGTGGTTTTCTCCAGTTCCATGTCTAACTGGTGTTTTCCTTGCTTCCAGGAAGGGAAAAAAATAATCCAAGAATAGTTTACCTGGGTGGTCCTACAATATACTGGGCTGGGGCATGGAAGAGTCAGTCCTTATGGAGCCCGGTGCTTGCAAGGGCCAAAAGATTTCAGCAGGAGCTGAAGATGCTGGATACTCTGTGTTCAACACAGTGGGTGCTTTCAAGCCTCAGAGGACTTGCTCATGGACCGCAGGATTCAGAGGGTCCTCCCTGACATGGTGCAGGGCTTGCTCACTCCTGGCAGCCTGACTACAGAGTCACAGCAGGGCTTCCCTGTGTCTGACTTCAGCACTTGGAGGAGGAGGAAGAAGGGTGGATTTTTGCCTCTGAACTGAATGGCTCCAACTCCACTTTTTGAAAGTTTAAAGCCTGCCTTGCTGCAGCTGACTGTGCAGGTACAAAAAAAATGGGTTAAGGAGTGAAGCAGCTTCACTTGTGAGGCTCAGCTGGGGGTCCAGCCTTCGTGGTGGAGCTGGCAGGAATGGTCTGCTGAGGCCGTGGTGGAGGACAGCACACAGCGTCTCGCATGGATGAAGCCCCTCCTCCTGCTCCAGGGCACTGAAATCACATTAACTGATAGTCACACCGCTGGAGGAGCCTCACACGGAACAAAATGTGTCTCCCTACTCTTGTAAAACTCATTTTAGAGAGTAGAAATGCTCCCAATGGGATCAGCAGTGCCACTGGAACTTGGGGATCATCAATCCCCGCTGCCGGCACAATACCAGCTTCCAGGAGATGGTCTCACTCCCATTCACGCACTCCCCACCCCATGGTGCAATGGCCTTGCTTAAAGACTGGTTCAGGCCAAGCACAGCACTCACAGCCCAGGGCAGATGAAGACATATTAGGATATATATTCCAGGTTTGTCCCCCAGGCCCCTGAAGTATAGATCATTTTTAGAGTGGCTAAGGGTTGTGACCTATCTCCTGAACTATAAATCTAAGAGGACAATGTACTTGCTCTGCTTCGCTCCTCATACTCTAAACCAAAAAAAATATTGTCCAAAGACTGAATGGAGAGGGAATGTGCACTTTTTCTCAGTAAGGAAAGCGAAGCAAGTATGAAAAATGTACAACCTGTAATCCTCAGAGCATTGTCAAGGGGCTCTAATAAGAATATACAAAATGGAATAACATGTGCTGTCCTTTCCCACATAGCCAGGGTCTGCTTGATTGCATGTATTCTCAGTGAATATCAAAGGACTAGAGGTAAGTGAGAAAGCAAAGATACAATATGCTAGACCTTTTACAGATTAAAAAGGAAAAAGTAAATAGAGTCCTAGAACTGGGATCATTCCCTGCCTTATGTTGCTGGAGGGTTCATTATGACCCCAAAGTCTTTAAGTGTTTTCTCATTAGAAATATTTTCTTGTGTTAACCACTGTATGTATGACTAGATGATTCTCTATAGTATGGTCTGAAGCAAGTTAGCAAAGAGGATGGGAAGAAATCTGGCCTTGTGCATCCCTAAATCATTTGGGACACCACACATGTCCTTTCCGTGCACGTGAGCTAGGTTTAAATCCACAGGAGTATACTCAACCACAAGGGACTGTACGCCCTTCTTTCTCCCAAAGAATCACAAATCTGGCACATTTGGACTATCAAGCCTGCTTCACTTCAAAACTGTCACTTCCTATGATACAAGAGCCTTGGGCTTTCATTCCCAGGAAGGAAAATAAAAAAAGGCTGTCTGAACTTCTGGGCATCATGGGCATTGCCTTTGGCAACCCCGTGGCTTGCCAAGTTGGCAGAACTCCTCAACGCCTCTGCACTGAGATGTGATGCGCTGTAACCCTGCAACGCTCCTCCATAGAGCCTGTCAGGGTGAGCACATCCCTTTCAACACCAGCGCTCTTCTGGCTTAAAAATAGCAGTCAAGTCTTAGGAGAGGGAAAAAAAAAAAAAAAAAAAAAGAATAAAGGATTCAAATCCAATTACCACGGAAGGCTTCATCCTTATTCATAGTAAGAGGAAGAACACACTCCCTTCTAGCTTTTCCAGCCCTAACAGTTCAAGATAAAGTCTCAGAGGTGAACGATCCTTCTCCATGAAAGTGAGCAGAGTGACAGAACCTCCTATTGACTGCACAGACATGGCACACATGAACCATATTTTTTTAGCCAAGGCTGGGACATGGTGTTTGAAGAATGTTGCTAGAAATCCAGTTATTTTCTTCAAAAGAACAATTTGGGATGTGGGGCCAGGAAGGGGGACGAGGGGGCACATAAGGAAGTGCAACTGGGAAAGAGTGAGGGAGGAAAAGGGGTGGGGGATGGCAATAGAGGAAGACTGGGTGAACAAGTCTAAGGCACAGATACTCCTTGTAGCTTTGAGTATAAGCTCCTGGGATCAGCCCTTCACCGGATATAAATCCGTACAACACCGCTGATGTTGGGGAGCTGTGCCAACAGAGGCTGGCAGAAGATTTGTGTCCAGACCAGCCCCATGCCTTCTCTCGGGACCAGATCCACAGCCCCGGGAAGCCAACAGCAGGATTCCCATGAGAGCAGCAGGGACTGGGCAAAAGCTCCCAGGAGAGCTCCTTGACCTGAAAGGAGCATCTGTGCAGGAAAAACATCCATCCGTCTGTCCGTCGAGTAAGCACATTCTGTCCTGGCTGTCAGACACAGCCCTGTGTACGTTGCTGCCCGAGCTATATTTAGCCCCTGATGTAACTAAAGTCAATAGTATTCCATTAGGGCAGCTGCTCTTAAATCCCGCATAGGCTTTCCTACGCTGGCTCCACCTCCGCATGTCAAAAATCTGGACATATACAGCTACAAAACCTTCCCGTGTTTATATACACAGAGGCACAGTTTTGAATAGAAAATATACGACTGTTAGCATAGTTTAATGGTCTGCTGTATAACAGCAGTGGCACTTTTTTTAAGAGACATTGATTCTTCTTGTCCAAGGGTGAGTTTAAAGAGCTTAAGCTTCACTGCAAGTCAATATTGGCCTTTCCCTTTTTAGGGTATGTTTCTCCATTGGAGCATTCCTTATCTCTGCTGCCAATGACAGGTTCTGTGGAGGGGTTTGTGGCGTTTTCTGAGAAGGACGATGCACATATTAAAAAGAAAAATCACGTTGCAAATCCCACACTTGGGCCTGTAAGAAGTTTACATCTGGTATTTTGTATTACTTAATTAAGGGCTTACACCAGGTACTGTATGAATATTCCTAAATTATTACTTTTCCAAAGTTAAATTCCAATTTAAACATTTTGGGTTTCCTTTCAGTTTTGCTCTAAAGTGTTACAGAAGGCATTGCAATGCAAAGGACTAGACAATTGTAGTTCCCTACCACAGCCCAGGTAAGTACAGGAATTAAAGGGATTATCAAGATGAAGAAAAGTTAAAGGCACAGACATGAAATCATGAATGGGGAGGAAATCTCATTTAACTGTCTTCAGCAAAAGATCCATCCATTCCTCTACATGATTATATACATACTGAAAATGCCCAGAACACAATAACTCTAACAAATAAATAGAGTCCTGTAAAAGAAACACACTTCAAGAAGTATGACAAGTTTATACTTGTAGTTAGTATTGCTTGTGTTCAGTCCCTTGACCCACCACATGTGCCAGAAGGGCACAGAGAATCTTTGTTGGCATTTCTTAAAAAATATAAGCATTTCTTCCACTAGAAAGGTACATTTGGAAACACAATATGATGACTCAGGAGTCTGCAGACATATTGCTATTTAGATCAGTGGTTAAAGCTAATCCAGCCAGTTATTAATTTTACTCCCAACTGATAGCTATCTAATGTTTCTTAAGGAATGAATGGATGCTTCTTAATTTCTAAATATAAAAAATCAAATCAAACAGTGTAGAGGATGCAAATTAACCAGGATTTGGTGCATTCAGAGAGATCAGGGGTTTATGGCAAAGTTTCCTTAAACATGCAGCCCAGACCACAAAAAAACGTCTCTGGTCATGCTAGGACATAGAGTGAAGTAACACCCAAAAGGGCACACAGACACTCACGTGGACCCCCTGAAGCCATTCATGACACCAGAGTGCTGTGATACCACAGGTCACACTCACTTTGGAACGCCACTGATGAACCAGAGAAACAGTGCCATCTCTGCAGACACAGACCTCAGCTGGGGCAGGGCCTGGGGGACCAACAACTACCTGAGCATTACAGGTAAACCTAAAAGCTTTCAAACTAAATTCAACTCCTAAAAGTGATGGTTGCTCTTTCCAAAGACATAGAAACCAAGAGCTTGAAAACATTGCTGTTTGAGACTTAACTTTTTACATTTCAGGATAGGAGGCACCAGAGAAGACCGAGGTGGGCCAGGGAGGAGTAAAAGCAAGGAGATAAAAACATTTTAAGAATATTGCCTAAACAACACACTGTGAAGCCTGGGTACAGCCTGGGGTATCTGACTTCTTTCCAAGGGGTTGACCTTCCTTTTCATGATCATCATGGGCACTGTGACAGTGGAGAGAAGCCACCTGTGGTGACGGATATTTGGCTGTGCTTCTCCATTCCTGGGATCCATGTCCCACCCTCCCAGAGAACAGCATAGGATTCATCACATCCCCCTTTTCTCAAGAGCCATGCCACTAAACAGCTACTCCATGGACATATCTCCTGGGGATGTCGAGTAACTCCAAATTACCTACTTGTGGGCTCAGAGGATGCGGTGATGCTAGAAATCCCTGGCATGAAACAGCAAGGCATGGATTATCACAGCCAGATCAGTTCAAAAAATGAAATCTGTGCTTCTCAAACCAATTTCTCTAAATCCATTAGCATGGAGAAAACCCCTTGTGATGGGATGCTCTCTGTAGGAGGAAATCAGTCTTAAAATATGAGCAGCTTATAATTTTTATGGCAGTCTATTCACTTGTTTTTCAAAAAAAGACGCTTGGAAATGTGGAAATTCTGGGAAATATGTCACACTGTGTAATGGCACTGCCAAAAGTTGCAGGGAGAAGAAAGAGAATTTTTTCTATTCGTTTCAGAAATGTAAAATTTCCAGGTTCAGAAATTCAGGGTCAAAAGCAGGTGTTTATGGTGACTTTTACAGCAGAATAAAAATAAACCTGAACAGAAGAGAAACTCTATTTTCTATAGAGTTCTTCTATACCTCTATATAATGAGGTAAGAGCCTCATTAAAAATCAATAGGCCTAATTTATGCCTGATAACATTCTGTTGAAGTCTGTACGTTTACCCTAGGGATTAATTTAGCCTAATGGATCTTCATGCACAAACAACCTAGGCAAGGTTGGATTCTTGGAAGTTTCAGCATAGCAAATGCTACTACAGGACTTGATCCTATCGCTTGTGAAGACAGAATGGGTTGAGGTATCTGATAGGCTCAAAGCCCTTGAACAATGTACAAACAAAGCCCGTGGTGAATAAATGTTTTATGGCCAATCATATGTTACTGTGAATCAACTTTTTTTTTACTGATGGTGCTAATAATAAAATAAAAAAACAGAGATAAATTTATATATTTCAAAGAGAAAAAAAAAAAGACACATGTGGTCTTCCATCCCTTGTGGACACTGGCAAAAGTGAGTCATCCTGACCTGCCGTTCTCCTTGCAAGGAGATATTTTTCTTCAGTCCTAGAAAATGAGCATTTTCCTTGCAGGGCTCTGCTCTTGCAAAAAAAAAAAAAATAATAAATTTGAACACTAAAGAGCNGTAAGAGCCTCATTAAAAATCAATAGGCCTAATTTATGCCTGATAACATTCTGTTGAAGTCTGTACGTTTACCCTAGGGATTAATTTAGCCTAATGGATCTTCATGCACAAACAACCTAGGCAAGGTTGGATTCTTGGAAGTTTCAGCATAGCAAATGCTACTACAGGACTTGATCCTATCACTTGCAAAGACACAGTGGGCTGAAGTATCTGATAGGCTCAAAACCCTTGAATGATGTAAAATAAAGCCTGTGGTGAATAAATGTTTTACAGCCAATGATATGTCACTGTGAATCAACTTTTTTTATTGATGGTGCAAATCATAAAATGAAAGAATAGAGATCAATTTATATATTTCAAAGAAAAAAGGAAAAAAATAAAGAGATGTGTGATCTTCCATCCCTTGTGAACACTGGCAAAAGTGAGTCATCCTGACCTGCCGTTCTCCTTGCAAGGAGATATTTTTCTTCAGTCCTAGAAAATGAGCATTTTCCTTGCAGGGCTCTGCTCTTGCAAAAAAAAAAAAAATAATAAATTTGAACACTAAAGAGCTTGGTTTCACTGTGAATACGTGACAGTGAATTAGTGGCCCTCAGGTGTCAGTATACAGGCCAGAGAATTAAATTAAGCTCTTTGCTTCTGTTCTAATGTAGCAGAACTAATGCAGTCACGGCTCAGCACTGCAGCTTCTTAAATGTGGGCACTGCTCCTGCCACGGGGAAGGGAACCTGCTTTCTGTCCCCCAGGGAGGCCAGCTGGAGTCAGCGAGTAGCTCTGGGAGTTGTGACATAACGTCTGAAGACACGGGCAGGAGGAGGACCAGGCAGCAGAAGTAGCTCCAGTTCCAGTCTTAACGTCATTAGAGGGGAAATCAAGTACGGTGGCTTTTAAGCACAGTCTGAGGAAGCATCATGCTAGGAGACCGAATAAAATCACCAACAGCAATGACAGAATCCCAACAGGGCAGCAGTAATCCGTCTGCTTTCGCTTCCTCGGGCAGCAAAAGGCAGTGTGCTTGGAGGTCCAGAAAAAACTTTTTCCGTAGAGCTGAGGCTGCCACGGTGACAACCAAGGAGTGATTGGCTTAAGAAAATCAAGACTAGCCCTACAGAACTGCTGGTGGCAGCACCATGGAAACATCCATCTCAAAAAAAAAGTAAAAAGAAAAAAAATAGGGATAGTTTCTGAAGACATCGTGTCCATATGTTTTGTGCTTCCCTGACTCCTCCACCTCCCTGTTCCTGCCCCTCCCATCACCCTTGCTGCACAGTAGCAGGCTGGGTAAATATTAACCATGATAGGGAATGATTAATGAATTATCAATTACAATCAAATTGCAAACTGCAAACAGTTGGCAGGCAAGGAAAAGTACTGGCTGCTGTCTTTATTATCATGGTGGAGAGAAGGTGGAGGGAGAAAGTATGTTAGAAGGCTGCTGTGTCTACTCTAGATCCTGAAGTGTATCTTACATGCTGGCTATGCTGGTAACTCTTTGGCAAGCTGAGCATAAAAACTCATGCAAAACCCTACGCTTGATTTGCATGTAGACAGGTATTAAGACAGTGTATATGAAATCCCAATTTTGCCCATGCAAATGAAAGGGTAGAAGTGTTGCCAGCAACGGCTCATGCAAAGTCAGGCTGTAACAGCACGTGCCTGAAGAAGAGTAGGAGCAGAGCTTCTTGGGCAGAAGGCTCCTGCTCTATCCACTTTCATCAGCATTTCCAGCTGCTAAATGAACAAATAAACACCGTGAAAGTTTCTTATGAGGTAATCAAGATATTTTTCCTAGTCAGTCAATCTTCAAGATATAAAGAGCTGTCCTAACAGATTCCTCCACGAGTAAACCTAAGCAAAGCGCTCATAAGGTGAATATTTTCAAATAGGTTTGTCTAAAATATCCAGAAAAGTCAATAATAATCAAGACAACCACTAGTTTGGATGACTCCATTGGGGTATAACTACATGACTTGAAACTTTCATGTTTCAAAACATCGGCCAGAACCATTTACTTGTGGTTAAAGAGAGGATAAGGAATAGACCTGTGCTGGTTTGTGACTTAACCACTGAAAACAACGCATGAAAAAGTCTGAAAAAGCAGTGTGGGCACAAGGACTTGCTCCTTTATCACCTTGAAAGAGGGTTGCTATCTGGTAAAGGTCTGGGATCAAGGCTAAAGGCAATCAGAGAAGGATGGAAACCCATCTGTGGTTGAGGCATCCCCAGCCAGTTCTGGAAAGGGGATCTGAGCTGCTCAGCCTTCCTTGTTCCCTCTGGAAACACAAGTGCCAGTAGCTCAGCCACTGACTTCTTTTACATTCGGACACAGATGACATTGAGTGGCATATCTTTAACAGCTCTTGCTTTTCTAGTTAAGCATTAATGTTTAACGAGATCAGCCTGCAGTTGCTCGTTAGTGTGCAGTGCTCCAGCTAATTAATACATCACTGGGAGAACCAGCCTGCGAAAACAGAGTGAGCAAGTGCATTCCTTAGGCATTTCTCAGCCTTCAGAAAAGAGAAGGAAAAAAAAAAGAATATTGAAAAAAAAAAAGGAAATATAGGCAAAAGGTTCTTCAGAGAGTGGGAAAAAAAGAGTCCCCAGAATGTTTGTGCAGAAATGCTCTGCTGACTTTCTATGAAGAGGCTGTCTCTCACCACACCAGCATCCTCCCAATAAAAGATGAGTATGTAGCTCGCAATGAGCGGTGCTGGAGAGGCAGCTCAAGTGTCACAAAAACACCTCAGCCCTGACAGCCACACACATTTTTCCAAGCAAGAAGAAACAAACAAAACATCTTCTCCTCCCCATCCCTGCTAATTCCTCTTGCCAGCTCACCGCCTGCAACAGGGGGTCACAGGGAGATCAGGAAAGACTTGTCAGCACTTGAGGCTATTCCATTGTGTTTGCGGGAGTTGGTACATGTTCAACAGGCAGGCATTTTTTTTTTTAAATAGTATGCATTATTGCTAATTCTCACAAATGCAATGGGATTCTTGCAAATTTTGAATTTATTGCACATTTAGTGTTGGGAGTGCAGTAAGGAAGCACAGAGATGGGTGAATATACCTATCACAGCTTTTCCAAGGGAAGTGTGTTACAGCTGCCAACATGGAAGTGACAATTATTTGCCTGTAAAACATACTCACTTCAGGATTAAAGATCACACCTATATGTCAGCCACTATCAGCAACGTTATAACTGGAGCTGCTAATACTGCTAAATTCAAAATATTTTAAGATTGTGGGCCAGGCTCCTTGGAAACACTGAATTAGCTTTAAAATCGTACAAATTAGATCCTATTTATGTGCCTTCTGAGTTTCAGGGACATTATAATTTAAGCCTCATTACTCATTGATGCTGCTGCAGATGTTTAAAAGAAAAAAAAAAGAAAACACAAAAAAAAACAAAAACAAAAAACCAAGGAAAAAGCCAAACCACCACACACGTCATAGCATAACATTCTTAAAAATCACAGGAGTTGGCTATGCAAGTCCCAAAACAAAACTCAGCCTATGCAAACCAGCCATCCTTCCACTTCCGAATCCAGCTGAGTGTTAAGTGAATAATGTAGGTAGGAGGTAAAAATTCAAATGTTGATGCTCGAGCAAACTGAAATGAATCAGCAAAGTTAGGAACTTTAGCATGGCAAGAATGAAAGCTTTTTGCTGCTGCGTACCGTCTGCAGAGACTAAATAGAAACTGTGCTCCACCACCTTTTTCGTTACTGGGTAAATGATGGCTGATATAGAAGGACAATTTTCTACTATTGCTGGAGATGGAGTGAAGAAGGAAAATGAAGAGGAAGAGAGAAGTACATTGTACAAAAGGGAACTGCTGAGAACCATGTTTTAGTGGTAAATGGGACTCTCCAGTGAGAGATATGATCTTTACTTAAACTATGCTCTGAGCATCCTTTCCATGGCAGTAAATATAATACCAGAGGAAGAAAACCACAGAATTACAGAATGACATGGGGTTGGAAAGGACCTCTGGAGATCATCTAGTCCAATGCCCCTGCCAAAGAAGGGTCACCCAGAGCAGGTTGCACAGGAACATGTCCAGGCAGGTTTTTAATGTCTCCAAAGAAGGAGACTCCACCACCTCCCTGGGCAGCTTCTTCCAGTGCTCTGCCACCCTTGAAGTAAAGA
>VXAK01020024.1:0-10873 GCA_013399435.1 Arenaria interpres
CCCCCCCCCCAAACTTTTCTGCTGTTAGTTTTTCCAATGCTCTGCTCAGTGCCCCCCAAAATCCCAGATGTTCCAGCTGTAATGGTGATTTTTCAGGAGGCACCCGGGTGGGTGGGAAAGCAAAGGAGTAAGGAGAAGGATTTGAAAACCTTTCCTTGTTGGGCACTGCTGGTTTGCCTCTGTGATTAGCTTAGACCTGTGGGAGGCACGCTCGGAGAGCAGGTTGAGACTCCCTCGCTGGAGCCTCATGGGCAAAGTCCTTCCCGGGGCCCTTCCAGGAGCTGGAGACTTTGGCGCCTGTGGTCACGAGCTAAGGAGGAGCCTGATCCCATGGTGACAATCTCTGGCTTCCTGCCTCCTCCCAGGTGCCAGGTCGCCCAAGCATGGCCACCCAGATGTTCGAGGGGAGAGGGCACGCGGCGGTCTACCAGAAATACAGGTTTGCGCCGGGCGAAGAGCTGCAGCAAACCATCCTCGCCTACCTGCAGGAAAAGGTGAGTGGGGTATGGCCAGGCTGTAGGGGACAACAAGGTATTTACCCTGCTGGGAGTGTTAGATGATGAGGAGCCTAGAGCATCTCCCTTACAAGGAGAAGCTGAGGGACTTGGGTCTTTTTAGTCTGGAGAAGAGAAGGCTGAGGGGGGATCTGATCAATGTTATAAATACTTAAAGGGAGGGTGTCAGGAGGATGGGGCTGGTCTTTTTGTCCGTGGTGCCCAGGGATAGGACAAGAGGAAATGGGCACAAACCTTGAATATAAGAAGTTCCTCCTCATGTTTAGGTGGAACTTCTTTCCTTTGAGGGTGGCAGAGCCCTGGAAGAGGCTGCCCAGGGAGGTGGTGGAGTCTCCTTCTCTGGAGACATTCAAACCTACCTGGACACGTTCCTGTGGGACCTGCTCTGGGTGGCCCTGCTTTGGGAGGGGGGTTGGACTAGATGACCTCTGGAGGTCCCTTTCAACCCCTTCTGATTCTGGGAGTGTTACCTTGGTGCCATGGGGAAGAATAAATAAATAGGGCAAGATGTGGGCACAGAAGAGTCTTTCCACGTGTTGTGCCATGCTGAGGCTGCTCTTGCATGGACACTGAGGGAAGGAAGGGGGTAAAAGCACATAAATTGGGTGGCTGCCTGCTGAGATGCCTCCACTCCTCCCTGCAGAGAGTAAACCCTGCTGAGCTGGTGGTGGATGTTGGCTGCGGGTCTGGACAAGGCACCCGCTTCCTCGCAGAGCACTTCAAGAAGGTGGTGGGAACAGATATCAGCGAAGCGCAGATCCAGGAGGCCAGAGATGCGCCTTCCCCGCCCGGTGTCTCCTACCTGTGAGTGTCAGGGAAGCAAGCTCAGGCAAAAGAAAAATTCGGGTCCTCACATGGAGGTGGCATTTTGTGAGTATGAAGGTTGTGAGAGGCAGCCAGCACCAAAGCAAATCCCATTTGATAGTATTCATGGTGTGAATGGGCATTATCCTAGACTTGTAGTAACCGTGGTCATCATTGGCTCCAAAAAATACACACTGACTTCATATCCGTCTAATTCCTGTATTACTCACTCTTTTTCCTTTCCCCCCCTGCAGCGTGTGCCCCGCAGAGGAGCTGCCGTTTGAGGATGCCTCAGTGGACCTCCTGACTTCCTTTACGGCCGCGCACTGGTTCGATATCGAGAAGTTCATGAGAGAAGCAAACCGGGTGGTCAAGCCGGGGGGCTGCGTGGCCATCAGCACCTACACTCTGGACATGAGCCTGCGCTACGGAAACTGCTCAGAAAAGCTGACCAAAGTCTTCAGAGAGGTGAGGTCGTGAAACCTAAACTGAGGGGCTTCCCCTCATAGTCTGGGCAGGGGGAGATACTTAGATGCAGAGAGGTAGGTGATGGGCTTGGGGGGTATGACTAGAGGATTAGGAGAGGATAGATCCTAGGATCTATGATTCTAGGATGGGGCAATGGGGTGGATAAGTACAGGGACACGGTTGAGATGGGGTTTAGTGGCTCGCATGCAGTGCTAGGGCTGGCTGAAGGAGAAGAGGAGGGACCTCAGGATTAATAGGGCAGGCTCTGGTGTGGAGAGAAGGGCTGCGGAGCGGAGGACGGGGGCTGGTATCGTCACAGAGACTCTTCCTGTCACCCTGATCTCAGTGAAAATAGCAGGAAGTAGAAACTGTTTGGAAAGAGGTTTTCTTGGTGATGTTTCTTGACAAAGAGTGTTTTAGTAACTCACTAAAAGGAGGCATTCCACTATGAGTAACAGCAGTGTAGGGAGGAGGACAGGACCTTTATATCTATAATAAAATAGGGTGCTTGAACTCCTGACACTGAGCAAGATTTTTTTGGTGATTTTTTTTTTTAAATGCAAGGAGTATTTAAAAAAAAAAAAAACAAAAAACAAAACAAACAAAAAAAAGCTGTATGTATATGAATGCATCAGATCTAGGTCCAAGCAAACCTGAGTCGGTGGAAACAGAGCACTTCAAGTGGGTTTGTGTTTGTTTTTTAATCTGCTGTCGTTACAGTCCTGGGACCTGCTTTTAAAATACTCACATGAGAGAGTAAAACGTGTCTTGGAAGACTACAAAGATATCTTTGAGGCCTTGCCGTTTCCAGACAAGAAGAGGTGAGCAGAAACCCCTTGGTGCGGTACCAGGAGTGGGTCAAGGCCGTGTCTCTGCTCCTCTGTGGGGCTGCTCTGCCCCTGGCCCAGCAAGAACACGAGGGGGCTGGGGGTGCCAGAGCGAGGAGCTGCTAGGTTTCACCAAACGCCTTTCATTGTGGCAGAGCCAGGTGGCTGCATGTCCAGCCCTGTTGGGTTTAATGCAGCTCTATACTGGCCCAGCAAACGCGGTCTAAAGGCTGCAAGGACCCTTCCTGCTCGAGGCAGACTTGGGTTAGATTATCTTTATTTTTTTTTTAATATGGGTGGTTTATGATAATTTGAGGCTTCTGGGCAGATCACTTATTAGATGAAGGAGAAAAATGGAGTGAGAGAAAGAACCTGCCCCAGACCTCCAGGGAGCCAGTGCCTGTCTCCCCACTAAGGTATGAGGAAGGAGCTGACTCCAGAGGCAAAAAGGATGCATTGGCAGTGGTGTTGCAGAGATGCTGGTGTCCCAGTGCTGGAGGGGGAATGGGCTCTGCAGGTAGGTCTGTATTAAAAGGGCTGTTTGAGTCACAAACTATATTAGATTATTCCTGGGATGATCTCTGCTTCTTCAGTAGCCCATCAGATAGAGCTCCTAACCCACCAAATGCCACAATCAGACGCTTTCATCTGTTGGACGTTTGTTGGGTCAGGTATCTTATTCACCACCACCTCAATCTGTTGTCCTTGTTGCACTACCTTGGAGATTTAACTTGCCAAAGCTCCTTTCTTCCCCATCTCCCTTCTAGAATCACTGATATCTTTGACAAAATTCCTATGACCGTTGCTGGTGTGGTTGGTTACCTGGAGTCTGTCTCTCCGTATCAAGCCTTTATGAAGAATGATCCTGAAGCTGCAAAATCCCTCCTCCAAGAGACTGAAAAGAGGTAAGAAAACCGCTTGGGAAAACAAGTGGGACATGGAAGACCCCTCTCAGTGAATGAAGTGTGAGATTGTGGAGACCTCTTCAAAGCTAGAAGCGAGCTGTGTAGTGATACGTTCCCTCCTTCCCCCCAGGTGTGGATTGATAGTTGTCAGGGGTTAAACAGCAGATCCTCAGCTGCTCACAGCACAACTGATCTCAGCCTGTGTCAGTTGACTTAAACATGAGGTCTATGTAGCTGTATGGTGTTCTTGCACATGTCAGTCTCATGTTGAAGGTCTCTTGAGTTTCTCTGCCTTGCTCTTGATTAGCGGAGAAGAGGGAAATATTGATAGTTGCACCTTAACCAAGCTATTTTGGCCCACAACAAGGGCCTGCTGTACAGTCGTGAAGGGAGGGCATCCCTGTGCCTGCCAACTTCTTCACTGACCAAGGCTTATGCGTGTGTTGGAAGTGTCTGCCATTGAGACCTTGGTGCTTTGGGTGGAAGAGGCCTATCTCTGGTTGTGAATGTCGCAGGACTCTTCCTCTGCTTCTTGTTTCAGAATGCTGGAGATCATGGGAGTTTCTTCTCGTGAAACCCCAGTGGAGTTCTGGGTGAGGCACGTCTGCGTGCTGGGGTGCAAGGGACGGTGAGAGGAAAACCCTTCTCCTGGTCTGGTGCTGGAAGGGAAAGAGAAAGTGGGTTATGTCCTAATACCCCACTTGTAACCACTGTTACTCCTTGGGAAAAATTGATGCTGATTTTTGGTGATTAAAATTTTGATCGTCTGTGGAAAGCAGATGGGGGTTTATGCCTGATCTTGGGTTCCTATCCATGTTGGTCCCCCGGTCTGCCCAGCACTGCGCCCTCGGTGCTGGAAGGGTTCAGTTTCAGCCTGATGGTGGTTGGATTGCACGTGAGGATAAGAATCACAGTAACATCTGAGAAACTTGCTGCATTTCTTACACAATTAATATTAATTAAAAAAGCTGAGAAAAAATTGCTTGTGGTTCCTCTTAAGACAGGCTGTAGGGCACCTGCGGGGATGGGAATAACTGCACTTCATGAACATTGCTCACCTAGGCCCTGTGGCCTTGTGTTTCGTGGTTTTGGTTAAAAAAAGGCCATTTGCCCCTTTCCCTACCCAGGCTAAGCTGGGAGCTGTGTGCTTTCTGAAGGCCAAGGTGGAAAGGGGTTGTTCTTGCCCACATCTCGCCCCATCCCTGGTGCTTTGCTGGCTGGCAGAGGTGTACCAGCAGCTTATCTACCACAGGTTTGCCCAGTGCTGTGCCAGCACTGCTCCTTTGGCCCTAACAAGGTTAGTTGCCCCCAAGCACAGCTCGGGAGCCTTCCTGGGATCGCTGCTGCAGGGGGAGCTGGTTTGTGCTCCCCTCGGTCCCAGCCTGCTCTTGCTCACTCCTACTGCAAAGGCAAGGTTAATTGCTGGTTTTTTGGGGTGGGGCAAGTAGAGGTGAAGGGTTTCGAAGCCGGGTGTAGGCCAGCACAAGTCGCCTCCTGTTTGCTTTCTGCAGATTTTAACTCCAGGTGCAGCCTCTGCACGTACCTTTTCTCGTAATTCCTACCTTTGGCAAGAAGGCTGACCTGATGCCATGGGGAAGGACATGGTCTCACTGTTACACCTTGGTGCATCATTAAGGAAGTGCACCTTGGTGCATCATTAAGGAAGCAATGCCTGTGCAACCTCCCATAGAGAGAGGTTTATAGCAGCTGGAGGTGCCTCAGCTGTGGTCCTGGGCTCTTGGGTACTGTGGGTGCAGAGACAGCCTCCTTGACCTAGCAGAGGTGTTTGATCCTGGGCATATCTCCATGGGGGTCACGAAGTGCTGGCTCAGCCTGCCTAAGGCGGGGAGCAAGGGCTCTCACCCTGCTTGGTGGCTCCCAGGAGGGTGGTGGAGTTCCAGAATGGGGAAGAAAGCCCAGTGTTGATCCTAGGTTGGTCTCTGTGTCCATGGCTGTGTGATGGAGAAGACCTCATTGAGTGGTGATGGTGGATCAAGCCATGCAGGTTGCTGCTGAAAGAGCTGCACAGGGTCCATGTAGTGGTTGTGTGAGCAGCACCTGTAAAACCTCCCTTGCTGGGTGAGGACAGAGCTGGTGGCTTGTCATCTCCTGAAGGAGCACTAGAGGTCTCTCCATGCCTGGCACTGCATCAGGTGACACTGCTGGGGGGCTGCTGGCCCTGTGAGGGGGAAGCCCCACCTCAGCTGGTAGGGCTTGTCCTGGCAAGGTGCATCCCCACAGTGGTGCCCTGGGGAGGGAGATGTCCCCAGGGAGAGGACATCCTGTGTCCCTACAGTGTCAGCAGAAAGGCTCTGGGTGGGGGGGAAAGTGCTTGTCTGTTTTATTTTCTTACTTTGTTTAAAAGTTTACTTAAATCTGCTTACTAATTAACTTTGCAATTAATGGCCCTTCCCTCCCTGGTGTTGGCGGGATGCTCGGTGCATCCACTGGGATGATGCCATGGGTGACTGGCTGTGATGTAACGCCGGGGATTGCATCACCAACGTGTTTGGGCACGCAGCATGGCACGGACCAGGCTGGCACGGCGGTGGCTGATGCAGCTTGCACACACTGAGAGGTGGTGAAGGGTTCTGGGGCTGGCAGCGCTTCAGGGGCATGGACACACCAGGCTGGTGGGGATGGGTCTGGGGACAGCAGCCAAGCGTGGACCACCTGATTTCCCTGCCACAGCACCACTGGGCCGTGGGCAGGGTTCCTGCACATCACCCAGGGTTTTTAGAGAATCATGGAATTGTCTAGGTTGGAAGGGACCTTTCAGATCATCGAGTCCAACTGTCAACCAAACACTGACAAAACCACCGCTAAACCATATTGCTTAGCACCACATCTGCATGTCTGTTAAATACCTCCAGAGATGGTGGAGGGCATCCTCTTCCAATGTTTGACAACCCTTTCAGTGAACAAGTTTTTCCTCCCCTGGCATAACTTGAGGCCATTTCCTCTTGTCCCATCACCTGTTCCTTGGGAGAAGAGACTGACCCCCACCTCTCTACACCCTCCATTCAGGGAGTTGTAGAGAGAGAGAAGGTCTCCCCTCAACCTCCTTTTCTCCAGGCAGAACAACCCCAGCCTCTCCTCACAAGATTTGTCCTCTAGACCCCTTGCCAACTTTGCTAACCTTCTCTGGACCCACTCCAGCACTTCAATGTTCTTCTTGTAGTGAGGGGCCCAAAACTGGACACAGCACTCGAGGTGGGGCCTCACCAGTGCCCAGGACAGGGGGATGATCACCTCCTGAGTTCTACTCACCACAGTCCAGAATGCTGTTGGCCTTCTTGGCCACCTGCGCACACTGCTGGCTCCTGTTCAGCCAACAGTTGACCAACACCCCCAGGTCCTTTTCTGCCGGGCAGCTCCAGCCACTCTGCCCCCAGCCTGTAGCGCTGCAGGGGGTTGGTGTGACCCAAGGGCAGGACCTGGCACTTGGCCTTGTTGAACCTCATCCCATTGGCCTCAGCCCATCCATCCAGCCTGTCCAGATCTCTCTGCAAAACCTTTCTACCCTCCAGCAGGTCAACACTTCCACCCAATTTGGTGACGTCTGTGAATGTACTGAGGGTGCACTTGATCCCCTCATCCAGATCAAGATGTTAAAGAGAACCAGCCCCAATACTGAGCTTTGGGGAACACCACTTGTGACTGGCTACCAGCCGGATTTAGCTCCATTCACCACCACTCTTTGGGCCTGGCCCTCCAGACAGTTTTTTACCCATCAAAGAGTATTCCCGTCCAAACCATGAGCAGCCATTTTCTCTAGGAGAATGCTGTGGGTAAATGGTGTCAAAGGCTTTACTGACATCCAGCTTTTTTTTTTAAAGCTGGCTTTATTGGGGCGCTTTTTTGGTTCTTTCTATCTCCTTTTCTGAGACCAGCTACTTTAGCAGGAGCCAATTCCTCCCATAGAAACCCCACCGGCTCCAAAAAGGGCTCAGGAAGGAGTGACGTGGGCTCATCCTTACCTACCCACGCCGGTGGCATGGCTTGTAGCCAAGGTTATTCCATGTTCGTGCCACGCAGTGGCTGATGAGTCACGGGGTGATTGCCTCACCTGGCACCGGTGACAGCCCTGCCCATTTTCGCTTTCCTTCTTGAACCCAGGATTTCCCACGCACCTGGGATTTTTTTTTTTTGTTCCAAGCAAGTTCACGTCCCTCCAGCGTCGCTGGGCTGCAGGAATCCGAGGAGGGGCTCCACCGTCACCAGCTGCGCCACGTTCCTAGCTGAGGGCTGGGACCCACCGGGGATGGATGGACTGATGGCTTCGGCGGGTCCCCAGTGCCCTGCAGAGCCTGCTGGGCATGGTGTAGTGTCCCCAGCCAGCCCTGACTTCGGGGGAACTCTCCGCCGTCGTGGCAGGAGCCGGCGCTAGCGTGGTTTGGAGGAGCCGTGCCGAATGCAGCCAGGCTTCACGGGCATGGCAGAGCGTGGCGTTGCTGTGCGAGACGCTCGCCGGCGCGCCGATGCCCAGGATGGCATGACCACATCCCCTCAGGGAAAAGCCCTTGCTGCTGCTTGGCCGGGCACCAACGGGCTTGGCAACGTCTGGTGGCGCGTGAGGCACAAACGCTTAAGCGAGGTGCCCAGGAGATCTTCAAAGTCGTCATCATCGGCCACCCCAAGTGTGTGGCCTCGGGCTCCCAGCTGGGCTTTCACTTTTCCTTTGGTGCCTTGTGATTTCCTTTCACCTGTGCGGAGAGATGAGGTTTCACTTTACTTCTGCAACCAGAAATGACACCCGGGACAGAAAAACCACAGTGACGGGGAAGAGGAGCCTAAGGAGGTGGGCCCTGCAGGGATGTGATGCCGCTCTGGGACCTGAGAGTGTCCCCAGCACTGTCCTCGGCTGGGGCCAGCCCTGCTCTGGGAGCACCAGGCTGCAGATGGGGCTGTTCTGGCACTGCAAGCACGGGACATCGCCATCTCAGTGCTGGACATCTCTCTCCAGTGCTGCTACCAGCCACTGGAAATCCAAAAATGGGATCCCAGCCTGGCTTGTACATTGGTCTGGAGGAGGAAACACCACATGGTGCCCATCCTGTGAACCTCTACCTTGTGGCAGCACCAGAACCCCTGCTCCCTCCCCTCCCTCACCAGGGGCCATGTTAATTTTCATATCCGTTGGGATTTTCTGTGAAGGTGCCATCTATTCCTCACCTGGGAAAATGGACGTGAAGTTATTTATGCTGATCTGGGCTTTCATCTCAGTAGTTGTGTTGAATAAAAATTATTCTTCTAAATCTGTGCATTTCTTTAATGGGAGAGAAAGAAGAGACAGAGCCGTTGTCACGTTCACCGAGAGCGCAGATGAACCTGAGCCCTTGGTGGGGTCTCAGCATTTTAATTACTGACCTCGCACAATCTGCAGCAGTGAGAGAGAGTCCTGGGTGGGAACCCAGTCCGGCAGCGACACCCGGGACTTGCTGTGAAGGAAAGCCCTGGGCCCACCATGATCTATGGGGCTTTAGCGCTGTATTTTGCTCTCCTGGCTCTTCTCCAAGCTGCGTCTCCATCTGGTTTTGTCAAAGCTGAGATAGATAGCTGCTGCCCAAGCCACGCTGCTCCCTGTGCTTCTCTTCACCTCCACCATGGTTATTCTGGAAAGACCTGAGCTCTCTGAGATGCTGCTGGGGCAGCGAGGGCCCCTCGAAGAGGGCTGGATAGATCCTGCAGGTCAAGGACCGGTCCTGCTTAACCTCTTCATTACTGGTCTGGATGATGAGGCAGGGCGTACCCGCAGTGTACCTACTTCACTGATGACACCAGACTGGGAGCAGCGGGTGACACACCAGAGGGTCGTGCTGCCATCCAGAGGGACCTTCACAGGCTGGAGAAATGTGCACATGGGAACCTCATGAAGTTCATCAAGGAGAAAGGCAAAGTCTTGAACCTGGGGAGGAAGAACCCCAGGCACCAGGGTATGCTGGGGGCTGCCCAGATAGAAAGCAGCTCAGCAGAAAAGGCCCTGGAGGTCCTGGTAGACACCAAGTTGAACGTGAGCCTTGTGCCAAGAAGGCAAACAGTACCTGGGGCTGCATTAGGAGGATTGTTTCCAGCAGACTGAGGGAGGTGATCCTTCCCCTCCACTTGGCACTGGCCAGGCCACCCCTGAAGTGCTGGGTCCAGTTCTTGGCTCCCCAGTGTGAGAGAGGCATGGATATACTAGTGAGAGTCCAACAAAGCACAATGAAGATGGTGAAAGGACTGGAGCATCTCTCCTACGAGGAAAGGCTGAGAGAGCTGGGGCCGTTCAGCCTGGAGAAGAGGATGGTTCATGGACTTTTGGTGGTGCCTACTGACAGGAGAGCAGACAATGGGCACAGCCTGAAATACGTGAAAGTCAATCTGACCGCAAGAAAACACTTTTTTGCTATGAGAGTGGTCAACCACTGGAACAGGGTGACCAGAGAGGCTGTGGAGTCTCCATCCTCGCAGACAGTCAAAACTGGAGAACTTGGTCCAGCTGACCCTGCTTGAACAGGGGTTGGACTGGACAATGTCCAGAGGTCCCAGCCCACCACCACCACTCGGCACAGCACATCCATGC
The DNA here is from genome assembly GCA_013399435.1 of Arenaria interpres. Classification (NCBI taxonomy): domain Eukaryota; kingdom Metazoa; phylum Chordata; class Aves; order Charadriiformes; family Scolopacidae; genus Arenaria; species Arenaria interpres. The sequence goes on from VXAK01020024.1 coordinate 10,085, forward strand.
TGGTCTGCCAACCCGTAGGCGTATCTCTCCACAAGCTTGTGCAAGAACTTTTCTCGTTTGCTTGGACTCCTTGAAGTCAGCAGTTTATTTCCAAACACGAACATTAAAAATTGGGTCCCTCTGGAGCAATGTTCTTCTATGGCCACCACGTGAGGCACTGCAAAGTGCATTTATGCCTGTTTTGCTGCTTTACTGCGTATTTGCTTTTTTAGATACAAGCATTGCCCTAATATTCTACATTTAATGCTTGGTGAATGCATGAAACTAAAAGCACGGCAGTGATGGCTTCACGTCGCGGGAGGTCACCTCGGGGGAAGGACAGGTTTTGCCGAATTGGGCACAACAGAACTAACTTTCTCTTCAGTAATTTTACTTTTTCAGCCGGGCCTCTTCTAACGAACTAAACTCTGAAATTAGCAGCATGTTGTTCAGAAACCGGTCACTCTCAGAGTGATAAGACCTGATCATAGCAAGGAATGGTGTGCAGAGAGGCTCTTGCTTATGCTTATTGCTGTAACAACCACGGTCAGGCAAATTTGTTATTTGGCCCATTGGAGCATCGGAAGCGGAAAAGCGTAGGAAGGAGTGGACAAGAGAGGTGACCCAAAACTGACCAACAAGGTCTTCCATCCCATCCACATCATGCTGAGGGTTCAAAGGGTCAACTCTCTTCCTTCGATGGCCGACCTCCGAGGAGGACCCTGTCTGTTCGTCTGCCTTTGATCCAGATCTGACCATTCCAGATCCAGAGTCCTGCTCCGGTCCATCGCCAATTCCAGCCTGTGACTT
>VXAK01020025.1:1577-11597 GCA_013399435.1 Arenaria interpres
CAGGTTTAACCACACAAACCTAAGGGAATGATATTTTTTGAAAGACTTTTGTATAAAGTTGAGTACTTAGAGAAAAAAAAAAAATCATACCAGATGTAATATATTTTGTGGATGTTTTTATTTCTTGGATTTATAGTACCTTATACTAAGGTTAAAAAAAAAAATAATTATGCTTGATATTGTGAAAAGGTGATAATTTTCACACACATTTCATTTGCTCATTTGTCATGTTGTAATGCAAATATGATAGTTAATGCATACAGCATTTTTAAGGGAAAAAATCAGAAATATTTGAACTGATGTATTGTTGTACCATTTGCACTGTGAGCAAATGCTAATGCAGTAAATATATTGTGTTTGCTGACAATCAAAAGCTGGAGTAAATATCTTTATTTTACCTTGGTTTAAAAAAAAAAAGATCTGTGATGGTTTGGAAAGCAAAAAAAAAAAGTAATATGTAAGGGGGGGGGGCGTTAAAATGGCTGGAAATGTGTAGGACGGCGGGTGCTGTGCCTCGTTACGGGCGACTTTGGAACCTGTTTGTACCTATTTTTTTTTTATTCCTAGTGTTGTATTTTCTTAAATATTTATTTTTTTAGTATGATTTTTAAATTTTTATTTTATTTTATTTTATTTTTTGAAAATAACCCAACCTTTTCTCAGCCCCCCCACTCCCCTCCTTCAGTTCTATTCGCAGGACGACGTGCCGAGACCAGCTGGCCAAGGATGCTGGGTGACCCTGAAGGTGACCGGCCCCCGGTGTGTCCCCCCTGCAAAACCACCGCGTCCTTGGCTTGCCCTTGACCTTGCGTCTTATTTTCCCCCCCCCGCCACCAGCTCGTGCCGTCGCTGCCTTGACCCCGGCGCCGTTCCTCCGGGTTGCGTCTGTCGGATAACGGTGGGCCAAAGAGGATCGCGCCGCTTCAGCCGGTAATTAGCCCCCGCGGCCTTTCGCCAGCCAAAGCGCCCCGGGTGGAGAGCGGAGAAGGGATTTTGGCCGGGCTGGGTCGGCTCGGGTTAAAAATAACCCACCGGGTTTCCAAGCTGGAGCTTGGACAGGTGGAGAGAAGGAAGGGGATGAGGTGCTCAGATGTTCGGAGAGTGGGCGCACGGGTGGTGGCCCGCCATGGTTAAATCCTTGCCCAAGGATGGGGCTGGAGCCCTGGTTCTCCTGGACCTGGGATGGTGTTGGAGGATGATGAAGGTCTGGGTGTCCCTTGGTCCGTGGGGGTCCAGCTCTACTGGTCTTGGACATGATCGGAGCGGTTGAGCGTCCCACCAGCTTCCCCTTTTCCCAAGGCTCGTTGGTGGCCGGCGTTGGCACTGTGGTCCTTCCTGGCATTGGCACCGTGGTCTTTCCCAGCGTTCCCGTGGTGTGGAGGTATCAGCATCGCCGTCAAATGTCCCCGTCTTTCGCTCTGTATCCGTAGCCGGGCCTTGGAGAAGCTGCTGCTCCCACCAGCTCTGCCCATCTCCGGGGCTTCGCTGAGCTCCCCGGCTTGAAGAAGGTTTAATTTTGGGGGGAACCCGGGGACAGACAGTGCCCGGGGTGGCCACCCGGTGACTCCTGGCACACCTGGCTGGGGCTGGGACCTCGTGGCATTGGGGAAATTGGCTCTGGAGCTCACAGGAGCTGTGTCAGGTGGGCTCCTGCATCCCCAGGTGGATTCCCAGGTGGTTGAGCTCTTGGTGACCATCAGGATGAGGCCGGAGTGGCTGCTGGATTTGGTGTGGGGCAGGATGGATGGCGGGGGCTGCCGTCCATGGCATGGGGTCGGGGTGAGCCGGGGCTCCCCTTTCCTCGGTGCTCCGAGCATCTCGGAGGCCCCACAGCGATTGGAGGCCGCGTGTTGGTTTTGGAGCTTCTGGTCCTTTTGGTGTCCCCTCGTGTGGCTCAGAGAAGCCCAGGTGGATGGGTAGGAGCTGCAGCCATGATGGATGGACACAGCTGGTGGCACGGGGAGAGCCACTATGGTGGTCCCCCAGCATCGTCTGAGGGTGCTGTGCTGGTGGTGGTGGTTGTGCCCATCTGCACGTGCGGCTTGTGCTGGAAGATGTTGGAGATGGTGGGCACGGGAAGGTGGTGGCACGGCGAAGGTGATGACACACGGTGTCACGGTGAAGTGCCACCCAACATTGCTCTCCAACGCTTTGGGCTCCTTCGCTGCGGGCAATGAGGAGGGAAGGAGCCCACCAGGCATCAACGAGGCATCGTGGCCCCAGCGCCAGGCTGGAGAGACCCACTCTGCCACCCAGGTGCCCAGCGTCCCAGTGGGCAGGATCACCCCCTGCACGGAGCAGGAAGGTGAGGAGCACCCTTGGGTGGCAAAATGCGTGGAGTGCGTGCAGCACCTTGCACGAAAAAATGTTGGTTGCTACGGAAACACGGCACTTTCCATCCCCGTTCTGGGCTATCTGTGTTCTAGGGAGGAGGGAAGGGCTTGCCAGTCACGTACCAGCTCAACACAACTCCCTGCCTTTCCCTTCTCCACGGTGGCTCTGGGTTCCCGAGGAGGCCACCAACACCTCGCTTCTCTCCGCCGAGGGTCTTCAGGGCTTTGCGAGCTGCTGTTGAACCTCCAAAGAGCTCTCCATGGGATGGGATTTGCTTCTGAGGAGGAGCACCAAGAGCCAAGACACCAACCCACCCAGTCCCCAGGGATGGGAGAGACGAGGACCTGTACCCAGAAGCTCCCGGTTTGCAGCTGGAAGCTCTTGACACCACAGATGTTGGTGGGATCTTCTCAGCCACCACCTCAACCTTTCCTGCTGCTTCGGCAGGAGGTGACTTCTGCTGAAGGTCTGGATGGTTTCTGGATCGCCCCACCTTCGTGTCCCACCCTCTGCCAGCGCCCTGAGGATCTGTCCCCCCCCTTTTCCTCCCCCCCACCCCTGGTTGAGGTGGCAGGTCCCACCTCTGCTTTCGGCAGAGCGTTTCGGAGGAAGGGCCCAAACTTGCCCCCATTCCCCGACACATCCCAGGGTGCCACGTGGGGCAAAACCTCCACGGAAGGTGTCCCCCCCACCCCCAAAGCCCCGTGGCCACCAGGACGTCCAGATGCCGGGACCTGCGTGTCCCACCCTGTCCCCTGCGCCCCGAGGTGCCGGCGTGGGGGGCATCGGTGTCTCCCAACGGGAAGCGGGAACTGCTGGAAAACCCTTCCCGGCACCAACTTCCCTCCATCCTTCCTGGCACCGACCTTCCTCCATCCTTTCTCTTCCTCCCACCCACGCCCTGGCCCCACTGGTTGCCCACCCAGGTCTGCATCCCCCCTCCCCTTCCCAACTCCCCTCCCCACTAATCCCCTGTCCTCACCGGTGTCGGTAACACCTTCCCAGTTTAGCATCATCCTCCCCGGCTGTAATTACCGCTCCTGTTTACCTCCACCTGTTAATTGATAAAGCCACCCCCTGGCACTGGTCCCAGGCCTCCTCCCCTCAGCCCCGTGCGGTGGCACGTGCTGTCACCAGCCCCGGTGTCACCGGGACTGTCACCCCCGGGGTTGGCGATGGGGGTCCCAGGGCGCCCAGAGCTCGGGGGGGTGTGTGTTTGCTTCGTTCCACTCCCCCCGCAGGGTCACAGCGGGTGGGGGCTGGTGGTGGCTGGAGCTCCGGGAGGGTGCTTTTTGGTCACCAAAAGGGCTTTGCTGCCCCCTCCACCCCTGCCCAGGCTCCTGGAGCTGGATTTTTCGGGGGTTTCTCCCCAAAAGTGGGTGTTCCTGCCCCTCCCCTGTGCCCTCGCCCACCCCAGGGTGCTCCCAGGCACCACAAGCCCATACCCTCACCCACCCGAGGGTGCTTCTGGGCATCCCCTCCCCACGCTTTCGCCCACACCAGGGTGCTCCCAAGCATCTCACGCCCCTCGGCCACCCCAGGGTGCTCCTGGGCATCCCGTCACCCACCCTAGAGTGCTCCTGGGCACCCCTTCCCCTCGCCCACGCCAGGGTCCTCCATCCATCCCCTCTCCATGCCCTCACCCACCCTAGGGTGCTCCTGGACACCCTCTTGCCCACCCTAAGGTGCTCCTGGGTACCCCTTCCCCTCGCTCACCCCAGGGTGCTCATGAGCACCCCCTCCCTGTGCCCTCACCCACGCCCGCATGCTCCTGGGCACCCTCTCGCCCAAGCTAAGGTGCTCCCAAGCACCTGCACCCTCGCCCACCCCAGGGTGCTCCTCCCCACGTCCCCCCTCGCCGGTGCTCCCGGTTTTGGGGGGTGGTTTTACTCCAATGCTCCCCCCCCCTCCCCACGCTCCATTCCCGGTGTTTGCACCGAAACCCGAGCTTTTTAAAGCCGTTTTTCCCCGTTTTCCGCTGCCGGGACACGGCCTGGAGCCTGCCCCCCCGTGACGTCACGCCCCCATGACGTCACGCCGCGCCGGGTTAACCCTCCTCCTGCCCAGCGGCGGCGAGACCGGAAGGGGCGGGGCCAAGCGTGGCGGCACTTCCGGGAGCGGTGCGGCGGGGGACGATGAGCTGGTGAGTGCGGGAACCTCCGGGCCCGGCTTGGCCGCGCCGAGCCCCGACCCGCTCCGCTGCCGCCACCACCGGTACCGTCCTCCGCGGCTCCACATCGCACCCCGCCGACCGGTACAGCCCGTCCGCGGCCCCCGGCCCGCCAGGCCCCGGCTTCTCGCTGCCGGGCCTTGCGGCCTAGTGGGGGCCCGGGGCTGGCCCGGCGGGGGCCTTGGTGTGGTCAGGCTTGGCCCCGGTGCTGGCCCTGGTGTTGGCCCCACTCCTGGCCCAGGTGGTGGCCCGGCGGGGGGCCCTGGTGTTGGTCAGGCTTGGCCTAGTGGGGGCCCCCACCATGGCCCCCGGTGCTGGCCCAGTGGGAGCCCCGGTGCTGATCAGGCTTGGACCCCAGTGTGGCCCGGTGGGGCTGGCCCTGAGCAGGTGCTGGTTCTGGTTGGGCTTGGCCCCAAGAAGGCGCCGGTGGTGGCCCCAGGAGAGCTCCAGTGTTGGTCAGGCTTGGCCCAGCTGGCGCCCCGAGTCTGGCCCCAGTTCTGGCCCGGTGGGGGCCCCGATGCTGGTCCAGCTTGGCTGTGGGGCTGGCCCTGGGCTTAGCCCCAACAGGCCGCAGCACTAGCCCTGTGGGAGCCCCGATGCTGATCAGGCTTGGACCCCAGCTTGGCCCTGGTGCTGGCCCAGCTTGGCCATGGGGCTGGCCCTGAGCAGGTGCTGGTGCTGGCTGGGCTTAGCCCCACTGCTGGCCCTGGTGGTGGCCCTGGGCAGACCACAGTGGGGGCTCCAGTGCTGGTCAGGCTTGGCCCAGTGGGGGCCCCAAGCCTGGCCCTGGCACTGGCCCAATGGGAGCCCCGATGCTGGCCCAGCTTGGCCGTGGGGCTGGCCCTGAGCAGGTGCCAGTGCTGGCCCTGTGCAGGCCCTGATGCTGGCCCAGCATGGCCCCACTGCTGGCTCTGAGCGGGCCCCAGTGCTGGCCCTGCTTGGCCCCGAGCTTTGCCCTGGTGCTGGTCCTGAGCAGGCCCCAATGCTGGCCAGGCTTTGCTCTGGTTCTGGGCAAAAATGGCTGCGGTGTAGCTGCCCCGAAGCTGGCTCTGTAGCCACGCACATGGTATATGGGTGTCTAACGGTGTGCACCCGGGGGGGCCTCACCTGTGCCCCCGGCAGCTGCTGCCCATCCCTCCCAGGGCCTTTGTCCCAGGTCCAGGATCACCGTCCCAGCCCCTTCACCCCCTGCCCTCCCACCTCCCCGTGCCCGGACGCCGCTGTGGGGCAAAGGGTTTGGTGCAGGGGGTCCCCAAAGGTCCCTGGTGGCTCTGTGCAGCTGAAATGCTGTAAAACCACCTTTGATGCCATTAAAGTAAAGCTTTTTTGTTAAAAAAAAAAAAAGAGAGAGAGTTCCCACGTGTGTTTGAATCAAACTTGTGAAAGGCTCAGTTTGGCTGCCACAGTGTCTTTGGCTTCTGCGCGTCTCCCCGCTGTTTATTTAAACTAATTATATTAGAAATTAATCTTGACTGCTGTGGGCATCCCGGACAGTCCCCTAGAGCCAGCGCCGTTGTAAGAGGTGAAGGATGTGATGGTTTAAAGGAAGAAAAAACCTTCCCCTTGCCTGGCTGGCTTTGCCAGGGTAGGCACAGGGTGAAATTTGGAAGATTTTTTTGGGTTGGGAGTGGGGGAAGTTGCGGTCTGGAAACCTTCTTCAACAATATAATGACGCGCACACAGGTACCTATTAAAATGAGGCCTTTTGGTTAAAAATACACACTTATCCACTGAGTTCATTTTTGTTTTGCTTTACTCATCTCAGAGCAACCATGATTATAGACGGCATTGGGTAACGAGGGGCTTGGAGCCACCTTTTGCCCTCCTGAGCTCTGGGGGCTGCTTTCGGAAAACTCTGGCTGGTAGAAGAGCCCAGGTCCGGGAGGGGCCTTGGAGCCAAAAATGTAAGAAATAAACATTCCCTTCACACAATGGATGTGGAATAATTCAGGTGCAGAGTGACAACGCTTCCCCTCTGCGCTTTCCAGTGTCCGTCCGGCCACGCTGCTCCTGGGGACGGTGGCTTATGGCATCTGGTGGCTTCTCTGTGGCATTTTGCTGAGAGATTGACTGTTTTCGCCTTTTGCCAGGGAGGAATAAAAGGTCATTGCTGGAAGGAAATGGGAGGGGGGGGACGACACGATATTCTGCTGAAATCTGAGTCTCCTCTTTCTTCCCCAGCAGCGTCAGTCCCTCGGCGTGTCGTGGCTCTGCTTACGCGCGGACACGAGGGGCTGGGACCCGGCATCGCGTCGGGGACACAATTGCTCTCAGTTCGGCTCGGCCGGCCCTGCCAACTCTTCAGGCTGATCCTTCCCACCCGCCATGAATCGCTTTATTCACGGCGTTGGGGGGGTCCAAAGTTCAGGGCCAGGCCCTGGCGTGACGTCCTCCCGGCTGCTGCAGCCAGGGGTTACACTCCTGCCGGCCCTCCCAAATGCCGGGGTCGTGCCCTGCTCCTCAAAACGTCACGGCAAACAGCGTGTCTGACCCCGATGCCGCTGCTCCGCTGGCCCCACCGAGGCAACCAGCTTTGTTCCAGCCCAGCGGGGCGAGAGGTCGCTTTGTGCAGTGGATCCCGTTTGTTTAATTTGCACGTGCGTCTTTCTCTCTGGCAACGGGCATCGTTAAACCCAGGATATTGATTAAAACCCCTTTTTTTTTTTTTTTTTGTTTTGGTTTTTTTTTTCCCACAGCCGCTCAAGAGGATGGAGCTTCATCCTCAAATTGTGCTGGGGAATCTCAGCCTCCAGTTTTCCTTCTGTACGCTCCCTACCTTAATGATTTATTTTTTTTTTTTCAAAGGCTGGGGCGAGATGAATGGGCCATGGGGCTGTTTGCGGGAGGGACGGGAGACGCCTGGTTGAATTTTGTCTGAATTAATTCTTTGCTTTTTCTCGTTCTTCACAAGCGCTTGACGGGTCGGAGCTCCCTGCACCCACGTCGGGGTTGGGAACAGCCGTGCCCATTGAGCCAAACCCTCTCTCCAGAGGGCAGAACGTAACCCGCTGGAGACAGAGCCGGGATTAAACCCCCAAAATTCCCGACTCCTCCACCTTGGCAACCAGGCAGTGCTGCCTTTCTAGGCTGGGCTTTATTTAGAGCAGGAGTAGGCTTGTTTTGGGAAACAGCCTCGCATGGACGGATGAGATGTTCGCTAAATCTCGGCGGCTTCCTCTAGGTACTGTGGATGGGGGTCTCTCGAATGCTCCGCATCCCCCTCTTCCTCACCGCTCCCCCACGGTCACGCATTTTGGGGGAGAGAGGGGAAAACACTCCAGCGATTACCTTGCCCATCGCTCCTTTTAAAAAAAACAAAGAGAAATAGAGTGATGAATTTTACCATATCATCACCCTCAATTGCTACATCTAATTTATGACCATCTAAAAGATTTTTATTTTAAGCTTCGTGGAACCTCATAAAACCGAATGTTGTCGCAGCTCGTAACCAGGCTCCCGAATTCCTCCTCTTTTGCTTTCCCCAGCGCCTGCGGGTGATTTTTTCCGAGCGGAGAAGGGGGTTTTAGGAGCGTGACAGCTCGTTTTCCGAGTGCTGCCTCTCGGCACCGCTGCAACAGCTGGTATTTACTGGGAGAAAAAAAATATGTTAAGCAAATGTTGATAGTGAGGCAGCGCGAAGCACGTGTTTTTCATGTTGCACCGCAGCGTGTTATTGGTCTGCCCGGGGGGGGTTGCTGATGCTGGACTGCTAAACCATATGCCTCTTGGCAGGGAGCTCTCGCTAAGTGGACTGAGGAGCTGGCATTGATGGCAAGTCAGGAGTGGAACTGTCTGGTGTGCGATGTTTTAACTCCCCAGATCTCGATCAGGTGTCATCCAAGGTTGACGCGAAGGTGTTTTCTGAAATATTTGGGGAGGGAGGTGAGGAAGAGGAGCTGCCTGTCCCAAAAAAGGTGGTCGCTGGCTGGATTTATGCCTGTTAGAGAAGGACAAGGAGGAACTACTTGCTTGTGCGATAATTAACTCGCCAGATCTTTATCAGGCACAATCCAGAGCTGATGCAAAGGTGTTTTCTGAAATATTTGGGGAGGGAAGTGAGGAAGAGGAGCTGCCTCTCTCAAAAAAGGTGGTCACTGGCTGGATTTATGCCTGTTGGAAGGGGATGGGGAGGAACTATTTGCTTGTGCGATATTTAACTAGCGAGATCTTTATCATACACCATCCAGAGTTGATGCGAAGGTGTTTTCTGAAATATCTGGGGAGGGAAGTGAGGAAGAGGAGCTGCCTGTCTCAAAGGACAGTCGCTGGCTGGATTTATGCCTGTTGGAAAGGGATGGGGAGAGCGCGAGGAGGTGGCAGGCATAGCTGGGTTGGAGCGTAAGAGAAGGTTTTGGGTGGTTATTCATTTTGTTTTCCGTGTTTTGGAGCCATGCTGTGACCACGCTGGGCAGGTGCGACGCAAAACACAAGACCGAGGCGCCCGTTTTCTTTCCAGTGAATCAATATTGATTTTTTTTTTTTCCCCATGCCCAAAAATCTGAATCCCATGCTGGTCAGTGGCAACGCTTTCCCCCTTCTCTCTGGATTTCGACGATACCGGGAGATGTGGAGAGGAGCACGGGATAAAATTAGATGAGATGAAGCAACTGGATACCAAAGCGGTGAGCTCCCAAATGGTATGTAGCACCCGTGGAAGGCGTTTTGCACATCCCAAAGGTATTCTCATGGCGAAACCGAAACGCTGCCGTGCCCTCCTGCCAACCGGGCACCTCGGCTCCCGGGATGGGAGACGGCAGCACCTGGCGCAGTCCTCGGAGTGCGATTAGCACGTAGCTATTCCTTAATTATTATTATTTTATTTTTTTTCCACCGCCTTTGTACAGGTAGCTAAAAAACAGTGTTATCGTTGAGCCACAACCGTGTTTCACAACCATGCTTAAAATGGATATTTTTGTAGCATAGTCAGGGCCTAAAACAGCCTTGCAAAATTTTGCTCGCCCACGCGCCTGGCGTGAGTAATTTTCTTTTGATGGGTGAGTAAAATATCATTATTTTTTTCATGCTCATCTTGGAATGGGTGGGAGAGTAGATTCTGACTTTTTCTTTTTTTTTTTTTTTGATTTGCTTTTTAACACTGACACTGCGCTTTGGCTCCGTGTGAGCTGTGGAGATCCGAGAGGCCCCTGCTCCCGAGAGCTCGCCGGCTGCGGGCGCCCCTCGGCCGCCTGACGCCAGGACGGTGCCTAAACCAACAGAAAATGGGTGTTTCTGTCTCTTTTTTTTTTTTCCCCTTCTCTGCAAAAAAGGCTCGGCCTGACCTCCATCTGCGGCCTCAATGCCTACGAGTTCGTAGGGATGAGGTTGAAAAGCAAGGTGGGATGGATGAGTTTATATCCCAGGGACTGTATCTCCCTGCCCCTCGCCGCCCCCGTGACCTCCCCTATCCTCTCCGCCGAAGAGAAAACCCAAAACCAGAATTTGGCGCAGACTCTCCCTCGACATAAGCTGTTTGTGATCCGTTTGAATCATTTTTTTTTTGCTTTTTTTTTTTTTTT
>VXAK01020026.1:3221-79389 GCA_013399435.1 Arenaria interpres
TTACAAGTTCCTAAAGGGTGGGTTGAAGGATGATGGAGCCGGACTCTTTTCAATGGTTTCCAGCAATAGGACGAGGGGCAACGGGCACAAGCTGGAACATAGGAAGTTCCACTCAAAAATGAGGAAGAACTTGTTTACGGTGAGGGTGACAGAGCACTGGAACAGGCTGCCCAGGGAGGTCATGGAGTCCCCTTCTCTGGAGATCTTCAAGACCCACATGGATGCAGTCCTGAGTAATGTGCTCTAGGCAATCCTGCTTAGCAGGGGAGTTGGACTAGATGATCTCTAGAGGTCCCTTCCAAGTCTGTCGAATCCGTGTGAATCTGTGAAGAAGATGAATACTGCACTGAAAGCTAAATTGGCAACCAGTTCACAGGGGGACACAAGGTCTGGCAGCCCCTCTTTCACTGGCCAGAACAGTGTAACGTATAAGTAGTAAAGATGTTGTGTATGACTCAGTACCAGCTTAACTCTCCAAATTGCTGATAACAGAGCATTTACTTATTACTCTGATGTTATTAAATACCCCCAGCTGGATTCCAAGCAGATAAAGTGAAATTCAATTCTAGATATATTTTTTAAATTAGTGTATTGCTTTTCCTCCCCATGCTTATGCCAAATTTGTCCCCATTGTCTGCATTTGAATGTCCTGTTGCCATCAGTGTTCTATTACTGAATTAGGAATGCCATTGATAATCTCTTTTTGCTTGTTTCTTTCATAGACCTTCAGTTTCCTTTCAGCCACAAATAAATTCTGCCAGCCAGGTTACAGTTGTCCTCTTCTGCCTGATTCAGTTGTTACCTTAACTTCAAACAGCTTACACGATAAATTATTTCCTATGCTGACTGGCTTTCTCTTACAAATCCTCATTGTCCAAAATGCATTTATTTTCCTTATTAATGTACACTGAATTGTTAGAGTCATTTAAAATTAAGTTTCTCCACTGACTTTGGTCTTTCTGACAGCATGACTCATGATTTATCTCTCAGACATCCATAGCACTCTATTAATCTCTCCTAAATGCCCTCAACAACTTTCATTCCCTTTTGAAGAGATATCTGAAACAAATTCCTTTTCCATTAGATGGGATCTAACTTTGGTCTCACTGGAAACCTCTTCCGCTCATGATGCTTATTTAAAAATATAATATGGCATTTCCCCTTTTTCTCAACAGCATTCTTCAGGAGACTGGCACAAGTGCTCTTTCCTGCTCACACAGTGAATTAGAAATGGTTTTATTTAGCACCTAATGCTTAGTCCTACTCTGACAGAAAGGAGTAAGAGTATGATTGGATTTTAACATTCAAAATTATTTTAGCTTAACAATTTTCATCACTTACAGATACTCAGCAACTTGGTTTTTGATTAAAAAAAAAAGTAATCAAGAAAAACACAGTCCACATCAATTTTCCAGCAAGTACAATCTGCCAAAGGCAGGCTTCATTTCCTCCCTGAGTGGCATACATATGACATTATCCCTCTTAATAGCACAGTAAAATATCAAATATCAGCATTGTGTTAAAAGGGCTCCAGAGTGGCTTCTGACATTCTTCATTTAAATGAGAGCAGATCAGATGAGAGTATCGAGCAGATAAGCTCAATGAACAAAAGTAATTACAAGGTTTCAGTAACAAATAATATGAAAACCTTTCAGGTATAACATGGTAAGGAAATAACACAACAGACTAGAAAAGGTGCCCAACTGAATGCCTGCCTCAAATAAGTCAAGATTGAAGGAGCCAGAGGGCAGCAGCAAGGGTTCTGAAGACAAACCTCCCGCTTCTAGCTCTCGCCACATTCTTGCTTTCTAGAGTCAGTTCCGGTTTAAACCAAGGTGGTAGCTATTTCACAAACTCATGCTTTAGTATCTCAGCACTAAAAATAGAGAAATTTAGCCTGGTTTAAGTATTCTCTTTTTAAGAATAAGATGGTCAGATGTATCCCAAAAAGCAGTGTGAATATTTCCGAGATGCATTGTTTCTTGTATTATTCTGTTCCACAAAATATCCAGAAGCATTAGTTTCATGAAAAAGGAGATGCAGCAGGTGTGGCAAGAGGAGATGGAAATAATAAATGAAATACTGACCATTCTGATGCAGTTCACTTTTTTCTGCTCCAAATGACATAAGTAACATGCAATGAGTTTTGCAAGTAGCTTTCCAATAGCTGAAAAACTTTTACAACAGAATTAAGTCTGTTCTACTGCTAGAAAGACCAAAAACTGTCTAGGGCACTTGATATTTTCAATACAGCAATTTATTTTTCAATTTGGCAGCTGCTACTGTCTTGCAGTACATTTTTTAAAATACAGTTTAGATCTACCAAAATGGATTCCTATCTGTGATGGATGAATCTTTATAGTAACATTAATCCAAAAAGTTAAAAAAGCCACGGCTACCAATTGTTGCCTTGGGAATGTCTGCTATTACAGGTGATCTTTGGTGTAGGATAGCTTCCAGTGGGAAGAGTTGTTGTCAGAACTTTAAGCATGAATGATGTCCTCTTATGATTCCTATGCAAAAGAGTCACTGGACAACTGAGAAAGACCAGCTGGCTTCAAAGCAGGTGCACCCTGGCTTGCTTCCCCAGCACCCCCAGAGCCCATCCATCACAATCATGGCTGCCCTCTCTCTTAGTAAGCCACCAGGTGACAGGCCATGGTATCAGTAAGGGAGCCAGAAGCACCCTGTTCTCACTAGCACTTTGGAAATTGTAACGTACAAAGGTAAAACTCCTTATTTATTCTATTCTATTTTAGAGAACTGACAGGAACAAATAACCTCCAGAAACATTAAAGACCCTGATGCATGTCTGCTGAACCATGTTTGACCCTGAGGAGTCAAAGGCCATTGTTATCTGTTTCTTTGGAAAACATGGTGATACTGGATAAAATGATGACAGTAAAAAGATGGCAAAGAGAAAGGAATGAAACAGGGCAGCCTTTCCGTAGTTCACAGGAACACGTCAAACCTGCAGACTTACAGGATTCCCAAATCTATTCCCCAAAATAATAAAATGAGTTTAAGAAGTGGGGAGAGCAATGTAGGGACCTGGAAAAAAAAAAAAAAAAAGAAGATAAAAGTAGAAAAGGTAGCTGAGGAGCATATGGGAAAGATTATACAGAATTATATAAAATTTAGTTTCTCCACAGAATGGTCCTGCCACTCCAAGTGCTAAAAAGCCCTGGGTTGCACAAACAGAAAAACTGACCACAGGGAAGTGGGCTGCTACAAAAAACCCACCCTTTCCAAGATAGCTGCAAGGATAAAGCTGTACCTCTGCCTGACTACTCATCTTCAGATAACTCCATGAGATTTCCATGGCCACTCTTGAGATAGAGAAGCCAGAAAACAAATGCTGTACAGCAGGTAGAAAACTACTGTTGATCTCACTCATGTTGGACTTTGCAAGGTCAGGTCATTCTTTACAAGGCTACACAAACTAGGTCAGGAAGACAGAGAAACAAACAAGTAAACAACCAAACCTGTACCCTCTGTTGCTCCATGGAGATACAACTTAGCTCCTAAGGGAGCAATTAAGAAAAACCAGCACCAGTATAAAAAAACCCTCATGTACAGCTGTGAAATTAGAATCTTCCTTGTTTATTAGCCGAAATAATTTGTGACTGAATTAAGCTGCTTTATTGAGCTGGTGTAGGGAAGTGTTTATAATGTATGCTGAACATCCCACAAGACCACTGAGACCCTATATGGCTGAGAAAGGAACAGCTGAACAGAGTACAGTGATATATGTCTTTCATAATAGAGAAAACATGCTTGCTCTGTAAAATAGTAAGAGTAACTGAATTCAACCTTAATTTTCCAACACTGGAGATAGCTTTGGGATAATACTGGTAGTGAGCGGATTTCATCCATTTGTCTTCTAAGAAAAGTTTTCATTTAAAGGAAAGAAGATTAAATGGTATAAATGCCAATGGAAGTGTTGCAGTGATTTTATACTAGCAGTAACTCCTTACTTTTCTGGGGGCATCTGAGATATAATATTACTTTGGCCAAAAGTAAGAGTCCACTGCCACTTGGAGGTCCTTCAAAACATCTTACCATTACTAACCAGAGTAAACAGAGTGACAGCAGTTGCATTTTATTAGGTCCTGAAGCTGACTAAAATAAGCCACAACCAATTCATGACCTTAGTGACCAGAAAGTGAGAATACATTTCCTTTAATGAGGAAGTGTATGATAGTGTTTCCAAAATTGTTTTATTTAACAGCTAAAATAAATGGAAATGTATTTAATGACATCCGAACCTATGATCACATCTAGAACAGACCTCAGGTTGTTCTGAAGAAAACTGAAGATGAAGTATCAGTGACAGAATACATGTAAGACACAGCATACTGCTATTTAATATATATTAAATAACATATAAATAATATATAGAGATATATAAATAAACAGAGCTAATTAACATATTATTAATATATTAAAATAGATATAATAGTATATATTAATATATAACTCCAGGTAACTGTCCCGTTGTTCCTGTGTCCCAGTCTTATTTCCCACAGGATACAAACTCACAATCTTCATCACAGAGATGCCTTTTCCCCCAAATATAACAATTCTATGAAGTTGCTGTGCACATCAGTAACTGTCTACTTCTAAGATTAACAATCTCACTAATGAAGAGATACAGGTGAACTTTAATACAGAAACTATGTCAAAAACCAGTAACCACACCATGAAGCAACAAGTTCTTTTTTAGTATTTCAAATGAAGGTGGTTTGACTTTAGACTCTAAAATTCTTAACTACAAGCAATCCAAAATGGCATTTACAACTGCTATACTACCTTCCCAGGGCTGTAACATTTGCATATATCACTGTTGCTATTTTACTCCAGAAAGAGGCAAAGAACATGGCAAGCTCAACTGAGCAGCACAAAGAAGCAGCCTCACTCGCAAAAAAAAGCATTAGGAAGCCCTGTTCTCTCTAAGTGCACATAGAAACTGTAGGCCACTAACAGGGCACCTCCTGCTGCCATGCAGGAATTGGCTAGCTCAGCAGTTACTGCACACATGAGGATAAGCACTTCATTTGCTTCTTTTGAAACATCCTGTAGTTTCAAGAAAGAGGAACTTTCTTAACAGCGGAAAAGGAGCTCAATTTGTTGGGGTATTTTTCCACCATACTACACTGCTATTTTTCTAACTGCCTTCCATACATTTACATCACTTGAGGCGGTTTTTGGAGTGAAATTTAGATTTTGATATGGCTTTCCTGTTGTTTTGCAATCTATCTGCACCACTAGCAGTTGCAATTTTGTGGCAGATGCAGAGCTGACACTCAGCTGCACACATGCAGAAGCTTGCTGCACCTGGCATTTTTTAAACACAGCCACAGCATCCTCCTATCATCAGCCTTACTTAAACAGCGTATCTGAAAAAGATTAAGTCAAAAATTACTTGTTTTTCCAGGCAGATGGTCCTTTTGCCAACAGGATATCTACATGCAACTTCAGGTTCCCAAGTTTCAGTATATACTTCACAAGACTCTTTACTGCAGGGAATTCATAATCGTTTGTGAGTTTGTCATTCTTATGGGCGATTAAAGGAAGGAAACTGAATGTGAAAAGTCACTATATGTCACCTGGAAGCTTTGCTTCCAGATGTTTGTAAAAAGTTTTTCATTCCACAGAATTATAAAGATACTCCTTAGCACCAAGGATCAGCAACCGAGTTACAAGTCAATCCTGAATTCCTCGCTCTGCTTCTTTATCACCGAAGATAATGCTAATTTTTCCACTTAATGGGAGCACAATCAGACCATTAACTCTTAATGACCCAAGCCACCATTGATTTAATTGCAAATATTACTGAAGAAAACAAAAATGTAATCTTGTTTCTATGTTAGCCATAAGCAAAGCAGTCGGTTTAACATCACTGGAACTTAATGTCTTGTTGGCATCAATACTGCAAGGAACTGCTTTGTAGACATGCAAATGAAATAAATGGTAGCAAAATGCTGAAAAATCTCAGCTACCATCAGAAAGGGGAAGAATTTGCATATACATGATCAGAGTGGAAATATAATTGGTCAGTTATCTTTTATGCTTCAAATCTTAGCGATTTATAAAGATACAAAGAAAGCTGTAGTGTATTTACTACCAGGGTAAAGGAACATGCAGGATATTATGCCAACTCCTAGGAAGACTTACAGCCATATCATATTTTCATAATTATACTTCACAGTGATGATGGCATACGAGGCCAATCACCTCTGTGTAGGAGTCGATGTCATTCCATCACATATAAACTTGGACACAGGTCTTCTAAGCCACTACCCTAGCACTATCTCATCATGCATTATCCATGAAGATGAAAATCTTTCCAACACTACTAGGGCTCTGGTACCACCCACACAAAATGCTAGTTTTGTATTAGATAATTTCTGATCATTGTTTTTACGCTCGATTACTGCTAGGTTAACAAAAGAGTAGATAGAGAACTTGTAAGGTCTACATTTAAGATCACTTAGTCTAAGCATTTATGTTCTATATCTTGTATGTATATATTTAAAGTCCACATGGAACAAAATAAAATTGCCTTTTTCACCATTTAGTTTAAAAATAAGACCCATGGAAAAAGTAAAACTAAAAGCAAAGCCAACACTCGGGTTTCATGCATGTGAGTTAAAAGAAAAGCGTGAAATGGGCATATTAAAAAAATAAAAATCAAAGTAAACATTTACTTTAGGGAGAATCTGTGGGTGTTCTAAAAGATATACAAAGCTATTTTAATTTGGGCTTCACTTCAAACGAGCCATTTTGGTGAAAGGACTGGCTTTGGTCCATACTGCCAAGACATAGTGAGACTTGACCTAAGATCTCTTTCAGAAGCTTGAAAACTAAGATGGGATGGTCACAGAAAGAAAGCAGGTAAGTAATGAAGTTGGCAGCGAGCAATGAAAGAAAGCTTCATCCTCTCTTTGAAAGTTTGTGTCCCACACAGAAGAATATTCATCACCAAATCTGCCCTTAAAAATAGTAATATTTGAGCTGGCAAGTGAACCGGCTTGAACTCTGACCTATATTTACACTGATCCCCTCTTCTCAAAGTATCAGAAATTACAGAGGTGACTTCAAATCCTAATTATGATGACCTATTTCACCCCCTCAGTGCATTTAGCCACCATGCTGAGAAGGAGGACAGAGAATCCTCCACCACCGAGTCTGTGGGAGACAGGAGTTCAGCCTGGAGCAGAGTGTGCTCCTGATGGCAAGGCATATCCTGTAACACACAGTGCTACAAGGTGCTGGGGTGGAGTGACAAACCCATCAATCTTCCAATGTCTGCTTTATACTCATTACCTAGAAAGTTAACAGTTCATTTACATCAAATTGAAAATTCTGGTTTGGAAGAACAGAGACAAACATACGTTTCACTTCAACAATGAGAGACTCTGGAGAGCTGAAAGTGTCATCCCACTATTACACCACTTGGTAATAAAAATAAGCTAGCTACAATTGAAAGCAATAAAATACAGAAGCAGCAGAATTTTATAAGGAATATTTAAAAAAGAAACAAAGACCAAGGAAACCATTTAATCTTTGAGATGCTTTGACATTGAAACGTCATTAATTACTTCACTAGCTACAAACAATGACAGCAAAAACCCTAATAAAATTAAACCTTGCAGCTCTGTAATTTTCATTTACTTATTTTGATGCAAAGGATAGTAGAGGAAAAAAAGAGGCTGAAGGCACACAGGAGCTGGGGGAGGGAGGAATGTCTAAAATGATAATTAAATACTAATAATTCTACGGTACAAATTTTACTGAAGTCTGTTAGTCTCCTATGCATACATATTAGGACACAATTTTTAGGGGATGCAATGGTTTGGCTGAGTATCTGGAAGGCTGTGAGCGGTCCATTTGTGAGTAAGAAAGCAACTGCTTTGCTTTCTCCACTCTCTTACCAAAGGCTGAATTCTTTCACTTCACTGTAACTTTGGAAAGGGGCACGTATTTCCTTGATTTTGCAAACATTTATAAAACATACCAATCACACAGCTGCACCCTGCAGTTAAAATCATCTCCTGACTGACAAAGGCAGACACCAATGGTAGAAGCTGCACTTTTACTGTTTTTTAGGCCCAAGAAAAGGGAAACAATCAATGCAGCTGGATATGGCACAAGTCATCAACTGTACATGTTATAAGAAGAAGTTCATTCACACAATGTCATTTCATGAGCGACGTGTTACCACAACAAAGGCAAAGTTGACAACATATGCCTATGTGAGTTAAGAGGTGCTGAGGACAAGACCAGTGCAAACTCCATAAAGGTCTCCTGCCTTGAGAGTTCAGCAGTGGGGGTGGCAGGAGGTGAGGGAGAGCGCTGTGAAGAGGCTGTTGTATGATCCAGAGGCTGCAGAAAGCAGATGTCAGTATGGACAGAGGAAGAGAGAAGGGTGGAAGCTCAAGTTTTTGTGCATTTTACATTGCTAAGACCTATTATATACAATATCAGAACCTGACCACGACACAATGACCTACAACAGCCACATGCAGGACACCCTACTGCCAATCCTCTGCTTACCCAACCTTTAGGATTTTCCTGAGCTCACGGTGAACTTCATTCAGCAAAATGGTCCAATCTAAGCATCCTGCTGACACCACTAAGATAAAACCTTACTTAAAACCTATAGGATGATAGGTTCTGTTGCTATCAACGGAATTTTTCCTGTGAATTGAGATCTTGAAAATACCTTTCAACAAGTAAGACTCTTTTTACTTCATTTGTGACTTAACAGCATACATTGTTCACTAGAAAAAGACAAAACGCAAGAGAATAGTTTGATAAAAAGACACAGTTTTCAGTGAGAAGGAAGTGTTTAAATCTCCAGCAACATACTTGGCAATTATAGCATAGCAAAAGAATTGATATACCGTATCACGTGCAGTTGTTACTACAAAGACTTACTGGTTGCTTTATTTGGTGCAGAAATTTCTTTTATCTGGATCAGCCATTAACTGCAGTAATGGACACTAATAAAGACAGGCTTGCCATGGAATATTAGACAGAGTTAAGATTGCTCCAAATGACAGCTTCATTAGCTTTCATGTGCTTCTGTAGGGAAGTAAGAAGCAACGGTGAAACCCTAGGCCTCTTTCTCCTTGTGAGATGCTCTAGCCAGACAAAAGTAAAACTTTAACGCAGTTAGTTACTTCCATTCTAAAAAAAAAAAAATATAACATTGGCATGTGTGCCACGCTGACAGTATCACACGTTCAGAACTAAACAAGAGTTGATAAGTCTGCTAACTAATTACTGCTTATTATGCTTGGGCACATCTTCCCAAAAATCTAGATAAGCTTGTCAGCTCTACAAAGCCACCAAAGACCTAATGACATTCTCTGCAAGAATGGTGGTTGGCCAGAATATCCTGGTTAGATCTTTCTCAGGCGGTTTGGTGGGACACAAGGAAACACAGACATCCACCCTTCTGCTGATACTGCACTGATGCAGTAATACTGCTTTATGCAGCAAATAGGGAAGGCAACAGTAGAAGTAGTACTGCTGTGGGCATTATCATGAAATCACAGAGTTGTCAGAGTTGGAAGGGACCTCTAGAGATCATCTAGTCCAACTCCCCTGCTAAAGCAGGGTTGCCTAGAGCACATTACTCAGGACTGCATCCATGTGGGTCGTGAACATCTCCAGAGAAGGGGACTCCATGACCTCCCTGGGCAGCCTGTTCCAGTGCTCTGTCACCCTCACCTTAAAGAAGTCTTTTGTCATATTTGAATGGAACTTCCTATGTTCCAGCTTGTGCCAGTTGCCCCTCGTCCTGTCACTGGGAACCACTGAAAAGAGCCTGGCTCCATCCTCCTTCAAGCCACCTTTTAGATACTTAAATGCATTAATAAGGTCTCCCCTCAGCCTTCTCTTCTCCAGGCTAAAGAGTCCCAGCTCTCTCAGCCTTTCCTCATAGGGGAGATGCTCTAATCCCTTAATCATCTTAATCATCATTAAGAGGTGTTTTCAGAAAGAATACAAAAGGTGAATATCATCTCTAGACAAAGGGCCAGCACAACTCAAAACTAGCTCAAAGTGGTGCTTAAGTAATTGATGGGCTCCATGCCAGTCTTGCAGATAAAGATGAATTTCACCCTCAAACTACAGAAGGAACATTAAAGAGACCCCAGCGTGAACAACAACAACAACAAAAAATCAACAGGACAGCAACACAGGCAGCAAAGCAAAGGAGTGTACTTTGGTACAGTAGCAAAGGCCTGAAAGAAGTGTCTTCCTCCAGATTTTGGGGTCTGGATTTTATTCCTTGCAAACCCAGATTTCCCCCCCTAAGTGGGCCCAGCAAAATCTTTGGTGTTTGAACAGCAAAGAGCCTGTACTTTCTTTTAGTTACACAGTGTTACTAGGGAAATGGTATAAATATAACCACAATCACAATTTTGTCAAGTTAGATACATTCCCACGTGAAAGACCCAAGCATACAAAGCGGAACACCGGAATAACGACTATAGCATAAAATGATGCAAGATTCATTTACAGCACTGAAAATGAGTAATTAAAAATACATACATGTAATTGTATGCATTTTTACTTGTTCATTTACAAAATGAACAAATTCTCGTTGTAAAAATTAAACATGCTGGAAGTTAAAATTACAGCAAAAATCACACAACTGATCCTTGATAAGCTTGTTAAACAAGCAATAGTATACCTTGTTCAAACCACCATGCCATGTCAGCCAGCCCTCCTCAAACTGCAGGGATATGCTGAACTGGGAGGAAGACATCCTGCACTTTGCATGTCAACTCAGCCTCTAGAAACTGCTCACAATGGCTTGTAATGAAGCACACATTTACTGTATTCTTCTTAATCTTTAGAAATGCTGGTATTCAGAGTTTTTCCCAGAACAGACACCTTCTTTGTGCTGAGAGAGATTAACTGTATTAATGATAGGTATGCTTTCTAGTAGTGATTTTATGATAATTGCTAATGGTGATTTTTGTGGTATTTGTAATACTCTCTGATAAAGTAGAGAAATTCAGAGGATAATGCCTCTGTGTCCTTGTGTATTACAGAATCCTATGAACCCACTGTCACGATCTCTAGACACCCACAGGCCAAGTAACCTTTTATAGGGTGTAAGAATTGCTTATTAAAACTACTCTCATATTTCATTCCACAGACATGGACGGGATCAAAGGCAGAAAACAGAATATCAGATCATGACCACACGACATGTTAATGGATGAAACACACACAATGTAAAAGTATTCAAGAAGGCAGGGAGAGGTAGCACATTACACGCTGCTCTGGTCCATTTGGAGGAGTGGTGCACACACTTCCTCTGAGGCTGACTAAATAGCTGAGAACAGCTCTGATGCCCCCTCTCCACACAGGCATATCATCAGTTCTGCTGACACCGAGGTCCTTGGTACCTGGGACAGCCTCAAGAACTACAACCACAAAAATGATGAGGTTTGTTTTGTTTATTTGTTTTTAAATCACTCCTTTTACTGACAAAGCACAGAAACATTCAGGATACGTTTTCTTGTGTGAAATTTTTGTTGACAACGAAGAAGGTAAGACTACTCAAACACACTGAGACCACACATTCCCCTAATTTCACCCCTCAGAATTACACAAATATGGATTGACTTGCACAGAAGCTCTGAGAACTAGTCACGCTGTAAAAACAGTTTGCACCATAAAACTGTATTACTGCCTATGGCAGGGTTAATAGACCTATGTGAGAGCATTTAGAAGCTATCAATATCTTTCTCTACTTAAGTCACCAAAAACACAGCATTGATGGAAAACTCTGTGGAAACTTTTTTATACAGTACAGCAGAAAAATAATGGGCAAAAAATAGCATTTTATAGAACACCATGGGATTTTGTTAATAAAAAAACCCAAACCTCTGCCACAGGCATTTAATTAAGGATGATGCAGAAATTGAGATAAATACTTTGGTACACTTTACTGTCAGCTTAATGCCTATAATGAAAAGTAATAAAGTGAACTAGGCATGTTGCTATACCAATTTATTTATTTTTTTTACCCCATTAAAAATTGATAAGAACTTATATTCCTTAGCAATGCCAGTAGCAACTCATTTTATGAATGCAAATTAAATTTTAATTTTTATTCTTTCTGAATACAAGTTTTATTCCTGTGCTTTATATTATACCTATACAAGACTTCAAACAAACCTGTGAGGTGTTATGAAAGCATAATAATATAAGTGCCTACCTTTTTCAGGAACCGTACTCCATAGGTAAATATATAAAGGTAAAATGTAAATCTCCACCTGCAAAAGGTACAAGAGATTAACTCTTGGATATCAGGTTTATATACTTTACAGTTCAACACGTGATTTTTATAGCACTGCCGAACAACCACACCCTGGTCACATTAACAGAAGTTGAAGGAAAATTTTGGTCTGGTTTTCTACAACTTTTGTTATCAAGCATTGTGCTCATATGCCTGCTTTTCCCAGCCTCCCATTAGGCTCTGAAAATACTGGCTAATTTCACCTCATCATGACATGAAAAAAGACATTTTCAAGGATAATTAAGTTTTCAAAAGTTTCATGAAAACTAGCAGGACAGTGGAAGACAGAAGACAAATTGCATGCCTTTTGCAGGGAAGTTCACTTGTTATTAGACACCAGGACAACGATCATAAGAAACTTTATTAAGCTTTCAACAGGTGATTTTAGAGTGCTGCACATCATATACAGTCTAGTAAAAAAAAGCATCATCCACAATAAGCTAGAATTTCACTTAGCAGATTCCAGCACTTCAGTGTTGGTTTTAGGGAGTGCGTTTGTGTCAGATAGGCATGCTGGGTAGAGATATATATCCACAATTTGCATCTGCTTCCAAAAAGTTTCCTTGATAAAAATTTATCCTACCTTTTCCCAAGTACACATGAAATAATTGCTGGGCTTCTAGTTATTCTTTTAAGATAGAGGCTAACTAGAAGCTAGGATCAAGATGCCATGGGAAATAAGTGAGAAACCAGCAGGAGATTTAATGCAAAATCATCCTCTCCTCTACATCTTTCTCCCTTCCCCAATAAAAGAAAACATACAGAGTATCTTCCCATCTTTTGGACCCATTACTGGCTTAGGAAAGAATTGTAAACGGAGGGAAAATTAAAAAAAATAATAAAATCAAAACCTCATAAAGTGTAAATTCCTAGAGGAATTCCTGGGTTCTTTTCCAAGGGTTGGGGTGACTACACAAACATGCATGACATACACCAGTGAGGTACTATTCATAACATTTATAGAAGGGCAAGATTTAGCTTCCTTAGCGTCGGCAATACTGCAGTGTGAATCATCTTCAATTACATATTCAACAGCACTTACAGCTTCCGTTCCACTAGCAAAACTATTAGCTTTCAGTTAATTGGCGCTGAAGCATGTTCAGACATTAC
The DNA here is from genome assembly GCA_013399435.1 of Arenaria interpres. Taxonomy (NCBI): domain Eukaryota; kingdom Metazoa; phylum Chordata; class Aves; order Charadriiformes; family Scolopacidae; genus Arenaria; species Arenaria interpres. The sequence goes on from VXAK01020026.1 coordinate 16,660, forward strand.
TGGAAGGGTTTCCAAACTGAAAATGCTCCTGTAAAAGAAGGTTAATCCAAACCTTCCTCTTCAAAGCTATTTTTACAACTATTTAGAAAGAAAGTTGTGTCATACATAAATAACCCTCTCACAAGTTAAGTACAGCAGAGTATAAGAACATCGATGAGATTTAAAGTGTGATACTTCAGCTGAACTGAAACTCTCTCTTATCCCGTAGCCTCCATGGCACTGCAGAGATTAATTTATTCAATTGAGATAATACAAATACCAATCCCTTCAAGGATTCAGTCACACTACCAACGTGGCTCACAGCTTTCATGCTTGCAGTTTCTTCGACATATAGCAAAAAGAGAGCACTCAGAAGAAAAACGTTAGTTGTGCTGGTAGAAACCTTCAGAATACACATATGGAGGAACAGCAAGGACAGCGATATAAAGAAAGCTTTCATTTGGATAACAATTTTCTCATTAGGTGGGTCCTAGAGCTAGGAAACCTGCCATTTAACTTCAAGGTTACATAGCACATTTAGTGAAAGTTTGAAGGCTGTCACTGAAAATAAAAATATTAGGAGGGGAAAACTGTCTAACAATCTCACTGCTGAGCACTCCCAGTACCTGTCTTTTACTCCTAAGCCTGAGCAGTTATGATAAATCACTCACAAAGACTTTTCCTGTTTTGAAAAATCCCCTCAATGTCACCTTTATTTCTCCACGCAGATTTCACAACATATTTGAGGACATTTGTAGCTTGCTGTTGGAAAATGCAGTATTCCATTGAGGAGTTCAAAGGTAGTCTAAAGAATTTCAAATATGTTAAGTTTTAGGTAGTGGATCTCAGGGATTTTCACGTTTGCACAGACATCTAAATTACTCTGGTTGCAGCATTTGCTGCAGCTATCACCTCAGAGGAAATAAAAAGATCCTTTCCTGAAATAAGCAAATTCAGAAACACTGATTTTTTTCCCAGTCTAACATTCCACCCACCCTGCACAGCACTGCCACTACCATAGATCTGTGCTATAGCCATGGATTGCCCTGTAGGAGAGTTCTGGAGCTTTGGAAAAATCTCAGAGCCAAAAGCCACCAGGTACCATTTGAGTTTGCCAAAGACAATCAACTTGCCCTAACTGTTCGAATGCTACAAAGGTGATACATGCATACAAGTATATAATACATCATAGAATAATAAAATGGTTTGGGTTGGAAGGGACCTTAAAGATCATCAAGTTCCAACCTCCCTGCCATGGGAAGGGACACCTCCCACTAGACCAGGTAGACCCATCCAGCCTGGTCTTGAACACTTCCAGGGATGGGGCATCCACAGCTTCTCTGGACAACCTATTCCAGTGTCTCACCACACTCACAGTGAAGAACTTCTTAATATCTGATCTAAATCTACTCTCTTTCAGTTTGGAATGGTCATCCCTTGTCCTATCACTACCCTCCCTGATAAAGAGTCCCTCCCCATCTTTCCTATAGGACCCCCCACTACTAGAAGTCTATTATAAGGTCTCCCAAGAGCCTTCTATTCTCCAGGCTGAACAACCCCAACAGTCTCAGCTTGTCCTCATAGGAGAGGTGCTCCAGCCCTCTGATCATCTTTGTAGCACTCCTCTGGACTTGCTCCAACAAGTCCATGTTCTTCTTATGTTGGGGCTGGACACAGTACTCCAGGTGGGATCTCCCAGAAGAGCAGAGTAGAGGGGCACAATCACCTCCCTCGACCTACTGGTCATGCTTCTTTTGATGCAGCCCAGGATATGGTTGGGCTCCATGTGCACATTGTTGGCTCATGTTGAGCTTCTCATCAACCAATACCCCCAAGTCCTTCTCCTCAGGGCTGTTCTCAATCCATTCTCCATCCAGCCTGTATTTGTGCTTTGGACTGCCCTGACCCCTGCGCAGGACCTTGCACTTGGCCTTGTTGAACTTCATGAGGTTGCCACAGGCCCACCTCTCAAGCCTATTGGTCTTGGTTGCTATTGGTCTTTCCTCTTTTTTCCTTAACCTGCCACACCAGCCTACTTGGATTGAGCATCAGAAGATAAAGAAAGGCTCAGAACGACCAGCTTTGTCTACCACCAAAAGTGTTAACTTCCTAAAAAAAAAAAAAAGTGATATTGGTAGAAAAAAATAATTTTAAAAATCGCTCATTCCTGCTAAACAACATCCACAAAAGCTATTCAATAAACTTCTGGCTTGGTCAAACTGTAAAAAAGAAAAACTCAGAATAAAGCAAAGTCGGAATTGGCTCCCAGCATGTTTATCATCATTAATCAGCTAACTGGTGGTAGCAGAGCTACAAAGGATTTTCTACTGCTCTGTACCAGGCAGATACCTGCCTTTTATGTGGGCTTCAAAATGAAATTCTGCTGGCTCAATACCCCAGTTGGGATCTCAATCCCATACAAAAAAATCCAAGGAGTTTCCCACATTGTTTTACCACTACTTGTAGATGGTTTATTGCTGCAATTAACAGCAAAACATCCACTGGCCAAGGTCAAATAGATGAACACAAGAAAGTTGGGAAGAAAATTAAAATTAAGTTATTAATGTATTTATTTTATATAATAAGTGAAAATATCTCATCTAACTAGCTAAGTAACTAAGTTCAAGATTTTAGTAAGTGTTCTGCACTAACTGCTAATACCAGTGACCTTAACAACTGGAGATACTTCATTTGTAACTGTCTTTTAAAATAAAATAAAAAAAAGAAAAGAAATGTGACTAGATGCTTGTTGCCTACAAATTAACATATATTGAGACCTATAAAATCTATGTTAAACTAAATTAACACTTAAGCCCATTTACAGAATAAGTGACATTTATGAGGCGTTATAGTCAGAAAAAATATATAAAACAAATGGTCAAAATTAAGGTATGTTGTTCCCATCAGCTTCAGGAGTAGAATAAAAATGCAAGGAGTCTATCTGTAGCTGTCAGCTATGTGCTATGAGAAATTTAATAGTAAGATACACCAATAATACTTTCCACAAGGTCACACACTATGCCTCTGAACACCCCGGAAACTGAATTAGCAACTCAGTTCTCTGTCTGGTTTCCTACCCTGCTGCAGGGAGCCAGTAATCTAAAACCCCGTTGATGCTTTATTGGCACATGAACAGTCCTCACTCCCCCTGAGCAGCCCTTCTTTACTCAGTAGCCTAGCAGTAAGAACATCTGCCAGGCTTTGGAAAACCTAGGTTCAATTTTCTTCTCTGTCACATCTCTCACACACTCCTGACAGGTCTGTTAGCCATAAAGTCATCATGTGCAGGACCATCTCTTCTTGTGAAGCTGTTTTATGTCACAGATAATACTGCATGACTTGGGAGGAAGGACAGGGAGGAAAGGGACAGGATCTAGGTTGTGAAGCTGCATTATTCACCCAAAAGCCATCATTCACAATCTACAGTATATACTTCTTTCTCTCTCTATTTAGGTCTCACTGCAGCCCACCGATGAAGAGACACAAGTGGAGGGAAACAGCTATGATTAGGAATCACGTCGACTCACAGTACAGCCCAGTGTAACGCACTCTTTTAAAGCAGCAGTAGCAGAGCTCAACAAACTAGGAAAAAAAACCACAAGGCCTGTACTAAGATACCTTTTGTTCCTCTTTCTCCCCAGCAATACTCACTGCCCTATTAAAGCAATAAAACAGGCCATTAGGTGAAGCATCCTATTGTGAGCGACTGCTGTATCAATTCACATTTAACTGAAAGATGAGGACAGCTGAAGCTGCTCTGTTTTGTGAGAATTTGCTCTGGCCCTCAGACCTGAAACGCTCCTCCAGTCAGTTTTACAGAGACACAGAATTTGAATGACCCACATATACACAAAGTGTGCTGCTTGAAAGACTTCTTAGGTTAATTTAAATCCAGCAAGGCCAGATGAAATCGCTCAAGGAACAAGCGTTCTGGAACACTTGATCTGTCTGCTCACAATAGGGTGTATGAGGTTCACTTTAGTCCCTCACTAACATGCTTACAAGACTTCCAGATTAAGCCAGGCTTGTGTTTGGTCTGCTCCAGCTCAGGATGAGGGAGACCAAACCTGTGGCCTACATATGGCCCTTCTGACAAATCCTTCAGGTTGTGCTGGTGTTTACCAAGCCAGTTGTATTTCAAATATGGATGGACACACCGCAGTGAAGAGTCAAGATAAAAGTGACTCTTCAGTAAACGTATTCTCTAGGGCCCCTCAAGAGTACAGCAACAGATCTGACTGCTCTTGTGCAACACGCAAGTGCGTTCCGGATCCAAAGCACAGTCAGTTTCTTAACCTCTTGACCCTTTTAACTTTGAGCTGCTAATGAAATTTTAAAGATACTTCAGCATGATACAGAACACTAAGAAAATGGAAAAGTTGGAGGGCCTTTGCCAACTAATCTGGCATACCCAGTCATGCAGAGTTTAGCAAAAACTATTTAAGTGCACACTTGAGCAAGCATTTCCCTGATTCATGTGTATGTCTAACCAGGTTCCCTTCATCACACTGATGAATTTTGTCCTTAAAATCTCCCTCCAAATTTCTGCTCTGAAATGTGAAATTAAACTTCAGCTAATAAAAACAAATTGTTCCAGCAAAGCACATCCCTGCCCCATATACATACACACAAACAAATTGTGGAGACCCCACCACATGTTGTGCAAGGATCCAAAGTTATTCAAGTGACTTTTGACAAGCAAACATGAAATATAATAAATGCACAATGTTAAAAATAGAACAGCCATTTTGCTTCCAGAATTATAGCTGTTATTTACAAAGATGCTTTTGACATTGATTTGCTACAGTCAGTGCCACAAACAGCAATATAAGAATGCCACACTTGAAAACAGTTAACATTACAAACCTCCCTCATACCTAGCAGCTAGCCTTGGGCTCATCACATTTCCTGCAGTCAAAGAAACCAGCTTTCTGGCTCTGAAAACTGTTTTCAGAGAGACTGCAGGCTCCTGAAGTTTTACTCTTGGAAAGTCACTTCAGTAAAATTCCGGATTTGCTGTTCTCAGCAGTCACCTGCTGCTCAACTCCTGGCAGTGACTGACAGACCTCTGAGCTCAGGCTTTGGGCTGAAAGAAAGCCAAAGCGAGCCTAACACAAACCCTACAGGTGAAGGCCTTGGTTCTGGAGAAGACGAGAAGGCTTGAAATGCCATCACTCAGCTTGTTCTCCCTTCATTTTAATCCCCACCATCTGACTGAACTGGGTGAGCATGTTATCGCAACTGCTAGCTGAGACTGAAACCTACTTTTGCTGCAATGATTTCCTGTGGCTGTGAACAGTATTGTTCACTGTTAGAGTGCTCAAAGGAGCATTTCTGAGGCTGAGTTTAAACAGCACTGAATGTTTATTTCTTTTGAGCAGGAAGCATTTTTAAGTTCTCCACATGCCCACTGTGGTAGCCTGTTTTATCCTTACATTGCATTTTTTCTGCTCCCCCAAACACAACACCAGGGCATTCAACTTTCTGATTCACTCAAAAGGACTTAATCCAATTAATGCTGCTCCTGACATACCCAGAGGTACGCATTCCTTCTACATGGTTATGTCTAAGGGGAGATATTTGGAGGATGATTCCAAAACCAATGGACTCTGAGCTTGTATTATCAACCTCTTAGTGTTTGTGACATTGCCTACCAACTTATTATAGTTCCCAATTTAGGTTAGAAAAAACCCAAATACTAACAAAAAACCTGCAACCCTCCTCCCCTAAACAACCCCAAACCCCCCCAAAGATAATATTTTGCTAGGCAATAAGCCAATGTAAAAATACAAGGCAGAGCACAGAATAATAATGCTTAATCTATCCAAAACCTAGGCGGACTACTAGCACCTTTAATGGTGTTTCACAAATTCCAACTTAAGACCATTTGTATTGTACCACAAATGTTGATCTTACAGTATCTGTTACACAAAACTGTGTTTTTATATCAGGCACATAACAATTCAGATGTTACTCTGTTTCACTCTGAGCAACCTGTTTGGATGTTTTGCCTTCCCTGATCACACACAAGCAGTGAGCGGTGCTATCCCACAGAATTGTTAGGGAATTGTGGTGGATGACTATTAGTACTTCACAGCCTGTGTCACTAGCTGGAAAAGTAAAGCAACAATTTCCCACCTTCTTTTGAGACATCAGCTTCTTAAGGAACTCAGAAAACTCTTTTCCAGGCAGAATTCAAAATAAGACAGGGTGAAGGTAATTTGATAACCCAGGTAGCACACTCTCAGCATTCAGTCTGGTACGCATGGACATATGCTTTCACTTGCAGATTTTCAGAGAGAATCTCTAAACAATTTCTACTCCAAATTCCAATCTCACAATCTCCTTCATGTAATACAGCTCTTAGAATACACTAAGAGCTTTATTAAATCTCACATCTCTATATCCTTAGATCATGATAGACCTATACACTGAAACCCCAAATATAGAGCTGATCAGAAACAAAATTAACACACAGGACAGCCCCATAGCATACCTTCGATTAGTTCAGAAACGAGACATAAGTGCAACTTTCCTTAAAACAGTCTGTACGCTGCACTAAATCTTTACTTATTTTCATTCCTGATAACTAGTCTCATACAAAGCCACAAGTGTGACAACATATTTGATGGCAGTAGTCCCACTGCTTGGATTTGCTGCCTCCCAAGATTTCTGTAATGATAATTTGCTGCAATTCTGCAAAGCCTGGCAGATGCAAGCAGATATATAGAATGATAATTTAAAATAAATAAATAAAACAGTCTTCTTGCCCTTTTTGGCATGATACTGCTGTTGAGTTAGACTGGAAAAATCATGCAAATGGTAAATAGTTCCTGCACTATGGTTAAGGATAAGTTATTTGAGGAAGGAGATAGTTATGCACAGCTCACTAAGACTCACGAAATAGCAGGTATGATAAATAGAGAAATCTTTATTGCTTTCCTCTTCAATTTTCTGGCTTAAGATTTGACTGTCACCCGATTTTCCTCTTGGCTGCAGTTTGAATCAGTTATTTAATATTTAATGTTACAGTGCCACTTGAGACCAGTCCCGTCCTATATCTGTGTGCTCAAAACACAGCTCTGAAAGTCTTAAGTGCAAAATTCAGTAGTGCAGAAAAAAGGAAAGGAAACAAGGTACTAAATTTTGAAGTGATGCAGTTTTATAAACAATAAAGCATGTTTATATAATTAGACCAGAAAAGATGCATAATATAATAGGTGTTTTGGTAACTTCTGCTAGGTTACATAGCTTATGTTTAGTGGTTATGCAACTGTTCTCTTTTGAGTGCTTCAACGACTACATGAAATAAAGTTCTGATAAGACCTCAGAGATCTATTACCATTGCCAAATCTTGCCCTACAGAGAGGTACTGCTATCTGGAAAGCTCATGGGAAGAGCACACAGAAAAAAAAGATGTTGCTAACACCCACCTTCCTCTGCGGTCTGATCAACTCATCAGTGATGTCCAATGCAAACAGCTGACAAGTCTTGGAAAGAAAAAATGACCCAAAGTCTTTCCAACCTGGGCCTCTAGTCTCCATTCTTATTGGTGATCTCACAAGTCACCTGTGTTTCCAAACATGGCCTTTCAGTTCCCCTGTGGAACTCACTGTCCCACTCTTTTCCAGTTCTAGAGGAACAAACTCATAAAGTCCTCCAGATTGCATTTGCTTTTCGCCTAGTGATGTCGTCCTAGTCACGATGGCCAACATATTTGCATAAGGCAACTTTTGTGACAGGTAATTATCTTCTTAGACCAACTTGTATTAGCTGTTCCCATTTTTTCCTCATGCTGAATGTTACCTTCCTGTAGCATTAAGTCATCTGCCTCGGACTGGTTTTTAGCCTGATAAAGCAGATGCTGATCTCTTATGGTTATTGATTTTTCCAGAACTAGGCTAGGTGTTCAGGTTGTTTCTCCATTTCCTTGAAGAAACTGCCAGGCTGTGCAGCATAATTCAATCTGTGCAGCACCCACTGAGTTTGTGCACAGCAAGCACACATCCTTGATATTATACAGTTACAGATCAGTCTTCTGCGGGCAGTTTGTTGTTTCTTCATATTCTCTACTTCCACCTTCTCACTGTCTAAGCAGGCATTGCAGTGTTGTCATAGTTGAGATAAGAGGAGAAGCAAAGTTTGTAGCCATAAATTCAAACCTCACCTTGTCCTTAATTTTATTTTCCCTTTTACATCCTGTGGAATACGTTTACTTAGTCATTTATGTTCTTCACCTTTTCCTACCTCCCAGTCATCATCTGTTGCACCCCTGAAGCTTTAGAAAACCACTACAAGATGCTCATTACAATGAAGGTTGGTTTTTTTGTTTGTTTGTTTCTTGTTGGTTGTTTGTCATTTTTTAGGTTTTTTTAAAGAGATTTAATATAATATCCTTCAGTATTCCAAAACACTATAAAAAACAGGGACAGAAGAGTTTTGTAATATTTTTCATGCAAAAGTGCTGTCATCAGAGCTGCAAGAATAAAACTAAAGAAGCCAGAAACTGAAATTTACCGAGAAGCATCATCTGCCTGAATTATTCTCATTAGTCTGAAAGTATTTAAATAACTAACCATAAGGGATAGTATTAAATATTTCAAAGCACAGTTTCTGCAGTGTCTTGTACGCAATATTCCCTGTCTGATAGTCACAATTTCAGCCTGTTTCAGGGCCTGATCCTAGAAGATTTAACCTCCAAATAACTGGGACTGCAAGAGTTGGTGCATTACCCGACTTCTGTGGAGAAATCCATGGCAAAATTTAACTCTCACATACTCATGTTTTTTTTCATCTGCCAGTTTCTTGAACTTCAGAGAAGTGAAAAACAAAGCATCCATGAACGGACAAATGCTGGTCACCAGTCAATACAAACAGAAGGGCCCGTGGCACTAATGGTATCAGTAAAATGGAGTGAGTGGAATTACGTAGACATACATGAAGTGCAAAATTTATAGCATATAGATGAAGTTACCAGAGAAGTTTCCATTGCAGACTCAGTTCTGTGTTCTGCCAAAACAGGTCTGTGTATACCCACCCTGGGTGAGACACAGAAGCAGGAGAAGACAGAGACAGAGAGCACTGGGTTACTGTATGCCTGTGGCTACGCCAACAACTACCCTAGCATCTTCCCAAAAAGCAGTAGGGGAACTAGCAAGATTCTCACCTCCACCAGCACTGTGTACATGTTCTTGCTGAGGCCACTGCCAACATCTGTTCAGTCACAGGCCACCGCTTGCCTCTTTTGAGCACAACAATACTCCAGTGATGCCTACCTTGCTGTCCTGCACATACATATGATGTTATGCCCAAATATCACAGAAAACTATTCTGCCAATCAAAAATTTGTTTCCACATAGGTACAGGGGAAATCTTTCCACACAAATGCAGCATTATGCAGGAATTGCCTTGACCCAGGTTAGTTTATAGCTTTCAGCTCACAGCAAAGAAAATGGAGGAGAAAAATAAAACAAAAAATAAGAACAGCATATAACAAGCTGTCACATTAGCTTACAAAATATTTGCATGTGAAGAAAATACTCAGTTCAGCTTTCTCTAAAGACCATGAAATTCTATTACTGAACAACTTACTAACACAGAAAATGTAGTTAAATGCCCGGAAGGGAAAAATATTAAACAATATGGAAGCTAATTCTCCCCGTAATTCTGTCTCTCTTTGAACAGATGCACATAGTCTATGTACCTATAAAACGAAAGGTAGTTAAATGTAACATAAAACTGCGTCACAATAACATGAGGGAGAAGAGACAAGTAAGGACTTGTGTGCCAATTCATTCAGTGCCGTGTATAAAATAAAACCTTATTGCCACTGCCCTCCAGTGAATAGAGTATTTTGATATAGGTTGATGTGACTAATAACATGTAAGAGAACAAGTCATTCTCAAGTTTCTTTCATTTGGTAGAGACTGAAATAGGGAAAGATACCAAAAAGTTTTGGAACACTGGGTCTGTAATTTGCAGTCTGCTGTGGAAGAAAACAAGCTGCTACAAATGGCACCCCTGGGGAGCTCCTGTTGGACCAATTCTGTACAGATTCAGTGTGAATCTAGCAAACACCGTTTGCTGGTGTTACACATGCAGAACAGCTGACAACTCTGCAGACGGCGGAAATAGCATTTTGCTCATGCTTGTCTTTCTTTTTTTAAATGAAAATAGGAGTAGAACTTGCTGGATATCTGCACTTACTGAAGGCCCAAAACTTTGCACCCACATAAGAATGGAGAATTTATTCTGAATCTGGCATTAACTCTTCATTTCTAAATACTTGCTCGTAATGCATTTCATAAAGTTATTACAGCCTAAGTGAACATTGCTCATGTCATTTTCATACTACAAATACATAATGTTAAACAAAAGCATAGTTTGGACTGGTAATGAAATTAACATCTTAGAAACAGGAAGGAGAACTTTCTAGGAAAAGGTGAAGCATTAAGGAGGTAAAAAGCATAAGGCAAAAATCACACTAGTAGCCACCACTAAGGCTTATAAATGAAGCAAACACCAAATCTACAGGGTAAAAGCAATGAAAAGAGAAGACTATGTTGTGAAAGGGAGGAAGAGTAATGTTTTTGCTGTCTTTCCCCTCTTCCACTCTGTTTTTAAATCCACTATCACAGATATAATAAAGAACTGACAAGCACCATTATAGATTTGAGAAGCAAACACAACTTTCACTATTAATAGATAATAACTATTTTACACTGTTGGCTATTCTACTTGGGCAAGAATGATTTTATTATTGGAAAATTTCATTTAAGAGAAATAAAAAAGCCCTGCAATTTTAGCAGCAATAAAATATTATTAACAGGAGAACAGAGAGATATCAGTACCTGAGATCTATGTGCAATGGTAATGTTAAGTGATGGTGTCTTTGCAGGACCAGCACATGAGTTAATTTAAGTTTATTAATTGTGTTAAAAACTGTGTCACAGAAGGCAATACAGGCAGGGAATTCAAAGCTTTAAGTAATCCAATTTGAGGGAAGAGGGGAATTTCATAAGATTCAAAACGAGAAGTGCTTACAGCACAGTCTAAAAATACAATGAGCATAGTTTGAGGACATGGCATGGACATCTTTGCCTGTCTGCTCCAGCAGAACGGCATGGGAAGTGGGCCAGTCCCATGTTTGGACACAGAGACATCCTAGGGTCCAGTTTAGAAGGAGAAAACAGAGATCATAGATCAGAATCACAGGTGAACATACATGTGGTGAATGACAGATTCCCCACCACCACAAGCAACAGTACTCCAGCATGCTTATGTGACCACCTTGTGACCCACAACAGGAAAATCTGACTGACAAGCACCCTATGTTTTTATGCAGAATGATCTTTAACCCCAATAAGTATCGTGTGCTGCTCTACAAAACAGCTGTACAGCCAGCTGTCTGATACTGATATGGGGCAGGGCAAATGGGAGGGCAAGGACACAGAGGCCAGGGAGGTGGCCTTTACTGCTTACTAGAGCTGCAAGGGTAGCCTGTGCTGCCAAACTACAGTCTAAGCCAGCCTGTGCAAGTACGCCACAGCACAAAAGCGCATAATAAAATCATAAAAGGATATATAATTAAACTACTTATCCAAAGACATGTGAATAGTCCACAGCCTAAGACAGATACTTCGAGAAGCAAAGCTGGAGGCGCACACCCACAGCAAACCATGTGGTAGCAGCTGGGAGTGACTGCCCAGACTCTGCGTTTGGAAACCTGAGTGCCGAGCCAGCTGTGCGTTGCGTTGGAGAGGAGGTATGTGCAAGTGTTAGGGCAGAATTAAAATTGCTGTCAGCGGTTGCACTGTGTTCTCACAACTTTATAATTAGGACAGCTTGCCAGGCATTATTTTATTCATGTGTCCAGGGACTCAGGCTACAAATTACTATACTTTATGTAACTCAAGGCAACCAGTACTGTCATACTCTCTTTTTCTTGGAGCAGGGAAACCATCAGTGAACCAGCTGTGAATGACATCGTATGAAAAAGCATATTTACATTAAATAAAAAGCTTCATCAATACACTTCCACAGTGACTTCATACATGGCTCAGAGAGAAACAAATTCAACTCAGCCTATGCTGGTACCACACAAAGGAATCAGTAATGTACAGAGCTGTTGAGTGTTACTCTCAATGAGCAACATGTCACCCTGATGTAAAATGGAGCAGATTTCTGTTGTAGCTTTATATACCCAAAGATGACTCCAGGCCTTTTAGCGCAGCACTAGTTTCCCTGACACAAGTGTCAGTATAAGTGTCTCATTCTCTTTTACCTTCTATTGAGGCCTAGCATTCAAGCACGTCTTCTCCTCTTCTGTGATGTTATTAGATATAATACTCTTAAGAGAATAATAGGTCATTGAATGTATCAATCCCAGAGTCTATATGTAACTACAATCACGGTATTTTACATGCTTACTATAGATAGCAATTGCCAGACCGTCTTCACTAGTCTACACTTTAGTTGCCACTTGCTAGATGACTTCAATTAGAGTCTCCTTTTTGGCATCTGTGACTCATCTCAGCTTCCCTACTACCTGCAGCTATAATAAACTCTTCTCGCACTCAGCAAAGGTCACATCTTCCCTGTTCTGGAACAATTTCACAGACTCCAACTCCCTCCACAACTCATTGAAAACCTATGTCCTCCCTCGCCAAGCTGTCTCACAATCTGACTCTGCCAACACCTGAGCCCCTACTCCCTGCTATGCCCTTCACGCCACAAATGCCATTTACTCACATGGCTCTTCTTACCTCTGTACTCCCGTTTCAGCATGTGTGATACTTCATAGTTAAAGACTTAAGATTAATCTTCACAACAGTTTTCTAAGCAAACTATGGATACAATCTATTTATCAGCACAATACCAAATGTTCTGGTTGCTCAAGTAAATAAAACAATCTCTTCAGTTACAAATTACTGCCTCAGGAGAGCAACAAATTCCATGAAAGAAGCATGAAATCCTGTTTAATTACTCTGAGTGTGAAAAACTGTTTTCACTATTCAATTCTAAATACGCTCTTTTTCTTTTTCCTTTAATACCTTCTGGTTCTTGCACAATGAGACAGGCAGTTGCTGTTCTCTCTCTCTTATTTTCTTTATACAAGTCCTTATGCTTTTACCTTCTACTAAGATGACTCTCTTCGTCCATTGCCTCTCTGATCTCCTGTACAATCCTTGTAGCATCTACAGTTACTATGCTGTTATATGCATCTGCAAAGTACCATACTTTCACATCACATTTAATGAAAATTTTAACCAAAAATGGTAATAGAACGTTTTTTTCTGCTCACAGCAGTCTAGCAGCACAATGGGAAATAACGACAGGCAACCCAGCTCTATACGTTTCACCGGTAACAGTTCTGTTCCCGTCAAAGACAACTTTCCCTGAGTAGTGTAAGAGCGAGCTTTTGCTTTTCCCCCTTGCCTTACACTAACATCATCATTAAATCTGTATCACCTGATGTATGAATCCTTACCCAGATATTTCATAGAGTTTGATGTTACAAGAGATCAACTAGTTTGGATGGGCTCATACCCACACTGCTCAGGACTGGAACACTGGATAGCACGTGCCCAGGATCTATTTTACATTAGTACGAAATATAACTCTGAAACATCGTGAGGATTTGTGGGTTTGTGCGGCTTTAGGTTGGTGATTTTTTTCCCCCCACACCCTCTGCCCCCTTTCTTTTCCTCTTTCCGAAATACACCTTGCCAGAATGGGTTTTCATAGCCTGACAGCAAGTATGCACTGCTTGCCCTATGGTACAATGCAGAGGCACTACCCCTGCTTGGATAACAAGACTATCCCAGTTGGAAGAGTCAGATTTGGCAAATTTTATATCCATATCATCTGCCTGGAGGAAGACTTGGAGTGAATTATCTTTTCAATGAATTATCCTTTCAAGAATGCCTTCATTCCCTTTTGGCAAGAGGTAGCAGCATGACCACAGTCATGTAGCAAACCAGTATTCATGAAGTGCAGCCCATGGGAGATGAGCATGCCTGGGGCAAAATGGAGCATGACAGTGAAGGCACACCCTCATTTTTCAGCTTTTGTTCTGTTGTAAAAGCAAAGTTGACTTCTTTGGGCATTGTTTTGTTTCAAGTAAATGAGAGCTGAGATCTTCAAACTGCTGTTTTTGGAGAGACACTTAACATAATGAAAAGGATAACAGAACCTCACAAGTTTAGTAATACCAAGAGTCCATTTTTGTTATTAGTTGTTCTTTCTTTAGCATTTCTACTTTAGAAATCACACAGCAGGTTTATAACTCCCTTCTTCTAGTGGTTAAAAATCAAACCAAATAGAACATGCTTCATGCTTTACAAGTAATTTATGGCTATTTAAGAACCACCAATTTACTTTCACCAGCAGTTTTATGACATACTGCTCTCAGGTTTCACTGACATGAAGTTCCCATATCTTTCAGTGGAAAGATATACATTGCTTAGTTCCAGGACGTTCAGTAAAGAAAAAATAAATAAAGGAATCAATAAAGACCTTCAGAAAACACCATCAGCCTTTACTTCTGATGAAGGCTGTTAGATCCAACCTTTACTGGTTTTCCAAGTGTAACTAGTAAAAAACACTAACAATTTCATATGAGGGAAAAAAAAAAAATCAAAACTGTGGGCGGGGCTCTCTATGTGTTATAATAAAAAATAAAAATATAAAATTGTTGGTTACAACAACAACAAAAAAACCTGCTCGCCATGAAGATTTATCCTAAGTGAGAGTGATTTCTCAGATAATTTGAAAAGGGCACATTGTTTTACAAAGGCAGATCATGTAGCAGTTGCTCCTCTTTAGTTTTGATACATTAAGCTTGGCAGAGCTGGAGCATACAGACAGCAGCAGCAAACAGTGACACTGAAAACTTCTTCAAAGTAAAGTAGGATGCCTCAAAATTTATTTTGCAAAGTGCTACACTTTGCTGAGTAGATTTTAAGAAAAATCTGTGTTCACACCATCTAACCTTGACTTGATGCTCCCATAGGCTAAAAGAAGTTAGCTTAGGCAACTCCTCAGCTTGACACAAGCACTCAGAGAAACTGTGTCAATCACAGCAGCTGACAGTTTCCTCTGCTTTCCCTTTACAGGTCTGTTTTAACATGGTTGTGTTTTGAGTTAGCAGCTTTGGTGAAACCACCTTGTTGCCTGACCTGAGCCAAAGCAGTCTCTTGGCTATAAACCCAGCTATTGTGCTTGAGGGAATACTCCTCTTCTTATTCATGCCCAACTTCCTTTGTTTTAAGGCCGTAGCATGGGGAGAATAAAAATAAAAATATCCAGACACAGAGAGGTGTACACAAATATACACTTCCGACCCCTCAATGATATCACACAAGACTATGTTCTTCAGACACCACTAACAGAATTATAAAGTAGCTGATTCAGTATCCTAACAGTTTCTGTGAAGTACCAATGAATATTTCACTCCAGGTAACAAAGCTAACTAAAGTATTGAAAAGAAATAAAGTTAAGGATCAGTATGAAAAATATGCAAATGACTCACTTTCTTCCCCTGTATAAACATTTATCATTCCTATTAACTGTTTCAGTACAAAGTGTTGCAGGAGAAAGAAATCACAGTAATTTCTTAGAGGCTTCCAGTAGTATGCCTCATTGCTATTTCACAGTGACTTCCAGAAATTTTGGGTTTTCCTTCATGCTTTCCCTTTCAGGCAAGACCGTTGTCCTATGATCATCTGTCAACACAAACACCTGGAGCACCCAGATGCAGCCCACAGCAGAATGTTATGAGGAAAAGGAGCAGCAGAACTATGTATCTGCCCAGTTTAAAAAAAAAAATAAAAAAATATCCAGAATAACTTTTTATCACCATACTAGTTAGGCATGCAGTTGCCCTTTCACCAAGCAGCTGGCTGAGTTATGAGTGCTTTAGATCTCCTGAACAGACCAGAGCAGCAGGGGAGAAGTTATGTCTTGTACCTGTGAGCGAGCGAGGAGGAACAGCCCTTCCTACCCCATGGAAAACGAGTGAGATTTGGTAATTGTACAGCCATTGAACAGTAACTATCACACTCGCCCCAGAGCACATAGCACAGTTTGACAGATCCATCCCCATGTTCTCTTTTCTGGTTGTGAAACACTGGTTAGTCCTCTATTGCACGTAGCACTGAGGCAGCTGAAAACCTGTATTCACAATTCAGAACTAAATGGACCCATAATACCATTTACCACATATTTTTGCTTGCATCTCAAAGATCATTGCATTCAGCAGTGTTTTGGAAGCTGACTTAACGAGGATCTGAGGCTATTAAAAATTCAGAGTAAGAAGCTTTCTGATGCCTATTTATTTTCTAGTGCTTTACTGCTACACACAAGCACAGACTGATGAATTCTTTTATATGCTTTGTCAAGATTTGTATCAGCACAGTTCAGAATTTCAACAACCAAGCAGCTGTCATATTTTTTTCCTCCTCACATAGTTATTTTCCAGTACAATTTTGTAGGAGAGAATTACTCTGCTAGTGGAGAAAAGCAATATGGCCAAGAAGTTGCAAACTACCCATAAACTTTTCACACAAATGGGCATGATAAGTGAAAAAAAAAATTCTGTATACAACAGTCTCTATCTATACACATACAAGTTCACACACACATACATATACACAGCTATAGATAGATAAAATCTCCCCAAAAGCAACACGCATAAACACAGTTTCAATTCCTTAGGAAAAAAAAACAATATGTTCTGGCTGGGAGATGAGACAGAGACTCTTCTTTCCCCTACATCAAAACTAAAAGATACCCCCACTTACAGATACTTGAGTATCCAAGCTTCTTCTAGAGAAGAACAAGGGGAAAAAAAATAATCTTTGGCTCTTCAGTCTGAACATTTCCATGTTTTCACATGCAGACTGCTGCATAAACACAAAAAACTCTCTTGGCCATATGTTTCTGCCAGCCACTCCTTGGAAACCATGTAAATGTCTTTAATAAACAGCTTGCTTCAATGTCCATAGCTGTAGGACAGACAAATCACGAGCCTGATGACATTCCAAAGTCCCAGGCTAATAACTTAGGGCATCACAGGTTCTTTCCCTTTGCTCCAGACAACAAGGGAGGAGGACAGGATGCTCGCTCTTTCTATACCATTTAGTCTTTGAGAAAAACAGGTATGCCTACACACTGGTAGCGTGAGCAGCAGCACAATACACTGAAACCAGGAAGAAACTGGAAGTGGATTGGGAATGACTACTGCATTGGCTTTCTAACACGTGAGACATCAACAAAGACATTCTTGGACCCTGTATATTCAGTCTGGCAATCAGCAAAGTCACCATTCATGGTCTTGTACATCCTCTCAGTTGTTCCCATCATACCTTGAAGCCCTTTCCCCACTAGCTTATTCTATGCCTGGAATTCCCATTCCACTATATTCAGATGCAACATTCTTCCTTAAGACATTTTTAGGAACTTATTTGCGGTCAGACACCCTTTTTAATCTTATTTTGTAAAAACATACTTTTCTGCGCTAGAAGTATGCTCCAGAAAAGCTGTTAGAGCATTTGATCCAATTTATATCACTTGCCTGTAAATAGACTGATAGTCCTCTGCAGAAACAACTGTTAGCCTTGTAAAGTACTGCAGATACTCTCTGCAGATGAGTAAGACAGACCACACGAGCTTCAGAAAAGATTCAAGGCAATCCATTTTCTGTGTTTTCTCACATGCTGTATACTCCAAGCGCAGAGCACAAGGTCCTTATCCTACCTTTGATCAGGAGAAAGCTTGTCTTTCCTTGATGTTAGGCTGTGCCATGAGGACAGAGGGCAAGGAATAAAAGACAACAGAAATGCATGGCAATAGAAAAGTCCACTTTGCACACTCAGTTCACTTTTTCTTCTTTTTTATGCACTGTGGATCTTTCAAGTTGAGGAAAGGGGCAAAATTGCCTAAATTCCCTCAGGAGAAATAGAAGCTATGGGCGGACTCTCCCCTGCAACTACTATAGTAAACCAAGTGCCTTAGCATTACAGTCTGAGGTTGTATTAGGTGGATGCCTTTCCTAGAGACTACAAACACTCTGTGGTTAACTCCAAGTTTCAGAATGACCAAATCCTTGAGAAACAACGCATTGACTTGCTACTAAATTAATCCTCAGCACCCCACTTGTTACTTAGTATTAGTCTTTCTGACTAATACTGGGTCATGAATCATCACCTGGTAAAATTACCTATTTTATATTTTGTATAGGTACTTATCATCGTAACATCCAAAATCTTAAGCAAGTAAGCGATGCTATTGAAGTCTCACCATTAGTGGTCTCCACAGCACTGACATTGAAATGACGCCTTCTCTACCAGATTGACACACAAAACTCTATGGGGTGATTCTGGTTAAGGTCCCTGAACAGTAGTTTATTTTCACGACAGTGCTGTGGCACAAACAGTGTCTATAGACCAGAGATTTTATTACTGCCTTTTTCCTCATATAACTGCCATCTGCTAATGCCCAGGACATCTGAAGAAGGCTGTCAGCAAATGAATTATTAAATTTTGAAAAAAAAAAAAAAAAAAAAAGAAGGTTTTGGAGTTTCTCTGCACAGGACCAGAATTGAAGTTGCTTGAAAAGAAAAAGATGGGAAAGGGTAGAGAGAATGAGAAATCCAAGACAAGAATAATATAATAATTAAGTTACTGGTTGAGTCTGTTTGGGCCTGGATCTTGAGTATCATTCATCCCAGTCAAGTATGTTTATCATTGAGTTTCGATCTCAGCCTTCGCCCTATTGAAGCTCCTCTACCTTAGATAGTACCCACACTACTTATTTTGTAAGGAAGATAAGGCAGTCAGAAACAGCCTGAGGCCCTTCTGGCACAGCTGCCTTCTCCTTTGCATCATGGAAAAGACACTCTGGGCCCAAGGAACATTTTTTTATGGGAAATTGAATCGTCACCATGTAAAAAGAGTTGGAGCTCTTTTTAAGCAGCTCCACATTTGCTGTGGGTTCTGTCACTTTTCTTCCCAAGTCACAGTCAATCAATGCAGTTGCCAGCAAAACTGAAGTCTTCTCTGGAAGGACAACAGCAAACAGTTGAAGCTGTAGGTGGGGATCACTGTCATTTTGCTTGCTCTATGCCTGTTTATTTCATAAGGGCACATTTCTTTCTCTGTTAGGGCTATGAAATTCCCCACTGGCAGCTACGAAACTCTCCACTGGTGCGCTAGTTACTGAAGACTTGGAGTGCTCCCCTTCCCACGATGGTCATGGAAACCTGTGCTTTATGCAGCTCGGAGCTCCAAAGCAGCTGCCGCACACAAACTCCTTATCCGTAAAGCCACCCTGTTAATTCAATAGCTGTGAAAAGGCTACAGACATTGTACAGAATGATTTCTTTGCTCCAAACATACTGAAGTGAAGCACCATGCTTAGTGCCCTGATGGACAGATTTAACTAGACAACCATTTAACACTCATACTGAGGGGAAAAATGAAAAAGGGTATCCCTGGCTTCCTTGTGCTATTCTGACTACCTGCCAACAACTCCATACAGCATGTGTGATGAGATGGCTGGTGGCACACTCTGCACCACTGGAAATGCTGTCAGGGCAACGCACGTGTGGTCAGTTGGGTAACACCACTTTCTCACAGCAGCATGTACATATGGAGATACAGAGGCAACTCCCACTGCACCTTCTGCAAACATGAGCAGAGAGAACCTGAACTATCCACTTATTATTTATGCCACCTTGCTTCTTTTTGGACAAGCCTTATCTTTACTATTAAGTACACATACTGCAGTAATGCCCAATGGCTCTCTCTAAATAAAGCTAGCACTTAATTCTGTCAGCGTTAATGACATTCATTACAGCTTGACCTTACCTTCCAGTTTGTATTCATAGCTCTCATCTGTAGGCTTTTTCTGTAACGTTTGCCACAAAGGAGCAAGTTCAGCACCCATAAATGTACCATGAAATACAGGCACAGACAGGAAAGTTAAGTTTTTTCTACCTCTAGGTCAGCCCAGATACGCTGGCACTAATGCAAGAGAGTGAAATCTTTGACCTGAGTGACAGAAGCAGTCAAATATACCATCCAAATATGCTAGCTCTAACAGCAATACAGTTTTAATATTTTTCCAAGATTCTACAGCCTTTCCTACAAGTTAAACAGACAAGTGTATGCATTAACAGCTACAACCCTTGTAGATCTTCACTGATCTCAAAAATCAGTAACTCCAAGACCATCAGCTGCAGGCTACAGGATGACTAGGTTTATCCATAACCTTACCCTGTCTGATTTTATTAAATATTAAATAGAGTGGATTTTAGCTGTACTAAGGAAAAGACTTATGCATTCTGACAGTTACATTGCTCTGTTTAATAAAGAGCAATCATCGGTAGACAATCTATGTTTCTTCTTCTAAAATTAAAAAAACACTGTAATTCTCCGAGCTAGAGACAATATACTTAACAGTAACTCTCTTCCCTCCTATTCAGTCCTTAGCTGAAAGTAAGTATCAGTTGCTACTCAAATAACACTTCATCTATGGTTTGGCTTTAGAAAAAATGCCGTAATACAGTATTTAGGACCATATTATGAACCTTTCTGTATGTCTCCACAGGAAAAGAAAGTTTAAGGAAAATACTTAGGAAACCTACAAAAGGACAAAGTATGAAATATGTTTAGGAAATCTGCATGAATGATACAACCTCCCCCTCTCCCTGGCTGGTCTGCAATGTTTTTGTGATTTCTTTACTTGCAATTCCTTAAATCATTTAAGAATTGTCAGGAATAAAAAACCCAAACCAACAAACAAAAAAAATCACCAACCCCAAACAAACAAAAAAATCCCCACGCAATCAAAACTTGGAAAACAAGATTAACTAAGATCTGCTTTCTAACTTAAATAGGCTTCCTCTATTTCTGCTGACAATTCTACCTAACAGTTCTTCCCAGCTAACAAAAAGTATAACTAGAGTTTTAAGCCAGCAATAACACAACTACTTTACCAAGAGGGTGTAATAAAGCCAATGCTTGTCTATGGCCTCAGCAATATTTGCCAAGTCTCTTGGTTTGGAGTACGTAAAATTTGCCTTAAATGCATGACCTTCCACATCAAAGAAACAACAACCAGCAGTGCTAGAGGGCTGAGTCTTGGAATTAATGAGTCTTTCAAATAAACCAGTGCTGTTCTTTGTGTGTTGTTATGAATTCAATGTCTCAGTCCTCCTTTAAGAAAAACACGTAAATATTTTAAATAGATTTAATTTTCCATGCTCTTTCAATGCAGATTAAGTATTAATGTTAAATCCATCTGGCATGGAAATGTAACTCAGATACTAAAAACAATAGAGTCTAATTAGAAAAATGACCTTTATGTAGATAACCAGTTTGAAGAGCAGCTGGGTGCTGGGAAAGATTCCTTATAAATAAACTCTGGCAGGTGAAAAATAACTTCCTAAAGAAAGCGCAGCAGCCTGCAGCTTCTCAGAGTTCAGCACACCCAAGAAAATGGGCTAGTAGAAGGGATAAGCCTGGGATGAGAAAAAACAAATGAGGGATTTAACAACCCAAGTGGCTTTTATCTTTACTCCTCTATCTCAGGTCTCTGTGAGGTTGTATAGGTAAAGATTGTGCTGGAAAGACAGCTTCCCAGTCTAACACCAAGTGGTTTGTCTGAAAGGATCACGCTGGCACCCTGACAATACAGAATCACAACCACCTGATTTCTGAAAGCTTTCACCATTGAAAGTACATGAAAAGTACAATATGACGCCTTCAGGAGAAAAGAGATTGTTTTTCTCATTCAAGAAGTTATATTCTACCAACTTGTATCATTTTCTACCCCTCTACAAAAACACCCATGAAGAACAAAGGGGAAAACTAGTGAGGGGACAGGCTCAACAAGACTGAAGGTAAGAACATGCATCCTTACATGCTCTCACAGAACTTTGTAAGAGTGCTGGGCTTTTCCTGGTTGCGCCTTTGTCGAAACCAACGTTGAATGCTGCGTACATCCCAGTCCAGCTGCTTGGAGAGGCCCTCCAGCCTCTTCTCATCTGGATGCTACAAAACAGAAAAGGAAAAAAAATATATTTCTTTGCCCAACTGCAGTAAATCCACTTTAAATTTAGAACAACTGTAATTGCCTCTCGATGCCTTAGAGGCTGCCTGTCAGACACATGGATACATCGAAATAGAATTACATATACAGAAATCTCTGCTGGCAGATCCACATCAAAATACGTTTACAGTGACTATTATTAGTCTAGATGGACATATGCCGCAATATTGCATGCACGTTATTACTAATAAGAAACTTAAAGGAGACAACAGTATGAAAACTTGCTTGAAACTTAGAAAGTGATGATAAATTGGGATAAAATGCCTTAAGCAGCAGGGCTTACAAACACCCCCCTGCCTGCCACACACTCTGCCTGTTCCACCCTTCTGCATCAGGATCCTCGTCCTATCAACTGTTGCAATAGTGAAGATCGTTTAACTGACATGGAAAGAAGATATATCTCATGTTTGTGCATGTTAATTTTTAAAAATGAGGTCATTAAACTAAGTGACAACTTCAAAAGGAAATCACCTTGACAACAGGGAGGGATTTTTTTTTCTGTAAAATTAGCTACAAACATTTATTCACCAAAACAGCAAGTGTGGAACTCTCATTCCATTAGAGGGGCTGCAAACTTGTGCAGAGGTAAGGCAAAAGAAAATGAGTCTGTCCTTAATTTGACTACTATACAGAGAAGAGCACTACAGGCCATGTTTCCAATCATGCAGCAATTCTACATGTACAGCACTGCAGGAGGGCTATTTATCTATTTTCCCATATCACATTCTTTTTTAAAGAAACGTAAAAGCTTTTGGACAATCTGTTTTCTGGAGTTTTAGCTTTATTTCTGCAACAGTTGCATACACTGAATGAGATACAAAAATTGCCACAATAAAGACTCTTCAAAAATGTTGCAAAGGGTAAAACAGCAAAGCTTTCCTCAGGCTAAAGTTTTATCTATCAGCCCCCAGGAAAAGACAGGAAGGAAAAGGGAAGGGAAAGCATGAGACAAGAGAAGGGTGAAGTATTTGCCATCCATCTCAAAGAAAAAAAAAAAAAGGAGTAATTTCTTTTTTGGCAACCAAAATAGCCACTAGTTTTTCAACGGAAGGTTAAAAAAAGCCATTCCCTGTAACTTTAGAAAAAAAAAAAAAAAATCAAATGATTGATGCAGCTCTTGGGAGCTTGAGTAGAGAGGACAGCTGCACATGACTCAAAAAAAGGCTGCTAGCTAAATTGGACAGTTTCTTTGAGGGCAGCTACCAGAAAGCCCTACCAAACTCTTGCAGGAAAGTAGGTAACTTTCGTTTGGAGTTCTTCCCACTCATCTCTATGCACTAGATGCTGGAAGCCATGTGTGCCAGCTCCTACCATGACTCACAGGCATTAGTTAGATCACTTCACACACTCAGGCCCCATGTCGGACTAGCAGATTCTGCAAGGAAAAATAATT
Organism: Arenaria interpres; assembly: GCA_013399435.1. Taxonomy (NCBI): domain Eukaryota; kingdom Metazoa; phylum Chordata; class Aves; order Charadriiformes; family Scolopacidae; genus Arenaria; species Arenaria interpres. The sequence continues at coordinate 40,145 of VXAK01020026.1, forward strand.
ATATTTAAAAAAAAAAAAATCCCACTCTTCCTCCAGCTTAGTCTGGGTGACTGCACAAGTGTTGCAGCTTTCAGAAACAAGGTATGTGATTCCCTCTCTGAAAACAGGACAAAAACCACACCAAACACCATGGTGATCTCAGGATAGGGTAGGACACACAAGCAAGACAGATCCATGACATATTTCACTGTTCCTGAACCCAATTTTGCCCTCTGTGACTCTAATATTCTCTGAAGTTTAGGCTGTTGCCTAAGATTGCTGTGGTGTGCCCAGCTGCAGCCTGGAGCCGAATTCAGACTGGGAAGTTCCGGCAGCACAGTGGCTTTGTCCTTCAGACTTCCACAGGCCTTTCCACTAGAAAGTGGCGGAGGTCTTCAGGAGACGCTAAAGGACACCTGATCACTGATCACTGCCTTGAGAAAGCTGAAGCTGAGGATGCTTCAAAAGAATGGACAGGATGACAAGAAGTTTTAGTTGAGATGTCATACAGGGAAAGCTGTAGACACAGAGATAAGTGGTGGGAGGAAAAACTTGTTTTCTACCAAAAAAAAACCCCACCTCTGCAAGCTCTAAAACATTATTCAGTCAAGTTCCTTCACTCTTCTAGCTTCTTCCTTCCCCCTCCAATTTCAAAGGACATTCATCACAACGTAAACAGCTGGGACACCAGCAAACCACCAGTGCCCTGTGCTCAGGCAGTTCCTCTAGAAGGAGTAGTTTTGAAGTTTCATGGAAAACTAAGGCAAATCTTACTGGCCCACAATTCACTCTTTTTTTGAAAAAAAAAAACAACAAAACAAACCACAAACCACCAAACCCTGACAATTTAGAGGAAATGTATAAAAGATAAGAAGCAAAAAAAGTAGGTGGCCATATGGCACCTACGGAGTGTTTCTGTAACAACTTTTTTTGCTTAAAAGCTGACAGGAGACGTCAGGAAGGAATGCACAACTGCTCAAGCTGGCATGCCAATGACAGCCTTGGCATTTGCATGTTCCGATTTTAGCTGTAAAAAAAAAAAATGCAGCACTGCATTTAGCAGTTAGCTTTGCTTTGTTCAGACATAATTTATAGTGCCATATCCCACATTTATATGGCAAACTTTTTAGTTAGATACTCTACCTTTGTAATAGCTGTGAAAACTTTTTCCAGGATAGCATTAGGTTGAGCTTTCTGTGGTCCGTTGGCTTGGACTTTAAGGCCTAAGGCACATGGTTTAGCAATAAACCTGTGAGAAAAAGAAGAGTGAAAAAAGAAAACAAGTGAAATCCTTCAGTTATTTACTTCATTACTGTTATCAATCAATGACACGTGATAAATGTGCAAACGTTATAGCCCTGCCAACAAAAACAATACTTAGCCTTACAGCTCAAAAGCAAGCTCATACAGGTGATTACATTGCAAAATAAGTAACTTCACTTTGAAGGATAAAAGGAACTCTATGGAGCACATGAAATGAAGATTTTCTTTCATGTTGTGAAAAAAAAAATAAAAAAAAAGGATAGAACAAAAGCATGAGAGGAATGCCTCCTAGAGAAGCACCAACTAATGAAAAGAGCAGGGCAGCTTGCAGAGATAAAGAGCACATAATACTCTCCTCCAAAGAGGGCCTCTTTCATAAATCAGTTTCCAGAGTAGCTACTGCCTCAGGACTCCTTTTGCACAGTGGAAATTCAAACAAGCTCCTTAAAGGCAGCAAGCACTGAAGCTGCCCAGTCAATACAATTTTCTAAACCATAAAGTTTAAATGGTGTTGAGCCAAGCCCGAAAGACTTTGCTCTTCCCCCAAACTTCTCTGCTAAAATATGAAGCTGTGACAGATTCAAACACCAATTCAGAAGTTCCTCCAGTTTATAAACTGGTTGTCTCTGATACAATTTAGAGATTGATTACATAACTTCCATTACATATACTCAAAGATGACCATTGCACTCATTAAAAACAAAATTATTTGTAACTATGAGTCCTGCTCCGGAATCCTCATGAAAGGAACAATGTATAGGAATCACACGCATATATGAACTTCTGCCTTCTTTGAACTATGTAACTCTTGATTTCACTTAAAAGACTTCAGTTTCCTAAGACTTTATTTGCCAGAAGGGACCAAAACAACACACTCAGTAGTTAAGTGGTTGTTCCACATTTATGCAGCTGAATGACCACAAGCTCTTAAAAATCGCAGAATTCTCATCCACATGCAAGCCCCATTTTAAGCATTGATTTGAGCTACAACTGCTGTTTCTGCTGTGTTTAGGACAGTACAGCTGATTAAAAAGAGAATTTAGTCCTAAGCAATGCTACAGTGCTAATAGCAATAGCGTTTGGTAAAGAAAGATAGGTGATGCCAGACTACCTTGTTTTCCTTGTTTTTCCAAGGAAAATGCTTGATACATTGATACCATCCCATATGAAACCCAGTCCTATAGCCTGAAATAATTTTGGTGGCTAGTTGCAGGAGGGGATGGGAAGTCATACATCCGAAGACACATGCAGCGTATCAGTGAGCCCACTCTTTGATCCTTGTATGTTATAAAAAAAAAAAAAAAAAAATCCTAACTTATTACACTCTGTAAAAGTTTGGTTATAATCTGGATCCGCTACAGATTGCAAACACACTGCTAGTTCCCTAGTATCAACCAAATCAATGGTACTGCATCAGGTATAAATTCCCTGCTTTAGGGTTAAGAGCTTTGACAGCACCAGCCTCAGTGCTGAGCTCGAGCGGAAAGCACTGCTCATGAAACAGAACAACATAAGCTCTGTACATGTTACATGTAAATACACTGTAATCTAGCTAACACTGGAAACTTGTACATCACTTAAAGATCACAAAAGAAGCAGCAAGAATTGTATTCTCTAGTTGAACACAGACTTGTAAAGTCATTCTCCTCTGAAGTAGGACTTGATTTAGTGGGGTTTTTTTGTTTGTTTGTTTAACAGGGTAGGAGGGTTGGGCTTTGTTTGTTGGGGGTTTTTTGTTGGGTTACACATACATCTTTGAACTTCTGTTCTGCTTTTCTCCTTCTGCTGAGTGAAGGAATGAAATAGCTGTGATATAACTCCAATAGAAAGGCAGTTCCCTAACCATGCTAATTTTAAAAGAAAAAAACCAACCACAAAAACATTTAATTTGGTAAAGTCAAAATCAGATTAAAAAGTCCCAGCTAGAAAAATTTCACAAGGAGCAATTCCAACAAGCTTCATGCTGAGATGATCTTCATTTAAATTTAAGCAAACCAGCTGGGTTTGCTTAAATGCCATTCTTAAAATGATGTCTTGCTAATGAACAGCCTAGATAAATGTAGAACAAAGCAACAGGTACTGTGTTTGTCTGGATTTTAAAAAGAAGAGTATTGTAATACTGATGTTATACCCATTACCTAAAATGAAACATATTTTCTGCTTCAATCTGGTATTTTCTAAACAGGAATATAAATTTTTTGTCCTTTGCGGCTTATGTTTTTCACATGCACTGGAGGAATGGGCATGTGACCCGAATCAGATCTCGTCCAAAAGGACAGCAAAAGCACAGTAAGGACACGTACGTGGTACACAGCTGCAAGACAGGATGATCTTGGCCAGCTATGTCAGGAAGGAAGGGACTGGGAAAGTTTAAAAAAAAAAAAAACCAACAAAACAACGCACCCCTCTCTCCTGAAACGCTCTTGTGGACTTTCTGCACTTTTGGAAAAAAAAGCTTTAAAAAAAAAATCCTCTCAAGAGATTGTTAATTCCTATTAGGACACTAAAGGGAAATGAAGCAATTTTAAGAGAAACATTTTATATGCCTGCAGTACTGAGCAAGTACTGACCACCAATTCAAGTATGAAAGTATCCATGGGCCACATCCATATAATTGCCTTTGGTGGAATTGGTAAAATTTAAAAGATTTTTTTTTTTACTTTTCATACAAAAATGTAACAAGCTATACTTTGCAGTATAAAAATTGTTTTTCAAAGTTAAAATAGAATTTTAAAGTATAACTTAATCAATAGGATCCCAAATGTCACACCAGGCGCCATAAAAATCATCATTAACAGGAGTTTCACTGATATATTTCTGTAACAATGTAAAAAGATTCGTAAGTCAACAAAACGGAATTAATGTTTGATATATGTACAAACTATGAGTGTTTTGCCAAATGTTTCACTTCTTAAAAAGGACTATTCATTTTTTCCATCTCTGCTAACACTGTGGTATTCAATTCCCTAAGCAGTCTTACTCAAACCCATGGGACTATTGCATAAGGTACTGCAATTAAGAGGGAAAAACTACTGTGAAAGAGTAAGGAGAGTAGAAATGAGTATATTGCCAGCTTTTCTCTTTAAAACGTGTAAATCTGAGTGAACACCACATGAATATCTCCTTTTCAATGGATTTCAGTACAGCTGAATTGAAAGCTAGCATTCAATTACACAGACATTAAAGGACAAGCTTTTTTTTGCCAAATGCAGCCCCATCTATTCTGGATGTAGAGATGAAAGACCAACATAAACAAGGGAATTAAACTCAAAATTCAAGAACCTTTTTAGAGGCAGCTTCCTCATTCACAATCTAAAGCCGAATTTAAAAACAAAACCAAACCAAAAGCCGACAGCCAGCCAGTTCAAACAATGTGGGTTACTGCAGAGCATCCAGGTAGAAAGCACTTGGCCTTTGCAGGCCTGTAAACACCATATCATCTGCCTGAAGACAACAAGCATTTCTGAGTGTCCTGTACCCTCTGAAGGCAGGCATTAATTTGCATTTTGGATCCTGCCTGTTCTTCTCAAATCAATTACTTATAATAACAACAGCAAAGCCTCATAGTCCACCCAAAACTCAGAGATCAGTTTTTCCTCTATAAAGGGGTCAAGAAACCCTTTGCAAAATTATATTCAACCTCCCTAAATATGATTCTATGATTTCACCAGAAGTATGTAAATTTCAACAAGAACAAGTACCATTTCAGGTTTCCCACTTGCCCTTTAACAAATGCCAACTAGACAAAGACAGCCACTATTACAAAAGATAAATAAGTAAAAAAAGGAGAAGTAAAAAAAAAAAAAAAAAAAAACCAGGAAAACCCCACAGCCAAACCTGAAAATCTGAAAATTAACTTTGCCCTGATGGAGGAAGGTAAAAGACCAGTTGGGCACCACTTGCTCTTCGCAGTGATGACAACACGTGCAGTGCCGCATAGAGATAGACGAGGATGCCACCCAGCCACCAACTACTGGGAAAATGAAACACCAAACCCACAGATTCTTCAGTAGCCATACCCACAGCTTCAGACTAGATGGCTAATTCCTCACATTCATAAAATTACAGCTTAAAAATATGCTGGGTCCACTTCCTGAGCACTCATAGAATCATAAAATGGTTCAGGTTGGAAGGGACGTTAAAGATCATCTAGTTCCAATCCCCCATGTCATGGGCAGGGACACCTCCCACTAGAGCAGGTTGCTCAAAGCCCCATCCAGCCTGGCCTTGAACACTTCCAGGGATGAGGCATCCACAGCTTCTCTGGACAACCTGTTCCAGTGTCTCACCAACCTCACAGTAAATAATTTATTCCCAGTATCTAATCTAAATCTCCCTTCTTTCAGTTTAAAACCATTACCCCTCATAAAGAGTCCCTCCCCATCTCACCTGTAAGCCCCATTTAAGTACTGGAAGGCCATTATAAGGTCTCCCTGGAGCCTTCTCTTCTCCAGGCTGAACAGCCCCAACTCTCTCAGCCTGTCTTCATAGGAAAGGTGCTCCAGCCCTCTGATCATTTTTGTGGCCCTCCTCTGGACCCACTGCAGCAGGTCTATGTCTTTCCTGTGTTGAGGACTCCTAAGCTGGACACAGTACTCCAGGTGGGGTCTCACCAGAGCAAGTAGAGGGGCAGAATCACCTCCCTCGACCTGCAGGCCACACTGCTTTTGATGCAGCCCAGGATGCAGTTGGCTTTCTGGGCTACCAGCACACATTGCCGGCTCATGCTGAGTTTCTCATCAACCAACACCCCCGAGTCCTTCTCCTCAGGGCTGCTCTCAATCCTGTGAAAGTTTCTCTTTAGAAATACAAACAGGCCAGATCCACAATGAGCACAAACCATCCTGGGCACATCAACTTGAAACGTAACCACAGTATCATTGATAAAATAACCTCTAAGAAAAAAGAAAATGCCCCCACTGACCTCAGAGCTCTTTCTGTTCTCCTTTACTGGCAATTCGAGCCTTATTAATTAATTACCATGTAACCCTTTTAGTTTACTGCTTTTCATCTTGAGAAATTACATCATTTTAATTCCAGAATTAACTAGAAGTGTTAGCATTGACCCCCATAATCCTTGGAGGCTGATGTTCATTAGCAGTAGCCAAAGCCTGCATTAAATAAATATTTTTTTAAAGTATCACATGAAGGAGGAAGATGAAAGTAATTTTTTTTTTTTTATTTATTTTTAAAATGATTCTCTGGATTTCTACAAATCAAACAGCCCTACTCAATCTTTGCCCTGAATCTGGTCAGAAAATAACATATAGCAACTCTTTAGTCATCTGAGGCACTAGAAAAATGCCTATAGCACATGAATGTAGAGTTTCCATACCAGCAGGTCATCTGCCATTTCTGAGCTGACCACAGCTGCTGCCCTTTAGCGGATCCATTAGCAGCTTTGAAGATGCTCAAACCACCACAGAACCCACAACAGGTAAATAGGGATTGCACTTTGCTTTGGTGTTTTGTTTTGTTTTTTTTAACCAGCCTAAAAGGTCTGCAAGAATTAAGGCTTTCCAAATAGGGCCAAAAAAGATTAATACATTAAGCTAACAGGCCTAATGAATGATTCCTGTAATTAAACATTCTTTAAAAGAAAATACTGAATGGCTTGTCCTAACCTTTTAATTTAAGAAATATCTGTCTTAACATAATTGACAATGTTAGCTGGCAAGCAATACACGTTAACCAGTTCAAAGCAGGTTTGGATTCCTTGCCATGCCCTTTGAAGTGATAAAATTGTACTACTTACAATATTTATTTGTCAAATGTTTCTGCCTGATTTAGAAACACACTCCATTTCACCAAAATTCTCTCTAGAACAAGACAGCAAGGATCCAGAAATTGAAAACCATGAACCTTCCTCCATTTAACTGAGGCAAATAAGCAAACTAAAAAAACAGACTGGATGAACAAAAGTCTGCTATAGATTTCCTTCCCTCAACTACAGGAGGATAAAAACTTACCATCTGATCCTTGATTTTACTATACTGTAGTATGATCTGCAATAAAAGCTATTGAACTCATATCCAATTATTTTTACAAAAGGATAAGGACAAGATTATTCATTCAAGAGAACCTAAATCAAGACACGGTTCTTTGATGTAGATGAAAAAGGATGTTTTAAACTTCTGCATTTGTAACTGGCACATCTAAAATAAGTCACTATTATGACGGATGGAGCTGCAAGAAGTCTTACTAGGCCCCAAACCAAGGAATAACTGTCAGCAAAATAAGCTTAGAATTTTATTCTTTTTTTTTTCAATTCATGGACTTCTTTATCAGATTTAGTAAGCTGTCCTGCCATTTACACACCAATGTGTTTTAAATGTTGTTGTATGTCAAGAAGGTTTCTGAAATCTGTTGAATTTTTACTTTAAAACCTTCAAGCTACGTACACTGCGACAAGTGGCCTGTCTGCTCCTTGGCCTCGAAATCTCTTCTGAGGATTGCAAGCAAAGACTCAATTCATTTCAGCTTCTGACCTATTACTGTCATTTCTTAGTTCTGCATCAACTTTCTTGTTCCTCCCGAGTCTTCTTAAAGCAATGGCTTTTTCTACCTAGGTGTAACACATTTTAATGGCTAAGAGGCTCTTTTTTCCACAGATTAGAAAACCTTTTTTCCTTGATGTGTTTCAAGCACAGAAAACTTCTTCTCCCACTGAAACAACTTTATTTTGTGGCACACTTCAGTATATAAGCCCACTTGCAAATTTTCATCAATGCAAAAGAGAAAAGCTAAGCTAGTGGACATCATACTTTTTTTTAAAAAAAAGAATGTTTGTTGGTCACAATTTGAACCATTCCCTTTTGTCTTTCATTTTTATTAAAAGTAGGTCATATTATGAACCAACAGACAGGACTAATGGCCTCTTATTACAGCCCAAAACTTAAGGAGCCCATCCATCCCCTAACCAACAATCTATTTCCTGGGAAAGGTACCTCAGCCTGGCACAAAGCATCTGCACAAAATCACCCTGGAGACTGCTCCTAAATGATTTGTGCTAACAGATTAAAAATATCATGAACCCATCAGGCAGAACCCTGGCTACAAAGTCCCCATGAACACTGAGAATATGCATTTTTGCTTCAGCCTTTCACATCCACAGAGACATCTGAGTTACTTGCTGGTGCACAATGGGAGTTTGAATTTCCCCTTCCCGTTCTAAGGATGCATCTACATGGAGAAATTTGAGAAAACTACAGTGAATGTGAAGTGTGAAGAACAGCTCTGAGCCATCTCCAACTGTAACAAACTGTAGTTTGAGCTAAGTGGTATATTCTGATTACAAACATACAGCACCTCTGTTAACCTGGTAAAAACCCTCACTTGGACACAGGTGGAGTTCAAATGGTGCTTGCATAAAAGATTGCTTATGTTGCTAACACCAGCCAAGTGCAAGCTCCATAACAAAAAAGCCCCAAACAAACAAACAAAAAAACCCAAACCCAAGCTATTCCTGTAAATTAAGCACATCCATCAAACCTCATTGTTTCCTATCAGTATATTTGCAAATACCAGGGAGCGCAGCTAGAACCAGCAAAAATTCCTCTCTCTGCTAAAGGGGTACCCAGCTCTGTTTTGAAGACTCTAGTTCCCTTTTTGAAAAATTGATGCAGAACAAATTTTCCCAGCTCTTCATGCTCTCTAAACACTGATTGTTCCAGGGATTTAGGATTACAATTGTCTGGCTTGTTGAGCGTTGCTTGCTGGTGTTAAACAGAAACAATGTAAATTTGCTCTAACTACAAGGATAAGTGAAAGCAGAAAAGGCTTGTTTCTGAGCAGACGCTCAACAGATTTACTGTCATAAGACACAAAAACAATTGCTGAATCCATTTTGTTATTTTTGTAGAGCTGACCTACTTAATTCAGAAGTTACTTCTATTACTAATTTAAAAAGCAGAAAACTCTTAGCGGTCCTGGGACAAATTCAGTAGATAACTAAAGACAGTCAATCCAGTATACCTACCCCAGTACCAATTTTGGCTTTGTGTTCCTAACATCTTCTGCTACAGAAGAATCACCAGGACATAATGTCTGAAGCACAGGCAGGGGTCCTAACCCAGTTAACTTTCTTGTATGGCTACTGGATGAGGTTAACTTCACTGAAATTTGCTGGCTATGCTGGGAAATGGGTCACAACTCCTGCAATGAAACCCTTCAAAGGTAAGAACCTGCCTGCCTAAGCAAGAAGCCCAGCAGAGGACTGTGCATCATCAAGAGCCTTCTGCTGCTGAGCATTACGACTGATGCCTCAGAGGGCAGCATGCAGGAGAGCTCAGAGCCAACCCTTTCAGAGAGGACCTATTCCCAACCCTCCTGAAATGACTTCAGCAAAGCACATGTATGCATCTGCCTTTCATCCTAGAGGTCCGATGCTTTTGTTAGAGATGCATTAGACATTATTTCCACACCAGCACCATTATCTCAACTCTCCCATCAAATTATACAAGCTAAGCAATACACTGTGGAACTGACATGTGTTTCTAAAAAAGAAAAGCTAAGCAGCTTGCAAGAGAATTCAGCTTACTGAATTAGAGAGGTTTTGTCTTTCTTTGGCTCAAATTATTTGACAGTATTTACACTAGAGGTAGAAAACAATTGCTGCAAAATCAGTGCTTTGGGATGTGGGGTGTTTTTTTCAAGGTTTTGAAAGCTTGTTAATGTTTTGACCTGAGAAACCTTTCCAAAAAACATGTTTTTGACCTCTGTTTCTACAAAGTATTCTAAGTTTCATTAGAAGGCTTTAAAAAGACTAAACCAACCAATCAAAAAACAAACCAAACCAAAACCAACCCACACATCAATCACCAACATCCTGCTAACTCTGAAATACAGAGTCGGAAAGCTATCTGAAATCCTTCCTAACAAAGGGCATTGCTCATCCCTCACAACAAAAATCAAAGTAAACCTCAAACTGGCAGCAGAAAATGTACCTATTACAATAGCTGGACCTCAGGGAGCATGGCTGGCAGCAGCCCACAGTGCTGCTGAGGACCAGGGGTACTAATGGTGTGGAATGAGAAACAGCTCATCTAAAATAAGGAAGCGCAATCCAATACTTTAGTAAGCACAAGTATTTGCTAGGATCTAGCGTGGGCAGAGTCCTAGAAGCCAGTGGTGGCAGAAGCTGATGCATTGCTACACATGGGCTCTATTGGGATTGCTCCATCAGCCAGACACCCCTCTGGAATACCAGTCACTAGGACTCAAGTACTGCTACAGCACCACTCCCATGCATTTTTCTGCCTTTTGACAGAAAATATTCTTTCCTTTAATATATCGAAGATGGATATAAAAGGCAGGCTAAAGAATAGCACTTCACCTGTAACACTTGATGCAATAGGACTACTGACGCGTACACATATTAGCTGTATAAACCTGCTCCATCTCTGCTTGCAAGAGCAATTGCAAAAAGGTTTTAGTAATTTTTCAGCTGGGAAGCAAAGTGCCCTGTAAAATCAGCATATTGTTCTAGCAAAACAGCATTCAGCATCAAGTGTTTTTCATACGTGGGATGCTACGTAAGCGAAAAATGGTTTTGCACAGATCAGTTTTAGAGAAGAAATTTTGGTCACAGTAATCTACTTGGGGGCAATATGGAACTCAAGGGCTTCCATCCAAGAGTACTTTCACATAATAGAAAGTTTCACTTTACTTAACAGTCTGTGAAAGGTAGCTGTGATAAAAAAAGGATTTAGTAGCTGTACTTCAGCTTGCAGGCTTACCAGTTAGTGCAGTGCTAACACAAACCATTTCAATTAAATAAAACAAATTATCCTCATCACTCAACAGCAGTATTATGGAATGCTTTGTCCTACAGAGTTACTCTTTTGGAACATGACTGACCCTACCATTCAATAACTGTAAAACTGTTTCTTCTTTGCAGCTGGAGTTCTCATATTTACGTTGTCCTGCCCTTATTTTTTTTTTGACTGAACATACATGTCTAAAAGTCACATCTTCTCATTGTGCAAAGTCAAAAATACCCCCTTCTTCCTGAGATTTTGCTCCAATCACAAAAAACATGACCAGTAACATCCATTTGGCTTGAGCTACCTTTGCATGCCTGCTAGTTCCCATCATAAGCTGCAGCAGACCCCGTTGATCAGGACCACAATTCCAGCCCTTGTTCACACATACTGCTAAACCCTTTCACCTCACTGAGCCAGCAAACCTATTTAATCCTCTCTCTCACAAGTGAAAAGGTTAGGGAGGAGTCTGTCTCAAGCTGTAGGTTAGTTCATAACAGGACTATCTAGAGCAGAAGGTGTTCAGTCACCAATATAGGAATACCCCTGTGCACCCTCTACCAGCGCTCTGGTTTCTTGTCCAGTTAGTAAGTTACTATGAAAACAGGACACAAACAAGGCCAGCAGCTTACAAACAGAAGTAGCCATGTTTTCCAAACATGGAAGCAATTTATTTTTAATGTTTTTTACTATAGCCATGCATAAAGTTATGAGCATTTCAATTTCTCCTAAAATTCTGTAAGACCAAAGAGCTGAAACTGGGATGAACTGCATGCCCTCTCCAGAATAGCAACAAGAACTGCACAGATGTAGAAGAAGGTCACAAATAAATATTTTTGCAGCCAGCTGTCTGATGTTTTCTTTCTTTGTAATGTCTAAAAATAAAGACTTTAGTCACTCTGTAACTTTCCAAGTGCCGATGAGGCAGAGGGAGAAAGGAACAGAAGGGGAGATGCACTCCAGTCCCCCCCACCTCTCACACACAGTGCCTCCTCTCAGCTGCCCTCCAGCAGCATCACCAAGGCCACAGAAGGTATGGATGATAGAGTGCTGAAGGTATCACTCTCACCCTTTTCGCACACAGTAAAATCAGGATACATGAGACAGGGTCACTGGTAAAATTCAGGTCTCCAAAATTCCAGCCCCCTGCTAAAGGTCAGTAGAGATAAAAATATTCTCCCAACTTTTAAAAAGCTGTGGCTTAGGGACTTTCTAGACCAAAAAAAGGCATCTTTGCACGCAGCAATCCCCAAAGAGCTGCCCCTCCCTCCCCAAACTGCCTTAATAGCCCACTGAGCCCGTGTAAACTTTTGACACCCTGTGGCAGAGCTCCCCAGTGTAAATTCAGACTGTGTGAAGACAACCAACTCCATCTTGAACTTGTCACCCACCAGTTTAATTTCTTGTTCTTTACTTCCTGCACTGGGTAAAAAGGAACAGTTAATACCAATGCATCCTTTCCGTGCCATTCCTGACCCTATAAATTTCTCTTTTACTCCCCACTGCCACCTCCTAAAATACAGACTTGATATGTACGGCTATTTCAGCACATCTGGGACAAACAAAGTGAGGAGCCAGCCATGAAACATCTCCATATGAAAAGACAAATGGCTCAAATGGGATTAAAAACTGGACAGAGAAAAGGGCAGGAAGAAAGCATAGATAGAAAGGGAAGATCAACAATTTAGTTTTTAAATCACAGTAGGTCACCCTAATACAATGAGTCTGTCCTAACCCACCAAACCCTGCAGCATTATTTTATCTTTTACTTCGGTCACATTTTCAATATGTGAGCAAGGGAAAAAAAAAAAAAAAAAAAAAAAGTAGTGAGCAATACCTGTATCTACAGTAAAGCCGCAGCCAAGGCATACCATCCACTGGCCTCTTGACACATACACACACACTTAATGCAGCTCTCCTTCATCCAGCAAGGCAGCTTCCAAGATGCAAAAAGAAGCTGCAGTTACCTGCCACTTGGACACAACCCAAAAGTTTGTGAGTGGCTCAGCAATCATTTTGATAAATAACTCTGCCCACTCAAAAGCCAATGCTGCTCCTCCGTGTTCCTCTGTGGTAGTTCTTAGCCTGGTCATTAAGTGATAGCTCATCTCATCAATGTCCTCTTATATTCTAATTTATTTTTCTCACTCTTTATCTATTTACTATGAGGAGGCAAAAATAATGAAGGATGTGATTAAAAATCCCTAGCAATCACTCTAACAACAATCAGTACCTCTGATATTATTACAAAAGACTGTAGCAAGCCACAGAACACAACTGGACAGTTCAGCAATGCCTTCCTAGAAAACATTAAAAGGTGTCTGAAATGTTGAGAAATTATAATGCTCAGCTAGAACTCACTGAGTTACACTGGGTTAGCATGCGTTTTTTGAAAGCGGAGAAGACAGAAGATGGTTTCTATTCAATGGAACATTAAAAAAAAATACTTAAGTTCTCAAAATGTTTCAGTGCTTGACTGGCTCAAGGACCCCTCCCTGCTGCCTTCCTCCACAGGTTCTGCCACCAGTCCCTGAGCAAGTGCAGGTGCTGTGTTGGGCTCTCACAGCACACAACAGAGGATTTAAACATATGCTTCACTCTTACTGACAAACCAGTACCTCTGGTGCAAATCCTATTTCTCTATACATCAGGTGGCAGGATGTGTTTCAGGAACTTTCGGGCTCCGAGATTAAAGCTCGCACTAAATCTTTCTTCTGGTTTAGACTGCTCCTTTTGAAGAAGGAATAAGTCATACATACTTCACAGTTGCATGGTTGTATTTCTGTAAGTACTTGAAATAGAGATGGTTGGTTTAACTTGGAGGTTAAGCTTTCATTCCAAGAGCTAGGTCACAAAATCATCAAACCTTTTGAGGGAACTTCAAGACGAACCCATTTTCATCCTGGCTGGCAGATATTAGTCACAGAAGATGATCACAATGGTATCCACTCACTGTATTTTTTATATGTGTATGAGCGCATGTATATACATACACAGAAACACACATACATATATAAAGTATATGTAAAGGCATATATATTTATATATTTGTGTGTATGTATGTGTATACACAATCAAACTTCAGCATATTGTCTGGCTACTCAACAAAAAGAATTAGAGCCTTATTTATTTCCAGACCTTTTACACAAACTCAGCACAAAACCCTGTTTCTAACTGGTACAAAAATCTACTTCCTTTCTAATTATCTTCCAATACTAAAAGATAACAAATACATGTAGATATTCAGGAAACCCATTTCTGAAGAAGCATGCAGCCAAACTACACAGTAATGTATTTTGCCTATTGTATCCTTAAATTGAGATTACTTAAGATAAGCATCGTTCAAAATTCGCAGCTGGAATTTCCAGCTGGATACAGATAAACTGGGACAGGGCAGACTCCCCCAAGCCACTCCCACCTGCCTGGGCACAGCACCCTGAGCAGGGGCAGCCATCCTAAGTGCTCAGGCTTCTTCACCCACACTCTTCCCACCTGCCACCATTACTGCAGCCACAGAAGCAGCAAATCACGGCTTTGAGAAACAGAAGACCATCCCTGCCCACCTCCCCAGAAAATCATTTAGTTTTGAGCTAGATTACCAACCTGATCCAGTTTACTCCATCAGCAGAGCATCACTAAACTGAGACATGAGCAAACCTGTGTGAACTCTCTAGAAGCTCAAGTTAAGCCATCACAGGACCACATTCAGATTCTGCATTGGAAACCTGACTTTAGTATATTCTTAAGAAGTATTGTCTTCTGAGAAAAGGGATTAAGAAAGCATATTAGGCTACCTGCAAGTCAAAAGAGTCATTATGAATTAGTTTTTCTGGAAGAAGTGTTTCAACAAAAGATCTGTTAAAATACCTATAGGAATGCTCACACCTGACACCTCAAAACCCAGATCAGATGGACCCCTTTTGAGAAGTAGTTTTGACCTGCATTGTGTGATAATACCACCCAGACTGATCAAAACATTAAAGAAAGAAAAAAGCAACTAGTTCTCACTAGCTCCCTGTACATTTTCACCTTCACCTTTGAATTCTATCTCAATTTTTTTCTAAATTTTCTTAATGCTTTCCTGCTTGATTGCCACCTCAGCAGGGCACTCTTTGGAAAAGCAGAGGCGCAACATGGAAAGCAGCCACAGCTCTGCACCCACAAACGCCCAGCAATCAGCCCTCCTGACCCTCCAACTGACCCTCTGTTCACCATCTACTGGGGGGCCCGGGAAACCAGTGCCTACTGGAACACAGGATACACTGCAGTATTTGAAACACAGAGCCTTTGTTTTCTGCCTTCCACACTGAGGCTTCCCCAAAGCAAAACCCACCACTGCAGGCAAACAATGAGTATTGCACACAACATGCTCATAGCACAGCTGACAGGCTTCTTATTGTACTCCTAATGCGCGATAAACAATTAGTGAACGGACAAAGGAGTGCAAGAACAAATCCTATTAACAAATAATAGGATTTGCTAGCAGATCACCCAAACACCACTTCAGAAATGACTCCCTGGGTTGCTGCAGGCAGAAGTGGCAGACAGGGGAGGGAGCCTTGAGGCACGACATGGACATGGTGGTGAAATGGATGCACGGCTACCAGCCAGCCGCAGGAGCTTGCCACATGAAAGCAATGCTGGTGCACCAGTTTTGACAGCTTTTGAAAATGCTGCAGCTTATGTCAAACAAAAGAAAAGACATAATCTCTTATTTGGGGTATTGGTGAATCATTTACACCTTGGATCCATAAGCACGGGCATTTTGTTCATCAAAACACACAAGAAACTGTTACAATCCTATTTTCTTTTACCTTGTTGCAAGATTTTTGTCAGCAACTTGCAAACTCCAACTTCAAATGATCCCACAAAGGACACCTCACTGAAATGTGATTCCCTCCTAGTATTAGAATGTAACTGCCCACATCTATCAGCAGCAGGTTTAAAAAAAAAAAAACAAACTTGGGCAGGTGGGTATTTGAGGGAAACAATAACGTTGTCCCCCAGTGGTTGCTATTAGATGAAGTGAGTGACACCGAGACGGTAAGACAAAAGGTGGCTCTTTTTCTATTAGAGTTTGAAAAAAAGGAGAGGATAAATTCCCAGTGCTAAAAACCAGGCAGAGCATTTATCCACCTTGGCAGGTCACAAAACACTTGTGAGATAATAGTTACTTAAAGCTTTTGAAGTGCCAAGTATTTATTACTCTTTGTATTTTTGTTTGGGGGCATTATGTCCTTTCTCATCTCCTAGGCATAAGGAGATTTGTCTTGCTTATTTATTTTGTTTCTAATACACCACCACACATGCTGCTTGTGATAAAAGCAGCTTCTTCCGCACCCCATGACCTCCACCACATTATAGAGGAACTGGACTCTGCTCTGAATTGGTTTAGTACCTTCTATTAGAATATAAAACTAGAAACTAACAACCGAAATTAAGAACCCGTATGAGTTATAACCAGGTCATTATAGCAGTTGTGGGGTTTTTTTTGGTGTTTGGTTGGTTGGGGTTTTTTTTGGGTTTTTTGTTTGGTTTTTTTTTGTTTGGGTTTTTTTTGTTTGTTTTGTTTTGGGGTTTTGTTGTTGTTGTNGGGGGTTTTGTTTTGTTTTTGTTTTTTTTTTTTGTTTTTTTTTTTTTTTGTTTTTTTTTTTTTTTTTTTTTTTTTTTTTACACAATTCTAGACCATGAATTTTATTTTTTAAGTGGGAAGAAGCGTCGTTCCTAAGATTGGTCATCAAGTAATTCTTATTTAGGAGTGTAACTAAAAAGTGAAGAGGAAAAACATTCTGCCTTTAAAATAAGCTGTGACCAGACAATGTGAGGGTATGGCTTGAGCACAGAAGCAATGTGGACACTCCTGAAGGCACAGGTTAATCCACCCCAATCACCAAAACACACCCAGGACAATTTAGACAGGTTGGGGATCACCTCTTCCATAGGTCTTCAGAGCTTGTCCTATTGCTCCAGCTACTGCAGTAAACTGAGCATTCTGGGGCATGGGGAGAATTACAAGACAGCTCAGTGGACAAAGCACAAAAGCTATTTAGTATGGCATCTAGTATGCTGGTCTGCCAACTCAAATGGAAGGAACAGCCAGTCTGTCACCCAGCTGGGTTAGAGATTAGCCATGTGTAACGCTGCTGCACGTGAACTGCAGAGTGCTGTGCGCTTGGCGAGAGGAGGATGAAAGGAGGAGAGGGAACAGGGTGGGGAAACACCGAGGTAGGAATCGCTGCAGGACTCATTTTGAAGACTTAACCCACACAGCCTGTTTGCCCAGGGAAATACAAGCATTTATAGCCCACCATATGCACTTGGCCAGTGTGTTGCTAAGAGCCTTGCACTTCCCTGTCCCATACGCTACAAAACATTCAGCACCCATATCAGTTAAGAGCACCTGAGCCACAGCAAGGCTTTACAAGAACTGAGAGCACTCAATGATTACCAACTTTACAGAGGATTATAGATCAAACTCTGTCTTCCCTTGAGAACAGATTAGACATGGCATCCATATCTAGGATACATGAGGAAGACAAGCTACAGCCCAAGACCGTAGCTCACTTAGAGTGGGACTGGAAATGTCAGGCCAGATATAATGCCTCAGAAGGATATTCGGAGCAGCTCCCATGAGCAGGCACCTCCTTTCAGCTCCTGGGCTGACAGTCACTTTCTTGACACACATGTCAGTCACCATCCTCTAGAGAAATGTTACTGACACAGCCTGGCTCCCAAAGAGCATGACTGCTACCTCAACGCCTACAGCCAGGACCACAAAGAAAAGCAAAAGTCTTCAGAATACCCAGAACTACAGCATAATCACACATTTTACTTTGGAAGAGGAAACAGTGATTAATTGTCCTGTTGTTCGTTTTAGCGGCCAGCCCAGCCCAAACCATGACATGAATGTACTCCACTGCAAGATCAGCTTCTACTTAGAGGCATATCTTTTCAGCTTCAGAGAGAAGCACTTGCAAAGCCAAGGCAATATGGAAGTGGAAGAAAGAGGGCTGGGGAATGCTGTTACACCAAGGTCACAGCAGCACACAGAATCTATCCTTTTCCAGGCCTGAAGCAGGTGAATATTGTGGACTGACACATACAGGCCAGTTAAAGAGAGAGAGAACCTCTGAGGAGTCACTATGAAGCCTACAGAACCTCCCCTGGTCCAAGCAGGAACCAATGCTTTGATCATTCTCCATCACTGTGGCCCCCTCCTTCATGACTGAGAGCTGAAAACTACTGCCCTCTTCAAGAGCCTCTCCAGCTGGCAAGAACCAACACAGAAGCCACAGCCAGTGCCGTAAGGGAGCAGAGCTCACGAGGAAACAGTGAGAAACTGCAGAGCTACATGAAGCTGTGCTCCAGTGCCACTGTCTATGGCACAATGAAAGAGAGCCTCAGGCCAGTGAGGGTAGGAGGCCAGGGTGTAACCAGCAAGCAGGGATTTAAGCAGTCTCCTGATGCAGTTCCAGCTACATCTCAGAGCAGTTTCAGAAACAGAAGTCAGTTCCCTCGCTTTCGGTTAGATATGGTTTTCCTGTGGCAGATGCAAGTGATTCAAGAACAAAAACAATTAATAAAGAACACAGAACAGGTTAAACCCTCATTGATCAAATTCAAAGCCCTGTGCTTCATTTAACAAATGGCTACAGAAGGAAACCACTCTGTGAATAAATGTCAGAAAACAGACATTATACACACACCTACTCAGTGACTGAATATCCCCCTTCAGATGTCTGCTGTAATGCTTAGCCAGAGCATCTGGAGGGTCAAAGCACTGGACATCAGCCTGTCATGAATCCCCAAGCTGTTACAGTATTTGGTACTAATCCCTGGTCCTTCACTGCTAAGTAAGGGAAGGAAAATAAACAAACAAGCAAACCAAGCAAAGGCCAGGACCACTTGATATAAATAGAAATAAGAAGGCAAAAGGATTGGCTTAGAGATGTTATCAAAAACTTAAAAAAAAAAAAAAAAGTCTTTTGGTCTTGTTTAGCTTTGCGTGCAAAGCAGCATGACAACTCCTGCACAAGGTGAAGAGTGATTGCATTTCACTTTGTAATACTGCAGGCAGTGCAGGCAGGATGAAAACCCAAGCATGTAATGTCACACAGCTATCAAATACACAGAAAGGAGAATGATGGAGGGGCAGGGCAAAAAGCAGAAAACCCCACAGCAATCCAGCAGAACTAGGTGTCTTCACTTACTTCCTCACCATACATACACATTTCCATGACATTATGCAACGATGACAAAATTTTACATTTTAACCCACCAAATTTGAACATTCAAAATAAATGCTCCTGTTCATGCAGGGAACAAAAATTAATAAATAAAAGCTCTTCTAAAGAGACAGATTTATAACTGCAAAGCCATGCAGATTGAAAAAACTAGGTCAAATCTTTTGCTAGTCAACCTCACTGCTATTCCTCCCCAGCCCTCCTCCCCTTTAGCTTTCAGTAGTTATTGAAGACATCAATTAATGAGAATGCAACAGACTTATGCAGGTCTCAAATTACTTCTGCCTGGTACGTAATGGGGGGGGTGTGTGTCACCTATGCAACTACAGATGGAAGGGAAAAAAATGAAATTGTTATTGTCTTTCCAATTCATAAGTCCTCATCCTAGAGTGTATGTGATCAATGCTACTAGGATCCATTAGCAGCCAAAAGCTACACATTAAAAAATAAAATGGGAGGGAGGGTGGCAAGAGACAAAGATATGCTAGAAAGCAGCAAAAATAGAGGAATTGCTGGGCTTTCACTTTTGCTGTGCTTGCAGCAAAAACACTATAGCATCTGCTGCTTTTAATGACATCTTGCTAGTGTATTTTCTACAGCTTCGTGAGTGAACAGTTTTAGAAACTTCATAAATATCTCCATTTTGACACTAAATTTCTAAAGAGTAACTATAATACTAGTTTTTATATCTACTAATCACCCAGTGCATGCTTTAAACAATTATCTTTTTGGAAAAAAAGGGCTTACATACCACAATTCATATATTTTATGTCACAAAGGCATTAAATGTTTTTTTAATTCTTCTTAAAATATAGGGACTGAGTCAGTCCCATTTCAGCTTACTCATTTTTATTCATTTCTCTCCTTCTGTTGCACAGACAGAAGGCACTCTATTTCATCATTTTAAAAAAAAAAAAGATACGCAATTCTGTATCTGCCAAATACTAAAACAAATGACTCTCAAATTCCATTTCTACCACACGCAATATGCTGCCTGACAAGTTACTGCAAGAAGGCAAAGAAATCAACTTCCTGACTTATTGCAGTGATGGCCAACCTAACTAGTTTGACAAGCCACATACCATAATCTTCATATGGTTGAGTGCCACAGGATGTTACGCTGACAGCTGAAGGCTGGGGGAATGCTGGCAGGCTGGGTGCGGGAACAAGTCCCGATTCTTAGCAAGCACCTCCTGACAATGTGGTGACAGTGACCTGCTCAGGTTGCTGTCTCCCTTGGAGGGAGGACTGGGATACCTGCTTACAAGCAGCCACTGAAGTCAGTCACTTACAAGCACCACTGAAGTCAGTGGTGGGAAAGGGTGGTGGGGGCATGTAGGGAGCGAGCTGCTGTTAGACAGGACTATCTCATTCATTTGCTTTGATGGAAAATAAAAGCCATTGTAGAATGTGACACTTGCAGACCTGGCTGGCAAATTACACGACCAGCCTCGAGCCATTTTAGCCCAAATTAATGAAAATCATCATAACTCCTCTTTCCAAATAGATGCTCAGCAGAGTTTCCATTATGCTACTAAAGGCTTTTTTGCTCACCAGTAAACCCAGGACTGTCACAGACCACCCAGAAAAGCCATTTGGAGCACAGTATATAACTGAGCAGCAGACTACACAGAATGCATCCTTAATTCAAGAATGTGCACATGGGCCCTTTGTCATTGATGTTCCTTTACCTTCACCCTTCCTGCCTTTGGCTAAATTCCTTTGAAGCCACGGCTATGTTTCACATAACTCATCTAAATGAGCCCCATCTGGCCCTTGTTTCTGAGCTGGATCTTATCTCTAAGTCACTGTTGAACTTTCACAGTCTCAGATAATTTTTCATTCTTAACTCAGCAAGTCACAAACAGTTATTGGCTAAGTACCCTAGATAAACAGTTATAGAAATCCTGAGGAAGAGGTTTGGGGGTTTCTTTTGGTTGGTTGGTTTTCGTTTCATTTGCTTTTTTGACAATGACACATTAAGAGAGGGGGAAGTATCTTGGACCTGAACCCAGGAAGACACTCGGAACCTGGACCAAATGAGACAATCTAACAAGCTCTGCTTAACGTCTACTGGACCAGAAGGTAAGTAAAGAAATAGCAGTGCCAGGATTATTGAGGTGGATATAAGGAGCTGGACAAAGCAAGGCAGGGAAAACAAGCATTTGTGAGAAAATTGCCAAACTAAAAACATTCTGGAACCACTACACTATCAGGTAGCAGCAACCAGCACACTTTGACTCACTCCAAACAAAGCCAGTACACAGTTTTGAAGTCTGTACCTTAATGCGCAATATTTCTTCTTCTGGTCTAAGACAGACCTTTTGCTTCTATAAAAAATTGAAACTTCACTTTATATTGATCCCTTTAACATAGGTCAAATAGAATACCTCTATTTACCCAAATGATACTTCCTTTATTAATCTTTCATTTTGTAATTACTACCCCAGGATGAGACACAGTCTGAGATTCAAAAAGCGTTTTTTTCCCCCCATTCTGCTCAAAAGATAAAGTGTACAATAGTTTGATCAGCTTCATTTGCAGAACTATGATTTCTTGTGCCACAAGTCAATCAGAAACTGGAATTACCCTTTAAAGATATCTAGCAGAACAGCATTGTCAACTAGCTTTACTTTCTATATGAAAGTTTATTTTTACTTTTAAACTACCAGCTGGAAATTAATTTTTCCTTAATTTAAAAAGCTAGTCAAACCAATGTTTTATACAATTCAACAGCAGCTCTCAAGAATAGTCAAACTGTATTGAGTGAAGAAAGAAAAAATTTTCAATTGTTTAAATTCCTTCTGTTTGTTAGACAATTAAAGCATCTTATGACTGATATTCTAATTAGAAACTTAACAGAAGATCTCCCTTATGAAATAGGTGTTTCTCAATAAGGAATTAAAAGTTTGTGGATTTCTTTTCTAAGCCTCAGTTATTGGGAAAACATACTACCAGTCTTTCCGAGAACAGCTCTTCTCCCTTACTGGGTTCTCGCCATAATGAACATCTGCTAAGTCTATAAATTAATTGCTGAAAACATCTTGTGCTTCTAGATGATCCGGGCAATCATAGCTGTTCTGGGTTACTAGAGAACATTACCATTTTTCTCTCTCACACAGGCACACATCCCCCCTTACAGTATAGCATAAAGCAAGAACAATTATTTGGCATGATTTTTAATGTCATAAAATAAACCTTCAGTGCTAATCAAGTCATGAGAGCAGCACTCTTAAGTTTCCCTAGATGATTTAAGCAGCACTTTTTGCACTGTGACAGCCTAAGGATATGACGGATGCCTTGCCTAGCTGATTGAAAATGCTCTCTTATCTTGAAATCAAGAATTCCCGTATCAGTCTTCTTGGTTTGTCAACAGCAGAGTTTGGCAGGCTGTCACAATGGGCTCTTTCCAGTTCAAAGAAAAGGCTAGAGTCCACCTTAGAGTACTCCTTGCACATAACAGTATTTGTCTTAATTTCCCACAAAACACCCAGACTCAAACTTCACCTACCCACTCCGTCTTCAAGATCTCACATCCTTCCTGGCTATATTGACATACTATGGTGTGTCACCTCATCTCCTGCACAGCTGCAATTCCTCTGTCCTTGAAGTTTTCAGTTCAGCGATCAGAAATTGGCTTGTTTTAATACTATTTGTAACTTCTAAAGATGGAAATCACCTACCCTAATGAAACTTTTATAGAAATGTCCTGTGTTTCCTTTTGGTGTTCCTGGTCTCACTGACCATTCAGGGCTCTGATTAATGATGAGTATCTAATCCTTGACCAAGACCTGCCAGAAGTAACAGCACCTACATTTTCTGACCAAACCTGGAAGGTTATTATTGACTTTATTTGGAAAGAGTAAAAAGGGTGCTGTCTCTCCCAAACGGCAGATTTCTGGATGCCATCAGCAGAGATAAATAGATATGAGTCCATAATCATTTTGTGTCACATTAGCCAACTGGCATCTCTTTTCTTTCTTATTTGTTATCTGTGTTCATTAAAGATGCTGCAAGAAGGTGGGGGTGGTGCCTGGGAATGCTACACCCTTCCATGTGGGAGACGATTGCAACGATAAAAACATTATGGCTTTCCACTGCCTACTT
Source organism: Arenaria interpres (assembly GCA_013399435.1). Classification (NCBI taxonomy): domain Eukaryota; kingdom Metazoa; phylum Chordata; class Aves; order Charadriiformes; family Scolopacidae; genus Arenaria; species Arenaria interpres. Next base: position 63,498 of record VXAK01020026.1, read on the forward strand.
AGAAAAAGAAAAGGTAAAATTTTGATTCTTCTTAAGAATTTTCAGATCTGTTCCATGCACAGCTTGAGGCAGACAAATCACACATACATGATCTCTTCTTTTACTACAATACAAGTGTTCTCATATACCTTTGAATTCAGACGTGCATCTGAAGTGAGTATTTGCAAATGCACGTTGTTTCTGGTGAGAACAAACAAATAGGCATGCCTGGTTACACCACATTCCTCCCAGGTGCACGCACCTACATCATGGTCATGTTTTCCCCCCTACACTTTATCATTAGTCTCACTCCCCTCTCCCACACTTCAGAAAACACCTGTGTGCTCCTTCCAATTCTACTTCTCTGTCCCATTCCCACCTCTGGTCCTCAACCTCTCCATTAACAATGTTTACCTAGCGAGTACAGGAGGAATTTGAGGAGTGATTAATTCCCTAAACTAAGTTCCAAGTAAGCAACAGAAGTGTCAAGATACGGAAGAGCAGCAGATTTTCACACCACAAGCCACGTGGTTGCTGTACTGTATCTCAACAAAAATTATTTGCATTACTCACACTCATGAGGGGGTTGACTTGACTTGTCGTGATCTGTCATTTGAGATGCAAATATTTATTGATGGCACAGAAGTATTCCAACTTTTGTTTTTATTACTCATTATTTTAACACCGTTAGTTAAGAGGCTTTGGAACACCAAAATCACTCAGCCTGTTCTGCAGTAGGACCAAAAGAACTTACATTTTATCACTATTTCATTTACACCATATATAATCCAGCTGCAGGATCAAGACCTAAAACTAAACCTATGAGCTGAGAGCTGAAGTGCACTGCAGTAGTACACTATTGTTATAAATAAAGGCTAAGAGTAAACCAAGTCCTTTATTAAAATTACAATTATAGGACAATAACTTTGTAAATAGTAACTTTTTATGCACTGTCCTAAATAGTATTCAGGTGTCCAAAAGTTACACACCCATCATAATAATACTCAGACCTTTCTCAATTGTTCATATGCATTAAGTCCCCTTTACAGACCCACATCTCAAAACACCCTCTTGGAACAGGCAAAAATTATATTATCATCATCGCTATTATTATTATTATGTTTTCAATACAACTTTAGAGGTAAAGAATAAGGAAGGAAGAAAATCCAGTCCTGTCTATGACTCTTACAGGCACATGGTAAATGGATGGCAAAGCAAGGTGATAACTTGCAGTAAGTTCTGAAAACTTTTTGGTATTTGGGATAGTTCTCATCAAAAAATGTGAAAACATTTTAGAAGCAAGAAGCAGTTACTGTTCTTATGCGCATTATTATAAAAAAGGATCCCAGGCCCTAAGACTACATAACAGATCACTCAAAATCATCAGCAGAGAACGTGAGCACACTCATTTTCATTCCTCTGCTTTACTGTAACACTCAAAGACCTCCTGAGGCCAGAAGCCTTGCTCTTTCAATGTCACCAGCAAGACCAGACCAATATACTTCCAATCATTGTCGCAAAGGCTGGAGTTGTGAAGGTGCTGGAGAATGCAGAGCCCACTCCTGCAATTAAGCTTTCTGATTGGTAACTGCTCTTCTATGGGCAAAGCTGAGGGGGGACATTCATCAAGCCTTCCCTTGAAGAGAGTTTGGTTAATGGGGAACTGTAAGAAAACATGGGGTGGATCCAGTGTGCTCTATTTTCCTATTCATTATGCAAGTGTACTCATTCAGAGGCCTCTTTATGTCATTCAATATAAATAAATACCTGCAGCACTACCAGGCAAGTCAAAAAGACCACACTGCTGTGAAGCAGAGTGGGAAACGTTCTTGGAGGTCATCATTATAATCTATTTAATATCCATATGTACACACACACACCCCCCCCCCAAGTTATACTCTCTAAATCACAAAATCACCTCATGTGGAACAAAAATCATCATCACTAAGGATGACACTTTTTCCGTGTGTACTCAACAGAGCTCTTAACAGTTGCTTCTATTGTAACTCTGGCAATGACTATAGTTTACATACAACTCCTGGGTTCTCATTAAACTACTTGCCACGTGGACTGACAGCAACACAGCTGCAGCACAGTACCTGTTAAGGCTACACCAGTATACTCCTTCCAGACCACCCTGCATGTTGTCAGGAGCTACAACCACTGCATAGGTGCATCAGACCTTCTTTTCCACCACAAAGTAGCTTGTGGAAGAGCAGAACCAGGGCAAGACACAAGAAAGCTGTCCACAAGGTGCCTACCAATAGCCTGTTGTTGAGTTGCAGACCCAACGCCTTTAGTCAGTATCAGAGGTACTCTTATTCAACAGGGACCAAGGTAAGGAATAGCAAGGGTATCATGGGATACCTTTGACTGACATTATGCCATGCAGGAGCACAAGCCCACATCTTCATCTGTCAAAAAAGCATAAGCCTGTCTAGTTAATATCAAATGTTAACTAACGTTCTATGTGTGAGATTTTCAGATAGAACAGTATTCCATGGCTGCACACATAATACCAGTCTTGAAAAGAATGGGAGGGGGGACTTAGTCAAGGAAAGAAAAATGCAATTTAAAAAATATATATATATTTATATACAGCCTTGATTTTTACTTAGGTGTACAGATTGAATGGCTTCTGCTTCTTAATTACTAAAACAGTCAGATGGTTACACATCACCATACATAATGACATACAATTTCTGGTCCTTCACACAAGTTTTATGCTGATGTAGCAACAGAACTTAGCAAAAACTAAATTCTAATATATATTGGCAGATTATCAGCTTCAGGACCTTTGTGAGTAAATAAATCATATTCAAGACTAATATAGATCCTCAACTGGTATAAATCAGTCTGACCACCCTGAAACAAACTGTAATTTACACCACCAGAGACCTTACCAGTATGCAAATAAACAAATAAGACTATGTGACAAAGGTCTCCATGTATGTAATACAGTTTCCCAAAATTAATGCACTCTTTACATTAAAATTCATATAGGAAAGCAAATGCTAATATTCCAAGAGAGACAGCTAGCCTATGTACGGACCTCAGGACGTTTCATAGGAAACTGTAGGACATCATTGGGCAAGGAGTATAAAAAACCCTAACCACTGTAATCTTATTTTTTAATTTATGACTTAGGACTTACTGGCTCACATGCAGCCACAGGCCTAAAGCTCTAAAAGATATTTGCAGAAGCACCAGGTGAAGTTAATACAAGTCTGAAAAAGAAGACAAGATGCAAGTGGCAACACCTAGACTCCAAAGACCATTTTTATATACGAAGATGAACTAATCTAGCTTTTTATTTAGAACCTCTACACAGAACTATAGAAACAAGAAGAAAAGTCAAGATGCTGGAAACTACTGCCTTGGCTTTCCATTCCAACAAGCCTTCCCCAAGAGGGAGGGCCATCACCATAAAAAACCAAAATCAAACAACAATCCATAGTAACACTTTCCTATTCTGGTCAAGGTCTAAAGTAAGCCAATTATTCAAGGGAAGCAGAAGTCTTTTGCAGATTGCACACAAAGCACTGGATATAGAGGACTGAAATCAAGGTTACCTTCTCCTTGCACCATGAATCACTTCATGGACCACACAGAAGGGAACATCCTTGCTTTGATATCTACATCCTTCTCTGTACATGTTTTTTCATCGTGCTGAGAGAGGATGGCAATTGATTTAGCAGATAATGTAATTTTCTTAGTCAATGCACTTAGATTATTTCCAAACCATTTTTCAGGGAGTATCCTCTTGTATAGATAATGGACTTTGTAGAAACAAAATGTGAAAAAAGCTATGATTTTTCCTAATAAACACTTTGAGGACTTTGCAATAAAGGTGACTGATGTATTCTTTATCCACCAAACTGAGAAAGATCCTTGATAAAATTAGGATCAGATTGAAACCCTTCCCCAACCCAAGCTCCCTACACACCAATGCACTCAACAGGCCTTCCTCTATAGCTGCTTTTACAATTAAATGTCATTTTAAAACCTAAATTAGGAGTCTGTAATGCTCTTACCACTGCTCTTCAATAAATGCAGTGGAAGAGCAGCTCATCTGAGTGAGTTACACACTCTAACAGCACTGAAGAAAGGTAAAAGATTTTGCTTCCCATGTTTCAGTTGCTGCCTCTTCCATACACAAGAGCTGGGTAGTAGTCAACAAACCTTAAGACAGAAACTTCAGCTCTGCCTTTGTTTGCCACCAACAGCTCTGCAGACCAGACGGGAGCAGATGCAGGACAAGAAAACATTGATGGGACACATAGAAAACGAGACGAAGATCAGAAAAATGCATACCAAGAAACACTGGGATAAACCTTAATTTAAATGAAATGTGAGGGAAATTTATTTTGAGTTTGAGGCACAGCTGCAAGATGAGAAGTGAGAAAAAGACAGTTAAAGTGTCAGGAATCATATGCTTTGTCCCAAAACAATGCAATCTTTTTGAATCATTAATCGGCAGCTTCTATAGCAGACATGAAACAATCAGAATCCTAAATTCTAGCTGTATATCTATGCAGCCCTGGTGCTTCAGAGATGTCATGGCTGTCATGTTTTGAGTTATAAATGAAAGCATTTAATAAAATACAACAAACAAAAGAACGCACAAAAATCCATATCACCACTACATCCACACTCCAGAATAGGGCAAATGATTTAATTACAATGCACTTAAAAATAAGTATAAATGCAGATGCTTCAAGGTAACTTTGCAGTTTTCTATTCTTAGAGGCACCTTACTTGAGTAAGGGATTTCTTATTAGTATTTAAAGCTCTAAGCCACTCTGGTGTTACGCCTGAGTTATTCCAACCAGAAAACAAGAGGTAACACAAGTAATTCTATGGTGATGGATAAAAAGCGCTCCTTTCTCTTCAGACCTTGAAGTCACACCCAATGGAAGAGCAAGCAAGATGAAGTAGTTTTCTTCCATTTCCACTGGTGGCCTTTTCATCTTGACAACTGAAGGTAAATGTCAGGCAAGAGCTTTGAGCTCTTGCCGTGATTCTAGCAGCCTTATTTCAAGAAAAATCAACCTGTTCAGTGACACTTTTTTTCCTTAAATAAAATAAAATACAAATCAAAACAAAAACCTACAACAAAACTTTCTGTGCACCACATATACAGATACAAACTGAGTAACTCTTAAATTAAGAGCTGGTCAAGAATGAATGTTTCTGGAGGCTGCAAATGCTATAGAGATCACATTTTTATCTCTGCATCATCTTGTAACCAGACCCATTTATCAGTCCTGGCTGAAAGTCAGGACATCTGTTCCTGACGAAATTTTGACATTTCTAAATTTCCATTTCATTCCAAACTGGAAGAAAACCAAACATTTTTTTCCACATTTCCTATAAATTCTCTAAAAAATAACAGTTCCAGGTTCACATACAAGAGTTCCTCTAATTATGATATAGGTGTGTTTCTTCTGTCAAATAGCAAACTGTTTCATTATCACCCCAGCAACAGACATTTTGAAATATCACATTTTCTAGACCAGTCAATATTTCATAGCTGCCCTTAACTGATATTAATTTTTTAATTTTATGATTTTTAATAAAATAGAGGGGGGAAAAGTATTACATCAGAGTGATATGATGCCACTGTGGTGTATAAATTACACCGTGTCACACACGGACATAAATATTTACAACTATACATATATACCTATATACATATATACCTATATAAACAATTTGTGAATGTGGAACTAAAGACTGGCTTCTCTCTTTTTCTTCCTAAGACTGACTTACTCTTATTATCTTGAAAACAAAAGGAATAAAAGCGGTTCCAGTAAGGCATGTGATCACCATTTCTTGTCTTCTAAGCACCTCTTTCTGTGAATTATTTTCAAAAACAAAATTGTCTCGAAGATACTGTAGTGTGGAGGAGCATCAACTTAAGGGGAACAAAACTAAAATTATCCTCAAAATTGCCTGTTATAATCAAATTTAATGCTCTAGGAGACTCAAATATTGATTCTAGAAGGGAACAAAATGTGTTTATACCACAGCATAACTCAGACTTCATTTTAGGTACCCACAAGGTAATTCCTGGCTTAGGTAGAGGACATCCATATCTATTTCTTGATTCATGTCCCATCTGCTCACATGCCAGACTACAATAAAATCAAAAGACCCATTCTACAGCAAACAGAAAATGCAGATGTCCATTTAAACAAGTGTTATGTACTCTGCCCTAATTAAGTTTATCCTGCAGGCTTACAGTGAACTTCAACCTAATCCTCACCTATTCAGGTTTCCAATACAGTTTACACACTTCACACAGATATAGGTTCCTAGGACCTCCTTGGAGCCCTGCATTGTAAAAGCATGCCATTTATTAAGGTTTATGATTTCACAGAATCACTGAGGTTGGAAGAGACCTCTGGAGATCACTAAGTCCAGCTCCATGCTCACAGTATGGTGAATGAGAGCAGGACTGTAGCCAGTTGGTTCTTGATTATCTCCACAGATGGAGACTCCACAATCTCCCTGGGTAACCTGTCCCAGTTTTTCACCACCATCCCAGGAAAAAGTTTGTTCCCATGTTTAACAGAATTTCCTGCATATGAATTGCTGCTTGCCTCCTATCTTTTCACTGGACACCACTAAGAAGAGTCTGGTTCTGCCTTCTTTAGTCTCTGTATCAGTTACTTATACACACAGATAGGTCCTCCTGAAGCTGTCTCTTCTCTAGACTGAATCAGCTCTCTTGGCCTCTCCTGGTACATCAAGTGTGCCAAATCCTTAATCATGTTAGCAGCCCTTCACTGCCCTCACTCTAGTATGTTCACATCTTGTAGAGGGGAGACCAAAACTGGACTCATCACTTCAGACTTGGCCTCACCAGTGCTGAGTACAGGGAAATAATCCCTTCCCTTGACCTGCTGGCAACGTTTTCCCCAGTGCTGCTGGTGCATTTCTGGATCATATTCAACCTGTTGTCCACCAGTGCTCCCAGGACTCCACTTGCAGTTCAATTTATCATAATCACATCAATGCAATCACTGCAAAGTTAATTTAGTACAAAGGGTGTTGTAATCCTGGGGAGCATTTGGCGGTGGAACTGTTGATATGAAGAACTGTTTCACGCTACTCTCTTATCATATGAGTTCTCTCCCTTCTCTCATACTAGGTGTGTGGGAAAAGTTGACAGATAACTATCAACCACCCAATTGCCACCCAATTATTGCTTCAATATATACAAAACACGCTTCTGCTTGTGGTCTAACCACTTGCTTTTCATTTTCTCAACGGCTTCTTTCCAACATGATGCCCGTAAGAGGAATAAATACACCCAACTGAGCCTGATCGTCTCGTCCAGCAGCATGCTTTGGACAACTACAAGTAGTAAACAGCAGGAAGTTCAAGAAAATCTAATGGACAACTGCGGAAGAGTTTGTCAACAGGCACATTCCCACTCATGACCCACTCATTACCTAAAACTTTGTTTTCAACAGAAGCAACTGGTCTCACCAGTTGCAAGGGGGATTCTGGTCTTGATGACTCATTGGTCTCACCTGCTACAGCAGTGCCCAGGAAAGCCACAGCCCCAACAATCAGCTGAAGCCCTCCAGTTCCTGGACTGAGCAGGTCTCCTGGTTGAGAAATGTGTCAGAGGAGCTCACCACCACCTGAGTTCACCCACTGCTCCCCGAATTTCTCAGCTCACATTCATTTCACATAGCTTCAAGTTTGCCTGCTTTGTCCCGCTGTAATGCCTGCAGGCTTAGACTAGCATTCCACGTTTATGCTGCCCAAAATTTCAGCAGTTGCCATATCAAGGCTAATTTCTGTAATTCTTAAGGAATATATCTTTTTCAGACTGTCTCCTTCATGACAGCACACCAGGCAGTTTGTCTCCAGCTCCACTGCATTTCCTTCAGCAACAGATACATCACACAGTCCCAACAGACACAAGCAAAAGCAAGCACAAGGGATATTACAATGTACCACTGACCTTCTTCTCACATCACCCACTTTTGTGATCCACAACTGCTTTTGAGTAAGGCCTCTTTACTTTGCACTGTACAGCGCACGCTTAGTTCCAAATAAGTGGTTCCCTGCCACTGCATGAAAGCGACTCCCATTAGCCTGGGCAGTTATGCTCCTTTGTACCATTTGTCCAGGTAGACAGTGTAGGTGCAAGTCCAGCTTTCATAGTTTGAAGGTCTGAGTAGCTACAGGATGCCAAACATCGTAGCAAAGTAGAAATTGAGAGTGGCCTCCGCTCTCTTCACAGTAAGGATGAAAATCCCAGGGAAAGTTCAGGTATCTATACAACGTCACACAGAAATGAATGCTGTCAGCAATAGAGGCAAGAAAGGAGTGAAGAGATCCTAATTCCAGTCAGGATTTCAACATAATTTCTATCAAGCCTTTTTTCCCCTTCTGCTTGCAGAACTGAAAAACATTAAGTTTATCTCAGAGGATGGCAAACGGGCAACAAGTAGATGTGATGACACTACATGTAATAAACAAAAAAGCCACCTTCCTCTGGGTCATCCCATTACTGTTAAAAGTAGAGCAACTAGCTAGTTACAAAGAATAGACAAATACAGCTGCATGCACGAATAGTAAAACAGCCTCAGCAATTTAAGATTTTATGCCCATGAACACTGTCTGAGCTCTAACCTCTGTTTTTTGCGCCAGTGTCAGCTAGATTTACTTTTCTGAATATAGTACTATAGATTATTCCCCCAAATCCTACAGGACAAACCAAGACAGGGAAGATACTATTAAAAGGAAGCTTTTACTGCACACACATTGAGGAAAAAAAATGCAAGCAATTTAAATGCATTGCTTTAATCATCCTTGTGTGACCTGTAAGTGCAAAGAAGGCTTTTCATCATTTCAAATCAAACTTTAAAGTGCATCCTTTATAATACTAAAATGAGGTTTAGGTTAGTGAACCTGAAAGATACTTCATTAATACCAGATAGTATGAAGAACCTTATAAGCATTCTGTCCCTCCCTGTGCAAAAGGTAACTTGGAGCATTAGCTGATATACAAATATGTATGTATCTTTCATATTATAAAATACACAACACGGCTAACTGGATGTTATGCCTCTTTATAGCTCTTAGACATTCCTAGTAATTGTACAGCCAATTACCTTGAGAGATAAAATTTGATTATGCTACATCAGTAACAGTTACACGATGCTTCACGATTGCTTAGCAGTATGAAAGCTTACCAACAGAAAAAATTGCTATTATGAGAAGTATTCACTACATTTGAAAAAAAGAAACAACCATTACAGTTTACACTCAGTTTTTGGTGCACAAGTTTTGTGTTACAGGTCCACTAACATTATGAAAACCATCTCTAAGATGACAACTGGCTATGCTAAATACTCCAGCTCTCCCATCTCTGTCAAGGTGGTAGAGACTTGGACTACTTCAGAATAACCAGAAAGGTATCATCCTCATGAGAAATTGGTAGATGCCAGATGGTGGAGAGTTAGTCTTCTATAAAGACCATGTGCTAAAAAGACTTCCTCACGGAAGACAGAAGATCTCAGCCCATCTGATTGTGAGGAATTTTGCTCACACTAAAGCAAGACATTAATGATTCTTCCTCTTTCAAGTGATCAGAGACTCACATTTCCCTCCCATTCCCTTGACATGGATACCCATTTCTGCTGCACCCCCAAAATCTAAAAGTGCTCAATGAGTGGAGAGAGTCACCAGTGTGGGAGACCACAGAGCAATCAAGATGTTAGAAGAACACCTCCAAGGAACTGTTGATACACATCATATGCATCTGACTGTCCACAAGCTACCAACTACAGCCTTAAGCATACTACTGAGTATTATTTAAGGTTACATCATTTGTGAAAGCTATGTACTTTTAATGCTGTAATTTTAACTTTCTTATCAATACTCCAAAACCACCTTGAGACAGGCACAGAAACCCAAAATACTAATTAACTGTCAAACTACTGTAGGCATAGGACATTTAACAACTCTTGGCAAAAAAATCCACAAAACACAAATATGGTCAAGTAAGGACTGTTCAGCTCAGGCACCCCCTTCCTCTCTATCATATTGACAGATAACAGAGACAGAGTCAAGGGAACAGATTTCCCCAAATGTTAATTAACTAAATACTTTGTATGGACTAATAAGACACTGGTCAGCAGATGTGTAGAAAGAGGCAGCATACCAGAAGCTCCTCTTTTTCCAAGAACAAATTCTTAGCAAATGCCTGTTAATCGGCAACGGAGGCAGAAGTAGGAGGAACCAAAAGAGCCACAGGCAATTTGGATCCAACTGTGCAGTTACAGGAATCCAGACAGGAACCAAATGGGAGTTTCTAACAGTAACTTGAAACTGCGCTCAGGCAAAACCCCAGTAACAGCAGCTCTGCCCCAGTAATAGGCTCCCAGTACCCACTCTAATGACCTGTCACCGAAACCTTTCCCTCAGCCGAGCTGTGGTTTTGCTGTCATACTTCTGTCAACTGGATAGTTTAGAAATCAGTTTTAATGGCATTCTCTACTGGAGCTCAACACATATTTCCCATTTAACTCCCAATTTTAAGATTGGCACTAATGTGCACCTATAAATGGTCCTTTACAAAGGACACTGAACTAGCGTGCTTTTTATCTACTCCGCATCCTTTTAAAGAAACACTCTCAGCTTACATCGGAACACACAACTACATTACACAACAGAGATGTGTACCAGCAAACACAGACACAATCAAGGTGGGTGAGCAGACACAGCACTGGTCAGAGCAGGTAAGACACCCATGCCAAGACAGACAATGGTTCCCCAGGTAAAAACAATCATTTTGTTGTGAGCTATCTACTTGTGTTAAATGGCTGAAAGTCAAAAGCTGCAACCCTAGGAAAGAAAATACTGGTTACATAAAGGAAAATGGAAAAGACAGAAAATTTATAACTACTGAAAAGAAACATGGAGAATTGGATAGTACAATCAGCGAGACATAAATTTATTTTAAAGCTATTTACAGTTAATGTTATATTATTACTATTTTTAAAAGAAATTGGCTTAAAGATTAAAACAACAGCTTTTCTGGCTATTTTCTTTACATTGCCTTTGTCTTTTCACAGTAAATCATTAATTTGTATGCCCTCTTCAATTTCAACTGAATTAAGAGTTTATTAAACAGTAATCAAGCAAAAAAGGACCTTACAGATCATCTTATGAAAAAAAGAAATTATTAAAAAAATAGAAAAAAAAATGGAAAGAGTTGTTGTCAGTGAACATGCTCATCCACTTACACACAAGTGAATTATACCTGAACAACCAGATTTCACCTAACACACAGGAAACTAAGCAAGAAATCTCCAAATATCATAGCCTACAAACAGGTTTTGATAAAAATAATGATCATTGCCCCACCCCCTCTCCAGAGGAGCTTTTGGTCTGCTAGAAATTGAGTAAATTTGTATGCCCTCTTCCAAATTCTGTATCCTGTCTAGCCTCCTTGTTGCTGGAAGAAAGCACCAATACTAGATGTCTTAGGGATTACAAAAATCAAATTTGTACCTATACACCACATACTAGAAACACTTACAAAGCTTTAATTTATTGTCACCTGAACGAATTTTTTACAGTTAGCAAAAAATATATATATTACACATGTGTGCACACACACACTCATATTATGTTACCCTGATCCACTAGGAATTCTACTGTGTCGTACTAAATGACAGTCAGATGAGGTTACCTTTGAGGCTGAATTACCATTATAAAAGCAAAATGTCATACAAAATCCATGAATTTCCATACACCCAGTGTCTAGACTATCTTGAGCTGACTAAGAGTAAATGATGAGGCTGGCTCAGTTTAAATCAGTGCAGCTGGGGGGCTGTTCCTGTACGTAATCAAGCTATCCCTGACCACATGAGCCATTCCACCAACTGAGGAACATCAACTCCACCTTAGAGAACTGCCCCCGTGTCAAGGCCAGAGAACAAAAAATGGCATTAAGCCTAGTTTGATGATTTATGGTAGATCTGTGGTAGGGAGAAATAAAATATACTGCGATTACAATGCAAAGATGATATGCAAGAAACTTGGGTAGATGAGCCAAGTGTAAAGAAAGCAGTAATATCAGGCTATTTGACTTAGAAGATTGCTGGATCACATCAGAAATCTGTTTAGTTAGCACTTTTTTTTGAGGATTGGGCAGAGTCTCTAAAGCAGAGGTGTGTTATCTTCTTGCTTTGGGTCCAAGAAACAGAGACTGCTGAGTGACCATCGTTTTCGTATAACCACATGCCCCTCACTGAGAATGTGCTTGGGAGGATAGGCAAGGATGCTGCTTCCGAGCAGTGAGGTCTAGGGCAGAGGGAAAAGAGCTGTGTTATCCCATAAAAGAAAGCATAAAAATTGTTTGCCCAGAGTAACAGATGTTTCTTGATCTTTTTAGGCCAAACAAAACTACAATACCCTGTTATTAGTAAGACCAGTTTCAATTCAGCTTTAACTGTCTTGCCCGCACTAGAACTGAAAAGGATCCAGGGAGACAGAGACTGGCATTATTCACTAGTATTATTATACTGTTGTACAGTACAGGAGGGGATCCTGAATTACTTACATACCTTTAAAAAGAAAAAAAGCAAGACACATATGAAGAAGTACGTCCCCAAATTACCACTGCATTGCTAAACTTCTTCCACCTTCCAAATTACTAGGTAACACTATCTTTCTGCTTCGTTATTATAGTTTCCTAAAATGTACTTTGTGTTTAAAGAAAGAGATGAATGAGAAGGAAGGGAAAAGAGAAAAGGCTGTTAAGGTATTTTAGCACCTCATCCATAACTATGATGGCCTCAGCAGATAGGTCCACTAAATCTCATGGTTATGAGATTATACCTCAGAGCAAAGCTTATTTCAAGAGCACTCATCATCATCAGATCCAATTGCTGAAGCGATTCAGCATATACTTGTTTAATCTACTTTTTCCTTTCATTCAAGAGTGCTGGTCGTGGATGGCAGGATAATAATTTTTTTAAAAAGAAGTGTATTTGAAAGGAAAAATAAAATAAAAATATAATTTCAAAAGTGTCTGGATTCTTTTCTTGACTTAGCTAGTTGATTCACCAAACCAGGAACAAAAGAAAAATTCCAGTAGGATTAACTCTATTAACGATAGGTGAATATGCATAGAACAGAATTTCCAAGTTCTGTCATTTCAGCTGCATCTGCAAATATGTACACACACACACATATAGAATATAAGTATATATAAATAAAGTCAACTTTTAACCCTCAGCAAGACAAGTTTTATCCCCCAGGCATATCAAGAACTTTCTAAGTAAAGACAGGCAAAGTCCAAATCCCAACTCCCCCTGAACCATATTTCTTAGTACTGTGAAGATCCATGAAGTTAGTCACCCTACATAGCAAGGGAAGCAAAACCATACTGTTCCAACAGCCTAGCAGTCAACTGCTGTGAAGGAGTCCGAAAATAATGGATATAAAATACATAATCAGATTCATAACACCCTGTGGCTGCCTACCCACCAGTATAAAAAAAAAAAGTTACAGGAGCACCTGTATTGAGTATCTTACAAAACAAAATAGGGAATACACTAATGTTACAAATATTGCTGTACAACCATGGATTTAAAGCAGACCTGGGTTTAAAAAAAAAAAAAAAAAGTATTACAGCATCTATTTTTATTTTTTCTTTAGTTGTTACCATTGCAAAACCAGGGAACTGTTACATATCTGCAAAAGCTTGTTCCAGGATGTAGCATGTACAACATCAGTCATCTACAACTGGAGCTTTGAAAGCAAAAAACATAACTGTTTTAATACACAGAAGAATGAAAACCTTTCAGTTTAGCAGATATTCCTCTCTTTTCCCTTCCAGATCTTGTATAGCTTTATCAATTGAAATAATTGCAAGCCTTTAATTAATGATAATAGAATCCTAGAATGGTTAGAAGGGACATTAGAGATCATCAAGTTCCAACCCCTGCCATGGGCAGGGACACCTCCCACTAGACCAGGTTGCTCAAAGCCCCATCCAGCTTGGCCTTGAACCATTCCAGGGAGGGGGCATCCACAACTTCTCTGGGCATTGTGCATGCCCATGATGCACATGAACCATTTTTGTGGCTCCCAACAAACAAAGCAGAGGTCTAACAAAATAAATTTCTAATGAGCAATAACAAGGCTTGATCTTTCCCCATTCAAGTCAAAGACAATCCCCCCGCTTTAATCAGTGGAAGCAGGTCCAGTCACTTTTTCTCAGCCTGCTTTAATAAAAGTACATGAAAAATCACAATTGTACCATGCTGTGTGGATTAATCCCACACAAAATGTCCTGATCCTACTCTCACAGTGGAGTTTTGCAATTGCTATGAAATTAAAAAGGAAAAAAACCATGTACTTAAAATACTAATAAAACCTTTTTGGAGGTCTCTCACCTAGTACCAGACTAGTAGAACACATTTCCAGACATAAATTTCAAAATTAGCCTAACAAATACAAGAAAATTATAAGATGTATTGTTTTTCTCACCTAACCAACACTTAAAAATCTACTGTACTGCAAAATTAAAAAGTACTTTAATTGAATGAAGAAAAATAACCAGAGGGAGTGGAGATAGAGTACTAAATAATCAGAGTAGCTTCTATGACACTAACAACTGTCGCATCTGAACTAGCGGAAACAATGTGATTCTAAGTTTAGGCTGAAATTGTCTCCCTGACTAACTGCTCCCCCATCTCAACGCAGCCCTGCTGTGATACATTTTGCAGTTCAGATGGCAAGAGATGCAACATCACGCACCCACTTTCAGCGCTTGAAAGTACACATTGTACAGGCTGCAAAAGAAAAGAGAAGAAACACTAATGATTTGGCATTATCTAAGTAATACTTGGCACTCAAATTGTTACTATATTGCAGTATTTAACTCGGGATAAGTGTTTAAATCCACTTCTGATAACCTCAGATTTTCAGGCAGACCTCAAATTTTGCAGTCTTTTTCAGTAAATCTGTAAAGCAACACAGAAGTTATCAACAGCCCAGGAGACAGCTTATTTTTCAAAACAAACACGGTCCTCTCAACTGAGTCATGAAAACAGCCAAGTTTTTCACAAACCAACATCCCAGGTGCCATATTCTAACCGGAGCGAAGGAATGATTAGGAGATGGGGAGTGTTACCTGGCAGATCAGCTATTTTATCATTTTTAAAGCATCTTTACAGCCTTGTTCTCTAGCATGTGGTAACTGCTGGTCTTCCTTTATCTTCCTTGACTACCCTAATGGCACGGCCTAGGAAGACAGCACCGAAAACACCTAGGTGTTGGCGTGGGGACTGGCTTTTTTGTTCTCTGCAGATGGAGGGCACACCACCTTTGTCAGGCAGCACCAAAGCGTGCGCAAGCGAGCAACCCTTCACTTCAGCTGCTGCCCTGTGGCAGGCAGCCTCTCTTAAATACCCAGAGGGAAAAACAGAAAATAAGTAGCCGTTGCTAACCAATCACTACTTCGACGCCTTGTGCTTAAACACATGTGTATTTATGTGTTTGTGAGATGTGCGTTGTTACTTCGGGCACCTCAAAGGGGACGGGGAGTTGGGTCCAGCGACGAACAGCGCCGGGAGCATCTCTCCACGGAGAAACGTCCCGACGGCGCTGTGAGCGTTTCCCATCCGTGGCAGGGACGGACGGACGGACAGACAGCCCCCCCCGCCACCGCACCCACCGGGCAGGCAAAACTCCGCCCGCCCGCCCGCGGGGCAGCGCCATTCCCTCCGGCCGGTGCTCGCCGCCGGCGCCCCGCTCCCGCCTGGCCCAGTCCTGCCCCTGCGGCGGGGACACGGGAAAACTCCCCTCCGGGACAGCTTCCCGCCCTGGCCCGGCTCCGCAGCGCTTCTTGCGGGGCTTCTCTGAGGGCGCG
>VXAK01020026.1:79887-100511 GCA_013399435.1 Arenaria interpres
CCGCCGGGCAGGAGCGGGCCTCCCCCGCCCCCCCTTCCCCTTCCAAAAAAAAAACACAAACCCGCACGGAAATTACACGGCCCGAGCGAGCGGGGACCTCCGTCCCGGGGACACTCACCGCGACCGAGGCTGCCGCCTGGGACTCAGCCTCCAACCGGCCTGGCGGCTCCGCGCCTGGTCACCCCGCCGCGGCCCTCCCGCCTCGCCTCAGCCTCCCACCCGCCGTGCGGTACCGCCGGGCTCCCGGAGAGCCTGCGGCCGGATTTAAATAGGCAGATGGCAGCAAGGAAAAGCCCTCCTCTTCCCGGCTCCGCTCCGTGGGGACCGGTACCGGCTGCTCCAGCCCGCGCCGGGAGCCCCCGCCCGGGCGTTTAAATGGGAGCGGGGCCGCCCCGGGTGAAAGGACCCTGAGAAACGTTGACTGACTGAGCCCCGTGAGCGTGTACCGCAAACCGGCATCAACGAGGCGCGGCAAAGCAGCAGCAGAACTGAGGGTCGGGGTCCCGAAGGAAAACCTTTTTGGGTCCTTGCTTTCGATTCCTGGTCTCAGCGCCCAGTCCCGCTGCAAGAGGAAAATTGTAATTGTCTGCACTAGACTTTACAGCAAAGGTGACTAGCGGTTGGCGTTAGTGTGGCTGTAGCCACGGGACTATACACACGGTGGTCTAGGCACACGCGAAATTACTTCGAGTGGTGGATGTGCTGCTCCTGTAACATCACTGTTTTGTCTGCCCGGCCTCACTTTATTTTAGGTGGCTCGTTTTCACCCTTGTAACACCACACTCTCCAGCTGGCTACTGAGTACTGGGAGATACTGGCTTTTGCCCGTGGCATACTCCAGAGTTTTATCATCCTGCCTTTAAGTTTTCTGCTAGCTTGCTCTTTTCCCCTCACTGCTGACATTTCTATGCTGAAGAAAATTCTAAGTTAAACACACGACCCCAATCCTGTGAAAAGCACTGTACTGATTTAAACAAAACAAAGCATTTCTGTGTAATGGAGAGAATGTCCATCTACGACATTTCGGGCAAGTTTCAGGGGATGCTTTGGCAGGATGGCTGAAAAGCCACATGGGTGAACCCACCACTGGATGTTTCTGTTTTATTGCTGAGCCGACATCCTGAGTGTCTGTAAATATTCTGATTCAGTTCTTGTGGTTGCTTCTTGAGGAGACAGATAAGAGCTGGTAGCTGGAGGCTGCTCCATGGACACCCAGTCCTTCAAATCAACTGAAAAAAAGTGTGGTCTTTAGCACCACTGCCAGATCTGTCTGCCCTCATCTCTTCCTTCACTGCGGTTAGCATGGTGCTCGCTGCCTGTGCCCACTGGCTCCAACCCTGTGTGTAATCAGCTCAGTATCCTACTATGAGCCTCTGACATGAGCTATCTGCCAAAAGCCAGGGCTTTGCTGTGGTTTCAGTTCAGAGGAAAAACTGACCATGGGAGTTGCACGTCTCTAATGCAGCCTTCTTCACTTACAAATAATGATTTTCTGAGCAGAAGAAATCATTTCTTTGCTCAAATCACCAAGACTTCTTTTAGCCAGTGCCCAAAAATGTAACTGAATAATATCTCCCTTCTTCCTTCCAACCTCTCTGCCTTGTTTTCATGGCCGGATTTCACCTCTCTCCCAGCTGACCTCAAGCCCCACCTAGAACTTCCCCGGGTCATCTTCCAGCACTGTCTCACAAACACCTGAGCTGGCTCCTGCACATACACATCTCTTCAGTTACAATACCCAAATCATCCAGGTTTCTGAATGTTCTGAATGGATTTGCATCAGCCAGTCTTAAATAGAGGTATGAGTGCGTGTCCTCAGAATGACCTCAGAAGCAAAAACTTTGAAATCTATTGATGAAAAGCTCTTTAGATATAATTTTAATAGCTGACAATATATAGATAACCATTTGTTTTGTTAATGATAATTGTGTTTAAGGCAAGGTTCATTTTAATCAGAAAATTGGTATCATTATTCTGTACCTGAAGGTGACTTGTCTTTTTGCAGCATATTTCAATATTCCAGTCTATTAGAAGTATATTCAATATTTATGTCTGTTTCCAATACAGAGTTCTTTCCCAGCCAGTATTGAGGCTCTCAGGCGCTGGTGCTCGGCATTGCTTGTGTACAGGCACAGGAAAGGAAGAGATCTTTACAAAGTGAACTTAGAAACAGTAATAATCTGATGAAGCATAAGAGGTTAATTCATGCTGAACAATTAGCATAACTGACTTTTGTGTCAGACTAAGATGTTAGGACAACAGAGCTCTAAGCATACCTGAAAATGAGTGGCATTTCTGAAACATTTGGGAGGATGACCAATTAAAAGCTTTTAATTGGATTCAAATTGTAGCAGCAATTATGTAGATGTAGCCAAGACAGGACTATGGAATGAGGATGCCTGAATCTTGTGCTTTGAAGGGAGATATTACCAGGATTTGTTTTTCTGCCCCCTAAAACTGTTATATCACAAAAGAGAGCACAACAGAACTTTTAAAACGGTGGTTTCACATGTGATCTCATATCCTGAAACAACTTATTCCAAGATAGTGATAGAACTTGGCAAAAAAACATGTAAAGGGCTGAGAGTCCATTTCCTCAAAAGCCCAGCCTGGGCACTCTTTGTAATATACAGGAGTTAGTAATAACTAAACAAAATCACATACACAAATTTCCCAAAAGTTACCAAAGTTCTGTTTCTACTCCAAAAATACAAAGAGAAAACTGACAGACTGCACACCACTAGTTCAAGACCTTAAGAAACCAGCAGAGTGACTCTACAATGAAGGACTTTGTTGTTTATATCTTGTTAGTTCAGCATCAAAAACCCAAGTTATGTCTCAGGCACAAAAGAGAAGGTTCCTTTGCTTTAGAAATAAAATTATTGTTCTTAGTCTAATGAGGTTTCTCCGTCAGACACTTAGAACAAGTTTGTTAAATGCATTTTCACACAGCAGACTTCTTTTGCCCACCAGCCTCTTCTCCCCATGACCATAAACTTCCAGTAGCCTCTTCACATCACATTAAGAGATTGCTTGTACTTAGTTCCTCTTCACAGATCACAATAAACTGTGTGACACTTTCCAATGTAGATATGTTTTAATACATGAAAAGTCAGAAAGTTTTCCAGAAAAAATAAATACTTTTTTTGTCAATGTCAAACTGCTAAAAATAGGCAGTAGTTTAAGCTCTCTTAGGCTTCCGCACAGATATAAACACACACGCAAAGCAAAGACTAAAAATGAGAAGTATTCAGACATTAAAATAAGAGAGTTGCTTTAAGTAATGGAACACATAAGCTATTGGTTGATCAGGACAATGTTCCAACAGGTACTGCAAAAATTGCATAGAAAAAGAACACGTTTAAACACAGCTGTTTAGCACAGAAATGCCATTTAAAGTTTTCAAGCAACATTGATGCTGCAAATATGGCTTGGGTTACAAGCTCATAACAAAACCTTAGAGGCTTCCTTGAAGGATATTGACAGTGATCTTTCCTACTGGGAGGATGTCTCAAAAGTAGCTTTACTAATTTACAGTAATACCCACTATTTTTATTTACCTGTCATGGTTTATTTATCCATCTGCAGTCAATAGGAGTATTGCATCTCTAAACCACTTCTAGTGAGCTTGGCAATGTGTATTTGTTAGCACCAACGTGTCTGTGCCATACTGCTGGCCACCTGGAGGAGTTCCTCCACCAAAACAGGAAAGCTGCAGTAAACCCTCGTGATTTTAAAGGACTGCCAAAGACTTGAAAGTAACCAGCCAAAAGTTTTATCTCATTTAGGCTACTGTAATTCTGGAGTAGCGCCAGGCTTACACACAGGGAACTGCAATCAGACTCTGGGCCAGTCCACTTAACGGACAGGATAATATAGGTGCCAATAATGTGATCCACGGAGACTTTTTATTGTCCAAATGTGAACCGTGTGGTTTCTGAGCAGAAAAGATGGCTATGGCTGACCTGTGTAAAAGCAGCAGTGCCAGTCCGGTCTCCGTAGGTCCGTATCATTAGGCCACTAATGGCATGCCTAGCAGAAAGGCCAAGAGCTGCCTGGGTGTTGCACAACTGTTCTGCACCCTCCTGGGGAGGGTGGAGGACCATGGGCAGGAGGGAAGTGACAGTATGAGGCATGGCCCTGAGCCGTCATTCTTCTGACATGTTTTCTACCTGCTGGTCCCAGAGAGAGACTGGGAGGACTTCCAGATTCTTGTGCTGCTAGTTTTGCCACCTTCTATAATAATTTCACCTAAGAAGTAAAATCATACTTAGCAGCAGTCTTCTTTACAAAAGCTGTGCTGGGCCACTCAAATCAGCTCTGTCTCCTGCATGGGGTTGTATTAGTCTGAAGAGACCAGTGTGGCTTCACCCAGTTACCAAACGATGTAGTCTGAATTCAAATCACTAGCAGAGCTCTGTGTAATATTACTTAAAATACATCAATATGGTAGGTGTCCCCGGGTTATAGCACTTCACCACCTTCCGAATTGTTTATCTTGGCAGACAAGCAAGTTTTGTCACTTGGGAAGACATGCAATGGTAATTAGTTTGGCTGTCATGAAAAGATGTGTGGCCAAGCCTCGGGAGGGTTCGTGCTTTGTGCTGGGCTCCAATTAAAGTTAAGACCTGAAGCAGAACTGCTCTATGAGGACTGGTCAGAAGAAGAGGAGGAAGCAGAGATTGCCTGAGTCACTGTATGTGTCCATGCTTCATTTGTCTCCACTGTTCACTTTGGTTTGGCTTCCTGCTCTAGATTTAATGAAAGTGTGCCAAAGTGTACATCTCAATTATGGTACAGTCATATTTAATTTGATTTCAATGTTGCTTAACTACCTACCCTTATGCTAGACCATATGCACTAGACCATACTCAAACTCCAGTAAGTAGTCAAAATGTTCTGCACCAATTTTAACTAAATTATCCTGAAAGAAAACTTGTAACAAGGTTTGCACAACTCTTAGCATAGACATGCAGCTGGAAAAAGTGACGGTTTTATCTCATACTGCAGTGCACTCGGAAACATCTACTTCACGCCTATTCACGTGGCTGGGTCTAGGCCACAGAATCACAATATACTTTACCTAGCAAAGGGACTTTTCAAACCTTCTAGTGGTCAAAGTTTACTCTTCAGGGTATTGGTCAGTGTGGAGCTGTATGGATCTTGCCTCCCCAGTGTCTGGGAAGATGCTCTGGGGGACTGCAGACTTTCGGTAGCTAGGCCTTGTTTCCACACTCAGGAAAACATGGGCACTGACCAACTACGTTGTTGTGCCTGACTCAACAGTGGACATGCCATCTAGAGTCCCTGCCAGCTTTACGTCAGCTGCGAGGGGACAGGCAATACCTGGCCCTCCATGCAATGAGAGCACTAATCTGGCATAAAACGTCAGCTACTACAACTGTTTACAGGGAATTTGTGTTGCCAGCATGAGCTTCTGTGAGACCAGTACCTCCCATCTCATGGTTGCAAGCTGTGCTCCAGTCCTGGCAGCCTGGGAGTTATTTTATCAAACCTTATCAAACCTGTGGTCTTATCAAACCACAGTCAGAACTAAACTCATTTATTTACCGATCATCTTCAGACAGCTTCCAAGGCAATTATATTCTGCTCAGAAGAACATTCACCTGGACATCTCAGCTTTTTCTTCAAAGGTCTTTTAACATCACTGTCCCAATGTCATCTTTTACTCATCTAGTAACACCCTGTGTTCACACATGAATGAAGCCAATGCTATTTGGTATTTGGTTTAAAGACCACACATAGATTATTATTATTTGCCTAGCAGCTATAGGACAGGTAACTTGCTGGCAATGGATTTTTATTTTCTTATCACATAGTTATAAACATCCTCATAAATTTTGCTGTACTTACTTCACATCTGTGTAGGGACAGCTAGGCAGAGCATTTTCCACCAAACCTATACATTTGGGTTGACTGAAACTATCACTGAATTCATGCTGAATTTATCAAATTAGCATTTTCATTTCCCTGAATCATCAAATATATTATTCTGACATTTTCAAAGCAAAGCATCCATTTCTTATTCTGTAATGACATTGCAAGAGTAAGGTTATTCCACTTTTTAAGTTAATTGGAAGTACAATATAAATCAAAGCATTGGGTAGAATCAGACACGTCACCGTTGTATGATACAGGTATATCTTTAAAGCTCTAGATAGTCATTAAACATTCTCTTAGCCATACTGACAGTGTCGGGGCTCTCAAGTTTATAGGCCACATATTATTGCACTTAAATCAGATAAGTGGAAAAGGTACTAAAAAACTGACCTGATAACTCAATGGGCCACACTCCCTGCTGGGGTAACTGCAGCACTGCTCATGCTCTGTAGCAAACATAACAACTTACTGTGACCTGTAAATACAGTCATATCTCCACAAAAGGAAGCTGACACACCATCTTGCTTCCTCCCTCTGTTACAGAGCATAGCTATTATGAGCACTGACACAGTAAATTAGTTAGGTATGGCTTTAAGCATTTTCTGAATCGGAAATAAAATACTCTATTTCTCTGTTTTCTCTGGAGTTGTGGAGAGGCAAAACCAGAGAACAACACTTCAAGCTTTCCCAACTTTGTTTCCACCCCAGCATGTGTTCTCTCTTTCACAAGTTTGTGCTGGATAACTAACTAATCAACAGAAAACTAAGAGGAATTTCCTCACCCTGATTATGAAAAGGGGATTGCTTTGATTCCTTCCATGAAAAGAAAAAGTAAATCTGCCAGATTGTGTATATAGGTACCACATTATTATATAAAACAGTTAAATACCTTGATTTAAATGTTATATTTCATATTTGGCCAGTGTCATCGTTTTACCTTTTCTAGTGGGCTACACTCATTCAAAATAGTGGTTGCAGCTCATTTGTATTCTCCAGAGCGTTTGTCTCCCTCTTGACACCCAAAGCTGCCACTTTCCCTGCTGAGTTGGCTGGTCAGCCCAGGCTAATAGCTGCTTTGTGTCCAGGCACAGGAACATGGACACCTGTAAGGCCTTTGTCTCTTTTGACCTAGAATCCAGAGTTGTTAAAAGCATATAGTGTTGAGATAAGAAAAAAACACTAGGTATTAGTGGTTTGGTGGTTCTATATCATTTGTGTACAGCCCTTCTCTGAAATCAGTTGCAGTTTTGTCTCTGACTTCAAAGTAAAACTATCAGACTGATAGAAGAGGCAGGCGGCTGAGCTTACTATTTTCTGACCATCATCAGGTTGTTGCTATTTGCTTTAACTTGTGTACATGTATCTTCTTACAACAATTGAGAAGGCTATTGCAACTGATTAGAGGTACCATAAAAAAAAACAAAACCATAAAACTGACCCAAACAAATCAAGTAAGTCAATGAATAACTATCTGGAAACAGAATTTTGGCAGGAGGCATCCTTTTACCAGGCACAGAGCAGTTGTACTACTTCATTCATTTCCCAGTTAACAGTAGATACTGTTGAGGTTGGTGGTCATCGTCATTCCAGAGTAACCAAATTCAGGTATCAGTATACATGCTGATCAGCAGTGCTGCAAAACACTTTTTGTGCCAGTGCTGCTTCCTTATACTCTGTCTCCTGTTACAGCGCTGCAGAAGCCTTCCTTCTGTACAACGAAGCAGGCCAGGCTGTAATTTGGGAAGTTTACAAATGTAAATTGTATGTTGGAAACTACTTTTTGTTAGCTAACCCACTTCATAAAAGACCAGAATAAATACAGCTGCAAAAGCTCAGGAGCTTCCCTGGTGGGTAAGGTCTGTATCAAGACAGCTAAATTAAATAGGAGAACTCTGAACCAAGCAAATGAGAGTAGCTGAAAAATATCAATTAATGTTGGCAGGCTTTAAAAAAAAAAATAAATTTTTTCCCCCCAAAGTTTCAGTCAAAACAATGGCTTTTTCTTGGAAGGGATATTCCATGGGGAAAAAAAATATTGGTATCACTTAATGTTAAATGTTATCTTTTAACCAACATGCTTATCACTGCCATTGTTCGCTATTGTTTATCAATAAAAGAGGTTTTCATTTACTAAAACCCCAAGTAATTAAACCTCAGGAAGAAAATGCTGCTTCCAGAAATAAGAACTCATCACAGAAACAAACAAATGAAATAATGCAAACCACAATGCACTCATTTCTAACTACGCATTTTAAGATATCAACAGAGGACAAAGATCCAGCTGGCTGGGGCCCAAAGCGCTGGCAGGGGGAGTAGGAAAAGGAGTTAAAGGGACACAGTTTAAACTAAGGGAAATATTATCTTTCTTTGTCCTGTTGCACCTTCCAGTGGATCTGATCACCAAGTACAACGTATTTTTGTTCTGCCCTCAGGGGTAGAAGGGGGATGGAGAGAAACGCTCTGACACGATTCCAGCTGAACCCGAATCACTTGGATGAGGCCAGTGCTCTCCGGTCTCGCCACAACAAGTTCAGGTACTTCAGTCTTTTTCTTTGGAGCTCAGTTTCCACTGCTCGTGAAATCTCATGGCCGTGGTTCAGAGCATAAGAAAAGCTGCAGCCCTTAGGAATGGAGAACAGAGCTGGGATGGGTTATACCCATGGGTTATACTCCACTGCCTCAGTTATGGAGTGAAATTTTCCTGAACCAAAGTGGGACCTTAACAAGCTTTTTCAGGAAATGATAGGGGAAGGCAGGCAGTGTGCTGTAGCTGCAGAATTTCAAACACACAAAAACTCTTCACACAAGCTGTGGTTAAGCAGAGCCAGACACAGACAGCTGCACCACATTCCAAAATACACCCCCACCCCACAATTTGCCTGACTTTAAATAAATGCTACTTCTTTAAAGCACATTAATTCCCCTGTGTTATATTTTTCAAGTCCCCTAGAGCACAGCTTTGGAGGGAGGACAGGGAGGGAATGGTTCTACCCTTTTTATGAAAATGTTGCGTAGTTTCTAGCTTGAATTTCCACTGTAAGACAAAATAAACACTCCCTGGCATGTTATTTTGGGTCATATGTTGTGCCTTCTGCTACATAAGTGTTTAGATCCCGTTTGGAGTCAGTCAGCAGGTAAAGTCACAATACAATGGCTATAATCCTGTGCTTGTTGCAGTATTATAGAATGGTTCGGGTCAGACGGGATCTTAAAGATCATCCAGTTCCAACTCTCAGAAATAAATTAAAAGAAAGCATTGCATACAATTCCTACAGTCAAGAAATATCTTTTCTACCAAATAAGTGGTACAAACCAGGGTTAGCGTAACCTTCCTCTGTACAAAGGAAACGGTTTCTGGGCTGAGCCTAAGATACCTGAAACAGACCCACACAACAGTGGCTCCTACTGCTGATACTCACTCAGATTTGTTTCCATTGCTTGTTACCTGTGAGAGATGACCCGTTTGAAAGCAAGTTGTAAATATGTATGTAAGATTTTCCTTGTGCCATAATAGCATGTTTGATGTATTTAGTTTACTACGATAATATTTTATAAGTCAGTCTGAAAACAGAGAGTCCAAAGTCTTGGGATTAAACCTTCAACACACATCTTACAAGGTTTTACACTCTATACCATATTGACTCAGGCTCTGTAATATTATAAAAAGGTAGAAAAAACTTACTTCATAAATGCTAACATTTTGTCAGCATTAGAAGTGGTCAGCACCTATGGACTTAAGTTTTAATCACTTTTAAAATTAAAGTTAGGATAACACTTCTTTCCCTTTGGTAAATTTAGTCTATTGTGTTTTACTGAATCTATTACTAGATACAGAACAAATAAAAGAGGACTTAAGAATCGTAACACTGAGCACTAAACAAAGTACAAGCATCGGCAATAATGGGCTGAGTTAATAACAGTGTGTGTAGTCACCATGTGAGGGAGCACTTAGTGTCAATTTGTCAACTCGTTTTAACTGCAGTTGGCAGTAGCAATTTTCTGCTTTCTTTTCCTTTTTCTTTCTTCTACCAATCAATAACTGTAAAAAGACCCAGTAGTCAATGCTTTGCAGGTGTTCTTTTGTAACAAGATAATATTAATTAAGTATTTCGATTCCTAATGTCTGTTTATTTCTTTGACTTTCTGCATCAACAATTTCTAATGCCTTCCTTTTGCAGACTTTTTACTGCTTTCTAAGCCATTTTTCTTTCTCACTTGACTGCCTCTCTTCTGTCCTTTTCTATGATACGGTAACTTTTCCACTCACTTAATATTCAAACTCAATGTTCACTAAATTTAAGCTGTGAAAAAATGTATGTTTTTACCACAGTATTATTTTAGATGGTCAACGTGTTTGTTTATTAGTGCACTCACAGAACTATGATGTTCTGTTTGATTTCATGCTGCTTTGATTGCAAAATCCGCCTAGAAACTGAGTATAGAGTTTCAGCATACAGCAAAGTATATTTCAGTATACAGCAAAGAGTATACAGGCAGAGGCTGTTCTGATAGGAACTAGGAGGGTACTAAAATATGCTTTAAAAATCACTCATCCACAAATATTGAAAGTAGTAAGCATGTTTACCACAACATTCTCAACATGTTTACTGATCTAATAAAACACAGCATGGAGTGAGGCGAATACAAGCATGAGTAAGGATTTCACCAATACCAATTGGATTTGGAACAACTCTGCCAGACTTCCAGCTCTAGGATGGAAAAAGGTACCAGCCCAAGAACATAAATGGATTTGTGTTTTAAAAAACCCCTCATCTATCATTCTTCATCTACCTCAGCACTTACTGTTTATTCTGTAAAAGATCGAGGTAACAGAAAAAGAGTAACTGAAAGGACCACCAGAAAGGCTACCAGCAGCAGAACTTCGTTGCCAATAGCTTCAGGGGAGAAGGAAGCAGCACTAGCAGAAGCCTGAGCACTAATGGCACCTCTGACTGACTCAGGGATCAGGTGAAGCAGCCATGAAGGGAACTGCACCTGGCATTGAATGATTTAAGGATGGTTTATGGTCTGCCTGGCAGGATTAGAGATAATGTGTCTTGTCCACAGCACATCACTTACCTTAAGGGCCACTTCATATACTATTTCCCAATCTAGTAGCTCAAAACAATAGAAAAATACCTTACCTAACCATCACTCAAGAATGAATTTGCTAATGGAGTGGCTGCCAGTTGACCCTTCTTGGGCTGGCCATGCTATAACATAACATTGGGTTGGAGACACAACATCATACCAGGGAAACTCCTATGTTCATAGAAAGTGAGACCCAAAGGTTGCTGGAGAGACCAAAAATAATCTGCTCCCACCTCCACCTCTCTCTCTCTATGCCAAAACTACATAGACCCAGCTGATGGTATGTCTATATTAGCTGTGTGAAATAATTGTAATCAGAAACAAGATCCACCTTAGCAGTTAATTGCTCCCGTCATTGCATAAATTATAACATATTTAAGATGAGTACCATGGCATTTTCCAGCAACCTTTTAATAGCAAGTTCTAGTTTTGTCTCATCTTGTCTGTTTCTGATGACACATATCAGGATTGATGTTAAGAAAACGATTATTTAACAACCTTTGCCTCCCCAGTCTAGCTATTAAAGGCCTTTTAAAAAAAAAAAAAAAGGTATGTATAATTTGAAGATACGTTGGTGGTTTTACAAGTAGAACAAACACATCTCTGTACATGGCTCAACTACAAACCTATGCCAATCACATGCCACTATACTTCCCCTGCTGCAGTAACTGATAATATGCCAAAGACAACTGTCTAGCAGCTTTGACTTCTGAGTTTGCTGTTTTTCTAAGATTAATATTCCTAATCCTTAGATCCTATGACCTTCTACTTTTAATATCATTCTATCTTAAACAGATGACTCCAATCAACTGCTTCTCAGCACCCCCTTAATCCTATCAATTTTGCCCATTAAATCACTAGATGTATTTCCTTCTATAGACCTGCTCTAGCATTGTCAGCTGGTGACTCCTGGGGATCCTTTTGTCACTGTGACTCATGGCCTTATTTCACAGCACACTGATTCTTGCCTTCTCCATCCAATTCTTCTCCAATTTAGCTGTAAGTTTCTAGCTCTCCTTTGTGTCAGAACTTGTTAAGGGAATGTTTTACCAATTTTAAGACCCCTCCTGCTTAACAAATGAACTACATTGAAAGAGGTGCACAAAGGAGCATAACATTATAAATATCTCAGTTGATGGGACAAGATTTCTAAGCCAAAACACAGCTTAGTCTTCTTGAAACTCTGAGCAGCAGCATTAGCATCCTAATGCTTTTGAAGTTTTCCTGTTGCCTCAGTGAAGCCCGCTGCCTCCCTTAACCTTAATTTTTACAGTACTAAAATCTGAGAAGTAGTATACCACATTATTTTTTTTTAAGGACACACAAACGCCTGCATTCCTCTTTATTTTGAGGCTAAACCTTAAGTAATTTCACAGAGAAAAAAAGAAAATTGTAATGAATTCTTTACCAACCTAAATCCTGTATTACTCTCAGTATTCCCCACAGCCATCCAACACTGGTTGTGAAATCTCTCAAAGCTTCTGTTAGACATCTCTTTCTCTCTAATAGTCGAGTTGTGTGGTGATGCTGGTAGCCATATCAGGACTTGAGCAGTTTCAAATGTCCTCCTAGTCAGCTAATCACATGCATCTGCAGCTCTGCTCATTTGCCTGGCTCTAGTGACAGCTGTGTAGCTCTGAAATGCAAGCCAGAAGCAAAAGATGCATGAAAATTTATGCCAATTAACAGCAACTGAAGTCAGAACAGTAGACTCTATTGTCACTATTTGCTTCTGGAAACAAGGGGGACAGCATTGGAGCAATCACTTTGGTTCCCTATTAAAATATTTTGGTCATCCGATCCTGAACTGTACCTCTATTAGTGAAGACAAGGCCACAAGTCCTTCCTTCTTGGCTTCTGTTGCACACGCAAAAGGTGTCCTCCGTAGTCTTACACTGCATATTGTACTTGTGGGCCAGCAGGCAGCAAAGAACAAAAAAAAAGTGTGGAAGGGGTGACACTGAATAAAGGAGAGGAGACATAATGCATATTCAGAACTGTGCAATGAAAACAAATGCACAAGAAATATGAGCTTGAAAGCTGGTTGGGTACATGCCTTGGCATTTCTGCATAACTGGAAGTTTATTGCACATATGCAGGATGGTGGTGGTGGTGCAGGGCAGCCCTTGCAAGTCTGAAGCCAGACCTGAAAGAATCAAGAAACCGTAAGCTATCTGTCTTAATTGCTTGAGCAACAGAGATCCAGGACTGGAGATAAGGGATTAATAAAAAGAGGAAAGGCACTCTACTGGTGAATTTATGTTAATTACAGGCAAGGGAGCTAAGGATACAATTTTCAGGTCACTGCATCTCTGCTATTCCCATGGCTGTAGTGACTTAATCCTCATCTGTCTTGCGTGCACATTGTGTGGGTTAATTGGCATTTCTGCATAAACTATAAGATATGAAGTGTGCTAATAAATTATAGGAGTCCTTAAAAAGTATTAACTGCTTAGAAAATTATTAATGTATGAATAACTTAGTTCTGAAAGTCATACTACATTTAAGCATTCATTTTGAATCACTTCAAATTTCAACAATAAACACCTACAAATCACCCTTTTTGAGAATCAGCAAAAAAGGCCAAAACCTAAGGAAGATTAGCAGTTGGAGGAAAAAATAATTGCCTTGCCGCTCCATTATGCTTCAAGCTCTTAAGACTGGGATTTACTCGGAGGAAAATCTGTCTAAGGCTGGTTTTGAATTCTTTGTCTTCTGATGCCATAACCTTGGGGACAGCAGGCTGCAGCTCAGTGGGTGGCCGGGATGGACAGAAACGGTCTCCTGATTGACTTCCACCTGGCACTGCTGTGAGGGTGCCCGGTGCCCCTGGTAGAGCAGCTGGTAAGATGACTTCAGTGTGGGGCTGCCCACTCTGCCATGTCCACCCCGCTACCCCTGGGCTCCAGTTGGAGCTGCCTTGTTGCCTCCCACACTAATGGCAGGTACACCAGCAGGGGCAAGGTGTGAGGTGCAGAGGGTCTGCTCGCTTTTGCAACTGATGACAAAAGAGGAATACAGCAATTAGACATAAACAATTAGAGTCACACCCTTCCAAAGAAAACTGCAGACTGCAATGCCACCTGTGCGAACATGCCAGGAGAGAAATGTGCCACAGGGATGAGCAACAGCTGCAGCCCACGTGCTGCCACCCTGCCCCATGGCTCCGGAAGGCACAGTGGGAGCGTCCCATGGACATTCACTTGGGTGAACTCTTGGAGGTGTCATTACATGTGCAAATTCTTTTCTGAGACAGATTCCCCAGGGAGAAGCTGTTTTACTCCAAATGCTTTACATAAATTCATGTAGCAAAGACAATCTTCTCCTGGGGCATTCCTCCTGGCTTCACGGTAGCAGACAATTTACTAAGGAATGTGCAACATCTACCATATGTTAAAGTTAACCCAAGGGCCCGTTGCCTACGAGTGTGTTACACAAAATTGAGGCCACAATTTAAAAAAAAGCTAAACCATCGTCCCTAGGGAGTGTGGTGACCAGGTTCTGGCAGGAATGTAGCAGGCTGGAAATGAATCCTTGGTATTGCTTAACTGCCTGAAAGTCTGAGTGATCTGGCCCCGCCTGTGAGCCAAACTTCACTCTTTGGAAATTTGGCCTCCTTGTGCACATGCTATGTGGAAACCGGGTGCTGGAAATAGTCAGCTTTCTGGCATGCAGGAGATTCAGGCAGTGGCACATGCTGGCAGCCGTATCATATCCATCTTGCCAGGCTGAGAACTGGGAGAAAGGGAGACCTCACCGTGAAAAATCTTTCAGCTCACTTGGCAGCTGTTACCCTTATGTACCTTGTGGCTGTGCTTACCCACCCAGACTGCTAGAGAAAGCTTTAACTTAACATGCACTGTTTACTAACACCTTTTCAAATTCTAGTGTAAACCAAGCTGTTAAAAGTTTGCAGTCATGAGCTGGTTAAAATTAACCCTAGCATAAAGCCAGGGGTCTAGCTTGAGAAGCTAACAGGTGATAAACCACAGAGTGCCATTGCAGCAGAACAAAAGCAGTTACTGGGTGATTGTTCACCATTTAAATGCCACATTAGGAATAATTATATCCGGATAAAGTGTATTTGTTTTTAAATAAGTGCTTTGTTTTGAAATACTATTGTAGCAAGAGTAATTTGTATTCTGATGTATTTTAATCCGAGACATCCGACACACAAATGGTTTCAAACTACTTCCTTCTACTCCCAGCTATCCTGTTCCTCACTAGAATGGACTGTCCCAGCATCCTGCCATTGTCCCAAATATAAAGCAATCTCTCTGTGGAAAAAACCCCAAAGATACCTCAAAAATTCAAGCACCTGCATCCAGAGGGCACTTCCATTTGACAAGGTTTTGCACAGCCTTGTCCTGACAATTTGGGGCTTCAAGACATTTACAGCACAACAAATACTTCTTTGCTGGAGAACCTCCTGTAATCTTTATGCGTACTGTACGACAGGACCTGTAGGAGGACAGAGCAGAGGCTCTGGATCAGAGCTGATGATCGCAGGAGGCTGAAGGAACATAGATTGAGTCAGACCTGCTGAGAATCCAGCCCAGAGGTTTCGGGGCAGGTACAGCCTTCATGGGTGGCCTGGGAGGAGGCTCTGCAGCTCTTCTTCTTCTCCTGACACATAGTGCAGGTCATAGCAAGCAGGACTTGAAGGAGAGTTCCAGCCTTGTAAATTCATGTCTGAAATTCATCATCAGACACATGCTGCTTTAGTCTTTTTGCATCACTGCAATAATTGATTGCCAATGCATTTCAGGCAATTAATACCTCTGCAAAAGGCAAGATCAAGAACTTAATATTTTGACATGCCTCAGAGCAAACCAAGAACTTGGCAGCTGAATCAGACCCAGGATTCCATTCATCTGTCAGCAGTCAGTACAAAGTATTTCAGAAGAATATGTAAGACCTCCACAACCACCAGACAAGGAAAACTTTGTGTCTTCCATTCTCCCCCTACACACGCTTTCGATTTCTTCCTGATCTAATGGAGATTTTGTGAATCCTCAAAAAGTGTTTTTCAGAGAGATTTGTCCATAGTTACAACTCTTGATGTCTGTTATTCAGTGACACTCTAACACTGTTTGTGAGCCTTCATCATTTTCCTCATGCTGGTGAATATAAAGGTTATATTTCATTATATGTTTCATTTCATTATATGTTTCATGCTTTTGTGAAACACGGTTAGCAAGGCAGCCTAACAACTGGCCACATAAGTACATATAGCAGTAGAATGAGTTCCTTCTTTTTGTTAATTTTGGTTTTCAGATAATTACTTTGGCTTTTATTTCAAATACATTCCACTGGTATCTCAAACCCAAAGATTAGAAAGTTACTTAAATGCTTGCACCCATTCAATGCTGTGTCAGGAGAAGAATCTGTGAAAACATAGAAAAATCATCACTTGATTAAGGTGTGAGAATAAGAGTGGGGACCAGACCTAATTTGAGAGCCAAGAAATAAGAATTCATATTCTTATGTCTGCAAAAGAAACACGGCATGGCCTTAGGCAAATCATTTCATATTGCTGTAGTTCTGCTTCCTCTCCAGCTATTAAACAGGGATAATTTTAGTATGTAGGACAGGAAAAAATCATGCAAATACAATCATTTCCACAGTAAATAGTGGTAGTAGTGTGGTAGTGTATAGTATTACAAAACTGGCAGAGTTCTTCAATTAATCGACACCAGGATTCTTGGCAATTTGGTCTGAACTTTGGATCCCATGCGCATCCAAACCATCTCAGTCTGGGCAGAGTTCAGGCACCATTTCTAGCTCAGTCACTGGCATTTTCAGAGGAGACAGGACCTGGAAGTTCAGCTCTTTTGTGTTCTTAAACCTCTCCCGGGACCTGCCAGGATGGCCCTTAGACTGATTATCAAGCTGCTCAGTAGGTTTGACCTCCTGCAGTATTAAACCCACGTAGTAACTTCTAACCCTCAGTCATACCAGATTCATGGATCATGGGGAATAGTGGCCCCCAGGATACTTGTTAGAAGCATCGTTACATGAAGTGAAATTGATTCAAATAAAGTCCACACACTCCTCCAGAAGCACATACTCTGGTCAATCTGTGCTTACCTTCCTTGTGAGCCGAATCTAGTGATTGTCTTAGATGTGTAAACTCCTGATACTGTCCAGTTAGCAAACAGCTACTGAGAAGAAATGTACCTCTGAGAACGTATCCTTGTGCAAGCCAGTTATCACCTGCTCTACATCAGCTAAATAAGGGAGCTTTAGCTTCTTACAGCCTAATTTAGTACACGTTTGTGCATGTCTTAACTGCTCAGACCAAGGGTGAAATAAAAGCAGCTGTGATTCTGAGTACCTCAGTGAACTTGTTTAGTCAGCTGTAGCAATGGGGACCATGAAAGTACTATGGGGGGATGGTGGTGGTGTGTATGTGTGTCTCACTTTCCTGTGCTTCTCTTGTATGGTTTTAGGGGAGAAGAGGGGAGATCTGAAGAGATCACTAGAAAGGTGGCATTGGTCCTGCTGCCACTGCTGAGTCTTCCAGGTGTGCAGCACATTCCTCTCTGCCAGTTGATACTTGTCAGAACTGACACAAAACAAGTGAGTTTGAATCAAAAATAATTCCTTCAGAAGGAGCTCTTTTCACATCCTTACCTTTTTCTTTCTCACAGCCTTCCTACAGCAGCTGCAGGCAATATGGTTGCTGGTGTTGCTGCCAGAAGTCACTCAGAAGCCTAATCATTAGTTTGCAAAACCGATGCTGTTCGACTGTAAGATGTCAAATATTCACCAACAAGTTGCAGCTTGTCTGCAGCGATCAACACTGTGACTTGGAGCACCACTCATGCTGGCCATGGTGTTTAAACTGTACCATTGAATTAAAAAGAAGAATAATGGGATGGCAATGGGGGAGTTGCTCTTTGTAAGTTTGACCACTCATTCCAGGTTTTGGAATATGGAAAAGCTGCCTACAGTTTTGACTTCACTAACAGGAAGACAATTCCTCCTATGAGGAAGCAATGATTTCTGTAGTATTATGGAGGTGCTGGATGTATGGAATCAACTGCATGATAACTACAGCTCGTTGCAAACAACTGTCTTTCAAACACGCAGCCTGCCAGAACCAGCTTCTTTCCAGACACTGATGAGAGCAAGGAAGACTGCCCCTCAATGTGCAGGATGTATCTCTGAAAACTGGACTGCCAAAAACCCAACCCAAATGAAACTTCCATCTAACTGATGATACTTATTTGCTTTGAAGCTTTCTTGCTTATCTTGTTCTAGAATGCCTTTTAAAATGCATTATATCAGGGAAATGTAAAGTTTTACTCTGAATTCCAGTTGCCATGCTGTCTTTGGGTCCTGCACCAGTGGTATACCACACACAGGTGAAAGTGACTTCAGTGATGATTCTTTATCAGCAACATGTTGATACCAACTTTATAGCTATATATATGTCCTGGTTTGAGGTAAAACATAACTAATTTTCTGTTCAGTAATTTTACTTTTTAGCTGGGCCTCTTCTAACTAACTAAACTCTGAAATAACAGCATATTGTTCAGAAACTGTTCATTCTCAGTGATAAGACCTGATTAT
Source organism: Arenaria interpres (assembly GCA_013399435.1). Lineage (NCBI taxonomy): Eukaryota > Metazoa > Chordata > Aves > Charadriiformes > Scolopacidae > Arenaria > Arenaria interpres. The sequence goes on from VXAK01020026.1 coordinate 98,458, forward strand.
ACCAAGGAATGGTATGCAGAGAGGCTCTTGCTTATACTTACTGTTATAACAACCAAGGTCAGCTAACTTCGTTATTTGCCCCGTTGGAGGGTCGAAAGCTGAAGGGAGAAGTGGACAGGATGGGTGACCCAAAACTGACCAACAGGGTATTCCATCCCATCTGCATCATGCTCAGTATAAAAGCTGAGGGGTCAAAGGGTCGAGTCTCTTTCTTCAATGGCCGATAGCTGAGGAGGACCCTGTCTGCTTGACTGACTTTGGCCCTGATCTGAGCATTCCTGACTCCAGATCCGGAATCGAGCTCCTGACTGTCACTGACTCCAGTCTGAGACTTTTCCCCGTGCCTGCTGGTGATGTGGTCGTCACCCTGGGAGCTTGATAGGTTTTGTATATACTGTATACTTTTTTCCTCTTTAAAAATTATTTTATTCTTCTTATTATTTATTATTTCATTATTTATTAATATTTTCATTAAAGCAGTTTAGTCTTTTTCTAAACTCATAAATCTCTTTATCTCTTCCTCTCCTCTCTTTAAAGAGGAGGGAGGGAGGGGCCATCTGTCATTCGGATTGGCCAATCCGGCCAAAACCACGACAATGTACTATTTTCTGAGTATCTTAGCAGGAAGCAACACTAACCTTTTGAGACATTTTTAACATGGAAAACCAATTATAGTTGGTTTTTCTTTCCTTCACATGCTACAGGACAAATACACTTCAGATTACTTTTAACATCCCTTCAACTTCTTGTTTGTTCATTTGGTTTGTTTATTTGTATGAAGAGCGCTTGCTTTTCATGTGTAATAAAACTGTCTCATGTTTGATCATCATGTTGAAAACTCAAGAACTCCAGAGATACAATACTGGTCCCAGATACATTTTTTGATTGTCAGTAATTTGAAAGAAAACTGTTATTAAAAATTAGATTTGGGTACAAATTGATGAGATGGTATATCAGCCCATATCCCTGTGTTTCCATGTAATGCTTTGTGGCGACCTGGACAGTTCCTCATAAGTCACAGCACAGATGACATGTGGGCACTAATAATTTAGGATTCTATTAGCTTTTTTCACCTAACAAAATGTGTTGCAAATATTAACTAGGTCTCACTCTACCTCTTTAGGATAGCTCAGTACTATGAAATCAATTCCAATGTACCATAGAAGATGTTTATAAAGAAGTATCTTCAGCTATTACTGTTTTAATATTTTGTTGTAACCATCAGTTAGCATTTCCTCTCTGAAATATTCATGCACTGACATGCATTCACTTATACAAATGCTCATACACCAAGGTGAAAACAGACTTTGAGATTAAAACTGAATAGTTAACCTTGAATACTTGAGGCACACACCTCCATATTTTCTGCTGTGTGAATTTCTTCTATTTTCTGACAGGTTCTTACAAGTATATTTTATTGACCACATTACAATGCATATTCAGGGTCCTTTGAAAATGCACATTACTGGCAATCTAATTCAATAGCTCATGTGCTTTATTACATATATCTATCTTTTTCAAGAGCTAGGCAGAATATCTATGCTCTCATGGCTGAATATAAATATTCTTTTGGAGCTGACACAGGTTCTTTCATTTACAACCAATTAGAAATGCTGGACTGCCATATTGGTCATACAGTTCATGTATAAATATGTACCACGGACACCTGTGTTAATTCATGGGTGCACTAAAAGCTCTATTATCCTGATGATAGAAACCTCTTGCCATCTTCAATAGAGGTAAGATTGAGCCTTATTATCTATTTGTTAAAAACTTAATGGTTTTTGCTGAATACTTATCTGAGTAAGACCTTGAACTTCATGTCATTTGGGTCAAATGAAAAAATCTCCCACTAACTTGAATGTTCAAGGTTACTATGTCCTACAATCGCAAAGTGCTATTAAAGGGAAATTACTCTTTTTTTCCAAGTATAAAATAAGCTCATTCATCTCAATGTAGTACAAGTCTGTATAATATACATTAGTATATGCTATATTATATTATATAATCTATATTATATAATATAGATTATACATTATAGCCTGAAAACTTTT
>VXAK01020026.1:100557-119350 GCA_013399435.1 Arenaria interpres
TAATAATAATATAATCTTTAAAATCCTAATCAGTAAAATAATTTTTACTGATGGGAAAGGCTAGCAAAACCACAGAAATATGAATGATTCTGGCTCATAGCTGTGGGTGAGTTCCTCTTGTGTCTATCCTGTTGATTTAGCTTTCACAATGAGTACCTTCTGAGAAGGTGCTGAGAAGCCCACATGCACATGGAAGGGGAACTTACACCTTGTTATGAGCAGCTTGTTATCCTGAAGGAACAGCATATTCCAGCGTAATTGAGACGGAACCTTCAATGTGACCTGTTTGACTTCACCCATTTATAAAAAGTTGTGGGGAGAAGACTTCCTATTCTTTTCACATTCAAACCTTTGAAATTACTGCTTGCCAGGTCTGACTTACGGTCAGCAGCATTACTTGCATTTGGCCATCCATCTAGAATGTCTGTGTTTATCTTAGTCTCTTTCTAGTGAATACTTTTTGAGCACAGCAGGTACCAAACCTCACTCTCCCTCCCAACAAGTGTTGTCTTCATATAGGAGGACTTGATGACTTAGATCTGGAAGGCTGAAGTACACAGGAAGTTACAGCTGCATTTGCACAGACTTTTCCTGGGAGCTGGCATTTTCTGGCCACCTTAGGAACAGAGGGTGAGGGATCAGCTAGTTTCCTTCCATGTTGTAGCGTAAGAGGACTGTGTAAGGGACTAAGACATCTTGTATCCCTCTGTTTCTTTTCATGGAAATCAAGACACAATAGAGCATTGACTACTTTCTGTAATAGATGTATTTTCTAATACGGAAATATTTTCTTGCCAAGACACATAATTGGACTTTTTCATAAATATTGTTGTAATCTTATTGAGACAAACTGCTATATAACATCAACTTTGCACTACAGAATCAACAGGAGGGGCAGACAGGTGGCCAGTTTTGTTTCTTTAGCTGCTGATGTGCTGCTGTTATCACTAATCAAGAATTAGTTGTCTCTTCATTTCTTGGTGCCACTGGACAATTTGGAAAGTCACCACTTACATACCAAGACATACAGAATGCCTGGCAAACGTAGGCAAGAAAGCAGATTTAACTTCTCTTGCCCAGAGCAGACTTTTGAAAACAAGGTGGGAATGAGATGAGAGGGCAGATGATCACAGCATGGGCTGCTAAGAACTAGCAACAGAAGATGCTGAATCATCTTTAGTGAAGCGTACTTTTACATCTCACTGCAAAGTTTCATGGAGAACTGTACTTCACTAAATTAATAACAAAAACTACACAACAAGTAAATAACAGTCCTACAATTTACATGCTGTGTTAGGTACAGTTTTACATCACATGCTGTGAAAGAGGAGTTCTTGCAAATAATTCTTTACATAATATTAAGTAGAATTTGGAACTCTACTGCAAAACACTGAATGCTGCTTTTACCTGAATTTACTCACTGTGAATTCTGTTCTCAGCTATAGTTTGGAGACAAGATGGAACGTCCAATTCCTTCAAAAATAATTAAAAATTCCTCAAGAAATCTGCATTCTGATATATACTCTTTTGTTTTTTGGGTTCTTTCAGACAAATCTGTTCCTCTATACAGACTAGGCATTGGTTCAAGTTGTTGTCTCAAACCTGGGGGACAGCATTTTCTGCAGTCTTTCTGTCTTTACATGGTTATTAGCCAACATTTTCTGAACTAGGATGACCTTTTCTATTGGTATTGAGATGTATAAAGTGGATAATCATAGTGGAGGGAGACAGAAAAAATCTATTTGAGCAAGTCCACTCTCCTTTAACAACAGACTGCAGTCCCAGTGATGGATGTATAAGATTAAATTGTCACTACAATTTGATTTTGCCATACATCTGCAAAAATTACCTACTTGTGTAAGGAAGAACTTCAAGTGTGGGAAGGGGAGTAACAGCGCTCTCTCAAAAAAGAATCAGTTCTCTTAAAATTGTTTTTTCTTGTGGATGTTTTCATTCTTCCCTGAAAGAGTTAAAATATTGTAATTATTATTAATTATTAGTGGAACTGCCATGGTTCAGTGTCTCTGTATAGCCACCATAATAAGTACCCAATCAAGAGCAGGAAAGCAAAATAAGGGATAGAAATGACAGCTAATCAGGGCATAGACAATTAAGAATCCAGTAGCACCATTTAATTTTTCTAGGCTGGTTGATCACCTTTCACTATGAGGGAAGAGAAAAACTTTGACCTTTTAAATTTGAGTGATGTTTTCTAGGAAAAGCAAAAGCTCACTTAATCTGTGAATTCATTACCAGAGACATAAAGGTTGATCAAAGCATAGAAAAGGAGGACATCCGAGACAGAGTGGAAAAGCATACCACTGTCTCCTTGGCATGTTACCGTGGATCAAATAGGACCAAATCAGTTAAAACAATAGAAGTATACAGCCAAAAGCTTGCCCGAGCAATCACATGGTTAATGATATTAACTGCCAGCAAATAAGTGATTTGCAGTATGTGATGGCTGCAACAGCTGGCGAACTGCTTGCTACTATATAATGCAAAAAAAAAAAAATTATTGAATTTTCCCTTTGTGATTTCAAAGATCATGCATTAAAAAAAATCTTTATGTTTTGCACATAGAAACTCTTGTGATACGGTATCCTATCCACTGCTCTGTAAGAACTGATATTTTGCCAGCATCCAAATAAGAGGTCTTATTGATTTTAGATTTGTCTCAAACACTTTTGTGCTGCTATTTCTTTGAGACCACTGCTTTTAACTGCATAAAACCATTATCTGAACATAGACTTGGAAATCATTCTCCAGCTCCGGTCTCAGCATTAACTCTGTAAATTTTATCACTTTATTTTTAGTCAAAGCCTAAAGAACTCACTGAAGAAAAAAAGTATTCCACAAAGGTTGTAATTCAAGTATGACAGGGCTTCTGAACTGCTGGAATAGGGTTAGTAGAATACAAGAAGAAGTGTTAGTGCGTTTTGCAGAAAAAGACCAATTCAGTAAGGGATACTGAAATGCAATCTGAAAGTATTTCAATAGTCAAGAGATTGGGTAGATTCTTCTTCTCTTCCTTACATATAGAAGCTTACATATAGCAGCTATAGAAGTTTGTTAAAATTGCAGTGCTTATGAAAAGTACTATAGTATATCTGATCACCAAAGAGACTGAAGCATCCTTTTTTCAATCCAATTTTGTGGAAAAGTCAGGAGAGGTGACTGCCCTACTGCCTCTTTCTTTGTGTGCCTTAGCCACTGTGTCATTGTGCCTCCCTAAATTACCTCTGCAATTTCAACATCAAAATGTAAAGTTCACATGTAAGATTGCTTTACTGGATACTTTAATTCACAAAATATAAATATTGCATACTTAGAAATGTAACTTAATGCATCAAGTTCATACAAGCAATTATCTCTCCGGTACCATAGGAAAAGGTTCAGGAAAAATGACAGAGATCAACCCTTACATATCTTGATTGCCCAGAGGAATGGAGGAGGGAGGAACTACCTGGTTGAGTTCCCAGGAGGTTCCTCTCCATTGCTGTGGAGGTCAGGCAGGTGACAGCCATCAGAATGCTACCCTCAGTCTTCCTCTAAGGAATCAGTTGATTAGCTCCCAATGGTTTGATTTTCATTGCAGAGGTAAAATAAGCATTGGTCTTAAAAGTAATCTTGAGCCTTGGATTAGTCTGGGAGAAGAACAGTTGAAAAAGACTGTTGTAGATTTCAGGTGATATAATTCATATAATGGTAGATTTCAGGTGAGAAGAGCATCTGACGACATTTGGCATCTGAACCAAAGATGACTAGACTGAAGTTTGGAAGGGGTAAGAGGCTGGGGATATACAAATACCTAAGTGGCAAGTTGGGGAAGGGGCGTTTAGGCAGCAGGAATCAAGTCTCAGGATTTTAATGCAAAAATAAACCACTGAAAGCTTGGCTGTCACTGTACAGAACATGGAGAGGTTAGAAACGTGCAACTAGAATTATTAATTCAGTTAGACAGCATTATTCTATTACCTGGGAGTTGAGAAGGGGAATTACACTACTGCTGAAGAAGGCACATGTGCATCTTGTGTAAGAATCTCATTCTGTTATTATGCTTTTATCTGGTGTGATGCTAACTGCATTTTTTAAAAAAAACTGTGTTATGCAGTGCAGTGTCCGGCCCCAGGACTACTTTTTGTTTGTCTTCCCAAATAAGGCCAGTGCTGGTCAGGAATAAAAGAATTAGTTCAGGACGTGGGCCAGAACCTGGGATTCCCTCCACAAATTCCTGGGACATCCCACCCCCAAAAATTGTATTCCAAAACCAAAATGCAGACAAATGGCAAGAGACAGGTTTTAGATAACCTTGGTGGAAGTTACAATGATGCTGATTAAAATAAATACATGCCTTCAACTCTAGGTTTTGAAAATGATTTTCATTTTATCTTCTTTCTCTCACTCTCTCTAAGACTTGAGTCATAATAATGATGATTAGAACAGAAAATGAAGTCTTTTTTTCTTTTTAAATTTAATGACAGTCACTTAGGTTGCCATAATGACATAGCAGAGAGATGACCTGATTGATTCTAAGATTTGTGGCATATGATAACTATGTCAAGGCACTTATTACAGTAAAAGCCATAAACAGACTTAAAATATAGATCACAAAGTAAAACTGGGGATATAATTTTCAGAGTTGGTATTTTGTTAAAGGTTGCTACTTTGTTCTCAGCTCCTGTTTCAATACTTTGTCACTTCAGGCATTACATGGTCCACAACTTCTGCTTTCTGATAGAGGATTTTAAGTCACTTCATAATGAAATAGATAGACATTTCAGCTCCATCACCCGAATTTAATTAGTTGCTTTACCAAGGCACTATTGGTACAATCAGAGAAAATCACAGCCCTGCTCTGTTCAGTAGCCCCAGGCTGGAAGACTATCTTGCTGGCGGCAGCGCCTGGTGCAGCGCTGACAACCCTGTCTCAGAGACTGAACAAGCCGCCTCTAGGCAAGGGCATTCAGTAGGAGCAAAATCCAGCCTCCTCATGCTCCCATGACGGCTGGCATATCTCAGCAAGCATATCATAGACAGTAGTAATGGAAGGGCATTCATCTTTGCGGATCTGTTTTATATTTGTCTCAGTTGCCTGTGCCTCAGCTTGCCCCTTCCCCACAAAGGCAGGAAGAGTGGGCTCTTCTGGGAAGACATGGGTCTCTGTTCTCCAGTCCTGTGGGCTCTGGGGAGTGTTTGAAATCTGTAGACTGTGGACTGGGGTATCTTTTCGAAGGGAAAATCAAAGCATTAGAAATAGTTTAAACAAATCACTCTTCATGCCAAATACTGTACTTAAAGAAAGATAAACTTAGAAGGATTTATCTTTTCAGTATGGCAGCATGAGAGTGGGGTGGATTTTTTTACACTTCCAAAGAGCTGTGCAAAACAACTATTTAATCCTCCAAAGTGAATGTTAGGAACAGAAGGTGATAGGGTAATTCCAGTAACTTGCAACTTCTCTGAGTGCCTTCACATTAGCAATCCATCTGGTTTTGCAGTTCTCTTACAAGGAACTTTGTTTACTGCACTGTATAACAACCAAATTATGTTGCACATTCATTACGCATGCATATATACACCAGGGAATAAAGCTGGTGGGAATGAATACACTCAAAACTTTCTTGAACGAGTAAATCTTCAGTGATTCTCTCTCCCTCTATTCTCCCTTCCTCTCCACTTGAATACAGACTTTTATAAGATAACACTTCTGAGACAGCACTCAGATTCTGCTGTTAATCTCGAACTTCTTTTAATGACAACGAAAAGACACAGGAAGATAGCTCAAAAAACAAGTAACATGATAAGCATAGGATAGAGAGTATAAATGCAATCAGCAGTGGAGAGAATACACGTTGGGGGAAACATGACATTGACACGCAATTTCTGGCCGCCCTTCCCATCTCACCTGGTCATGCTCCAGAAGGAAGAAGAGCCAGGTATGGCTGTCAACTGTTTGGATCCCTGTGTGTGAGGAATATTTTGAAAAAATGCACTATAACAACATAAACGACCACTGAATTTTTCAGTTTGATCATCATTAAGCACAACAACATAACTAGTACAAAATGTTAACCTGCATCAGTTTCTCTTCAAATACTACTGCACTTATGAGGCCCTGGTCCTAAACTTCAGAGCTCTGTTAGATGTGACAGACCCATGTCAAGGAGCACTGCATCTCCTTTGACTATGGGTCACCCCAGCAGCCCCAATCCTTTGCAAAGCTGAATTCCCAATGGATGAAACTGTGTTAAAACAAAGCCATAGGACTGTTGGGGCCCTGAGTGCACCACTAGGCAATGTCCCCTTGCAGAGGTTTTGCTGCCTGTGCTCAAGGCCTACTCTGACATAGCATGGCTTGGTGACCAGAACCAGCCCGCTGTGAAGAGCTGTGAGATGCCTCACCTGGGGACTCTGGTCCCTGGCTTGGAGCCTGCATCTCACCTCAAGCCCTTGCCCAAGCTGCCGGTCTGCCTGTGTCAGGCTTGTTCCTTCCCTATCCTGATCCTGCCTTGTGCCCTGGACTTCCTGACACAACCTTCGGCCTGCCCTGTCCCTACAGACTCTTTTGGCAGTCATCGGACTGTCGCCAACCCTGGCTGCCATCCCTGGGCCTGTCCCCCTCCCCTGGCTGGGTTCCTGCCCAACTGTTCCCTGCTCATTGTGGCCACTGGCCCTGCTGCCTCACTGGCACCCATGGCTCCCGGCTCGCCTGCCCTTACAGGGCAGCTCAGCCCTCGCTGCTCCCTCATAGACACAGCTTGTAGACAGTCACCTTCCAGAAATCTCCAAGTCTGGGAATCCTGCCAATGCTAAAACCAAACACAAGATGTATTCTCCCTTGCACACACCGAACTGCCTGTGTGCTCACTCCCCTGGTCTGAGGTAAAGCCCAGAAATAGCCTGTGGGGAAAAGTAATCAAGGTATATGGAAGAGTAAGGAGTGGTATCGTAAAGCTATGGTGGGATAAAGATGAGAGATCATATCTATTATAAAGCACCGGTACTGCTGGAGAGAATAAACAGGCACTTGAACACATGGAATTTCTTCAGTCCTGGAATAGAGTTACTAAACCTCTAGGCAAAATACAGGTAGGTGAGCAACTACTTGGAGTTTAAACCCCTTAAACAAGTTGAGGGAAAAGGGTCATTGACACATGTGAGGCACAGATGCCTGACAGCAAGGAGGGAGGCAGAGAAGTTGTCAAGGCTGTAGAGAGTCAGCAGCTCTGAACAACAGCAGGCATGGTATGGCAAAAATTATCTGTACTGAATTTATGATTTTAATAGGTAGTAAAATTATGTTTTCCTCTTCCTAGACTCATCTCTGGAAAGCACCCCAGGATGAGACTGAGAGGCCAGAGCCACAGTGGCTGTCCCTAAAAACGTTCTCCTGTCCTTGGCAGCTGTCTCCAGTTCTGACCTGCACCCGTCTCCAGGTTTGCTGCTTCTGCTTCAGAACTGAAGAAGCTGTGACCTAAAAGCTTGTCTTTCCTCTTCATCTCCCCAACACTATCAATTAGATTGGTAAGAGATCACTCCCTCCCACAATCTTGTTTCTGTGAGTATAAAGATATATATAAGCTATATTCTAACAGAACCTCTCTGACTCTCAGCAGACTATAAGTAGCAGAAGGATGTACACATCCACCTGCTAAAAATAATTCAAGCTTCTGCAAATTGCTTAGATAGTTGAACTTATAAGCAAAGAGAAGGCAAGAATGGGAATTAAAAATTAACCTACGAATCTAGAAACTGACAGCCTGCAGGTGAGATTGGTCCCTTTGTCTCTGATTACAGAGTGTACCCGGCCCTCTCATCTGGCTGAGTGAGTGGCAGCTGCTTTGGAATCAGTTCATTGTCTCCTTGCAGTTTGGGGCTGCTGCTAAATGGTGCTCAGTAGCATTGTCTACTGAGAGACTGAAGATTGATGGAGTGGTAGAGTCTGAGACCGTGTTGACTCTGCAGCCGGAGGAAGCCTGTCTGTCTGCCTGCAGTATTACTCTTCTTCCATTAAGCAAGTGGTTCTAGCATCCAGGCTAGCCAGCTTGGCAACTTTCAGGGGCATGAGGTTAAAAATACTTTAAAACCTGAGAAAACACAGGCTCTTTCTGTTATAAAATCTCTCATTTGAAAGTAATGGTTCTTTGGATTTGTCTGGCTGGGCTCTACAAATGATATGAACTTATAATTCATCAAGAGAGTGGAAATGTCACCTGAGCCTTGCTGAGGAATATGAGATCAGCACTAATACGAATCAATACAGGTTACTTTCCCGATTCATAAAGTACGTGTCAGGTTGCAACTCCCCTGGCTGAAGGCAGTCTGCCTGATATATTTATCTAGTACTTGAATTAGTGCCCAGCTTTGCAGAATACAAGATTTCCATTTAAAAGTAGTAGTGAGTTTTGAACCCTGAGTCTTGTTCAGAGATCTCACATTGTCACTGCAACTCATAGGTGCTTAAATATGGTTGGATACATGCCCTAAGAAAACAGTCCTAATGGTGATGGTGAGTGAGCAGCACAATTTCCAGCTCAGGGGTCCATCACAGTCAGCAGCGGCAGTTTCCTGAAGGCTCTCCTTATTCATATGCTGATGCTTCACTTGTACTGATGCCAGTGATCCTTAGATACTAGGGCTGAGTCCTGCACCTCTTGTGAGTCACCTTTATGTGCTCTGAAAATATACCTGGCAAATGTTTTTTCTTCTTTCAAAAAAAATCTGAAATATTCATCATTTGGGGGCAAAAAACATTTGAACTGATTTAAGTTCTTCCCCCTGCTTTTTGACTAGTTCATATACCAGTGCTTCACAGAAGTTACACAGTTGGATAAATACTTTGCTAGAATCTCTAAGCAGCTTTGACGAGGACTAGTGCTATCTGCAGTACAAATGCTAATTTAAGCAAACAAAACCAAAACTATTTTATTCATATTGCAGGAAAATCTTGTGTAAGCCTAGAGTAGACAATTTACTTTACAGCCCAGAATTTAAAGCACTAATTGAAAGCATAAGTCTTTATTATTTGATTTAATAGATTTGGCAGACAAGATCTGAATCTAAAAAGTAAACATCTTCTCTAGATTCTCTCTCTGTCTCTATACATGTGCTGTTGCTTCATTGTTCAATACAGCACTCACACAGTGAACTCTATCAGAGAATATCAATAAATGCATACACAATTAGTATGGCTTTTTGCTTCATTAAAAATAGTAGCACTTTACTGCAGCAGAAGAAATATATCTTGCAAATGTTATAACTCCTACATATTTTGAGTTCACATATTACACTGTTTCAAGCAGCAAAAAATACTCTTATCTAACTTCAGAAGTACAACAGACGGACAACATAAACTTGTCCCTTTAAGGGAGAGACAACAAAAAGCCCTTTATGTATTGTCACTTGCTGGAAATCTTGGGAGAATTAACAAAAAAGAACTGCTACTTTATTCCTTGTCTGACAAAGCAGCAGAGGAAATATTTATTTCCTTTCCCATTATTAAAGGCTACCATGTTTCTGCTATTAAAGAAAAGCTATCAGATGTAAATGCAAGTACAAAACCTGTTTGGTCTTCGTTAACCATGGTATGAACAGATTTTTGGAATACATTCAGATATCTGCTTGCTAAAAGGTTGTGGCAGAGAAAGGAGTTCCTGCCCTTCAGTGGGAGGTGCTGTAAGTGAACACAGGAAAGTTCTTAGCCAATTTTAGTGCTTCAACTTTCTTTCTGGACAGCAGTAAAAAATATATGGGCATTTTTAAATTTTCCAGGTGATAAATGGAGCTCACTTAGATGGCTTACAACTTAAAAATGACAGTGATTTTCAGTTGAAATATCACTGCCACTGTTGATATGGAAAATTCATTTTTTCTGCTTGTTTTATATCAGGGAATTTGGTGGTCTTGCTTCAGTTCTGCAGCAAATGATCACCCTGACATCGCATTCTGTACATGCCTCGTCTCCCTCCTTTCTTGGAGTTGGTTAAGGTGCCATATGTTCCTTTCTCTGTCTCTGGCTGGGGATGACCTTATCTGTCATCTTTGATATCTGTGATGACTTATTTCAATTTTTGTCTTTTGTCAAAGAGGCATTAATTCCTAGGTACTCACCACCTTTGTTATTTGAGGTTTTCTATTTCTTTTTATGTTTGCACATCCCATATTTTCTTCTGCCTCCAGCTTATTCCATTATTAGTATTCTAGCTTTGAGTTTTCTGTCAAAAACACCTGCAGGTTACCAACAATTATTCATTATTAGAACTCTTAAATTGTACTTTGCACTATTAAATAACAGGATATGGCATCAATGAAGCTGAATCTGAGACTGTTTCACTACAATCCCTTTCAGTATGGATGGTATTACTTCAAAATTACTCTCACCTGTGCCTCTGAACTAAGGAAGTAAGATAACCAACTTTACTGTGACCTGCTCAAACTTGTGCCATGTAAACTGCAACCTAGAATATTTATCTAGCTGAACAAGTCTAACTTTGTCAATCAAATGCTTAGCTGACATACTCCTTTAGCGCATCTGTTCCAGCAAACTGAGAATATTAAATTATATATTTTTGCCATCAACACAAACAAGTCTATGAAAGATTTTACCTGTGCCCATCTCTTTTGTCACCAGGACATACTCTTTTGCCTCCCCTGGAGTTGTGTCTGTAGCATATCACAAGCCTCCACATTTAATCTGATATCACAGAAACTACAATAATGCCTACATAAAATTTCACTAACTCTTTTGGTTGCTTTTTAAATCCACACGTACCCTATAATTTTAAATACATTTTTCTCTAACATCTTAAAGATCAGCGTTCTGCTGTCCTTTAAAAAAAGAAGTTGACATAGGGGTAAGATCTTGCTCCAAAATCAGTAAGTGGAGCTGGGCTCCTCCTGTCTCAACCTGTGCTAATGGCCTTAACTTTGCAAGCTCTGCTCTTCAGACACATTTTTGGCAATCACATCCACGTTCTGTTCCAATCAATCATTTGGGTTTTGATCTACTCTTTCACTTTTGTTCACTCATGGAAGCAAAGGCTTTCATGGCATTTCTTTGTTTTCTGTATCTTAGGTATTGCCCTCTTTTGTGCTGCTGTTGTTAGAACCACCTGCAGGTCTTCCTGGATTTTGAGCTCTGCCACCTTTCTTCCCTCAGGGCTGTGCTGGTTCTCAGTCCCATGTGGAACATTTGGGTGTTTTCCACCCTCTGCAGATTTCTTCCTGCAATAGACAACTGGTTGTCTCAGTTTAGCCTAATTTTGGAGTACTGAAAGACCGGGAGTGAAGGTTTTGTTCAAAAAATCCATCCACAACCCAATCCACTGTAGGAAACTAAAGTAAGTTCCTAAAGGCACACAGCTGAGACAGGCTGCATATTCCCTTATAGTCCCACTTTCTTTGGTTAAAAGACATCACATTCATACATTTCAGATATATGTGTAGTACATTGCTTAAGTCTTTGTAATACAAATTTGTAGCAAACTTATTCCAAGCAGTGTCTGATGTGCATGATGTGTTAAAGAGATTTTAGTTACTATAGGAAATGCCGTAATACTCCAAGAGGTCTTTTTTCTCTGACACTGCATATTCAGACGAAAGCTGTGTTTAAGTATCTTCCTGTTGTCTTTTTTACTGTTGGATATTCAGTTATCTCAGAGCTTCCAGCTGTCCTGTTTTCCCCATCAAATACTATTCTTGCCTTTTGGTTGTTACCCAGCAATATTCACCCTGGGCCCAACACATCCCAGAGTGAGCTGTGCCTGCTCCCCTTGCTCGTAGCATCCTCTTCCCATACAGCTCTCTCTGGTGCCACTCAAAGATCACATCCCAGAACTACACCACTGCAGCTGACGCTTTGTGTAAGTGGCATGACCTATATCAGTGAGTACTTCCATACCAGCACTATGCCACGTGTTGGTGTAGGCACTGGGAAGAAAAAGCTGTGCCTACGCTAGGACTTGTTTACCAACAGAGAGAAAACTGCATCTTACTGGCACCATTTCCAAACATGTTTTCCTGCAAACTGACAAAATTAGACTTTTATATTAGTCCAATAAACACCTTTACATAAGCATATCAAATAGAACTAGTCAAAGTGTGGTTTCTGCTGCTATGTTATAGCATGTATGTATGTAGGTGCAATCATACTGGCCAGAGTACTGGGTCGGAGTGACTTTAATCCCTGTATGTGGAGAGAACACATTACAGGCTATAACAGCAAAACCTGCTTTTACCAGGGTATCTGACTTTTGTGCACAGTTGATTTTACTATTGGTAATGACTGAAACAAAATTAGGAGTGCTTTCTTAACATGTTATACATAGTGGTATATACTAAATGTAGGGCTTTTATGGGTACAGCATGATGTCTGCTGGAGGGGGGGTGGGATGTTGTTTGTTTTAATTATATGCCAGTAAAACTTAAAAACAGGTTGTATCTAAACTGCCTAATTTCTGTTTCTTGTCTATTAAAAGCACAGTGTTGATGAGTTTAGGTTTCTGTCATTTATGGATAAATTAGATAAAAAATCATAAAAACAATAAGGGATGCATTAGAAAAGAAAGCCTCCTTTTCTTCAATTACACAAATGGTGCAAGACCCAAAGCAATTGCTAAAGGTCTTTTAAAGAAGACTAAAATATAAATATTTGAGTCAACAAATGTTTTTTTTAATAGTGTGAGCATGCAAGAAAATTATTACTGTATGTTTTAGCTTTTCTTATAAATAAGAGAGAAAGGACTTATAGAGCATTTAGGAATTTTAAAGCACCTCATTGTTACGAGGAAGAGATATTTTTCCTTTAGATTTGAGTTCTATTTTTAATGCCTTAACTGGCATTTTAATCTTCCTAGAGTGAAGACTACTTACTTGTTACTGGATTTTTGTTTCAGACATTATGCCATAGCTTATCTTGGTACCAGGAACCTTTGTGAACTTTACTTGATAAATAGGAAAGGATGGTAACTTTTGACCTTTCCCCTTTGGGTAGATTGCCATGTTTCAGCACTTTATTAAAGTAGAGGCAATTAGAGCAATAGGAAGTTTTCTGAATCCAAATCTGAAACTATGTGGACAGTACTTTTGCTCTGCCCCGTGACTCTGGAAGTTAATGATGGTATGGCAAGCACTCCCAGCAAAAGAAACATTCAGGCTTGCTGGTGCTACATCTGTGCTGCTCCCTGACACGGCTTGCTCCAGCAGGAGCTCTTCGTTAAACAGCTTTTTTCCTCAAGAGTGACCTAGGTTGAGGAGCTCTGCCAATCCTGTGAAAGCAGAACAAGCTGCCCTGAGAGATAGGAGCCTGAGCTTTTTATAATGCTCAAGATGGGCTAGGAATCTTGTTGAGTTACTTGAGGAGAAATTTAGCCAGCAGCTCTGGACAGTTTAATTTTTCATTTGCAAATCATAATGCTGGAAAGAAAGCATAAAATACGAGCAAGGTTTATTTTGTTTTTAACTGCCGTTTTGACTTCCCAGAAAGTGCTGCCCATCAGACCCCAGGTTTTCTATTAGAAAAAAAAATTGAAAATTTTAAATGTCATCACAATTTTTTGTTTAATGGTTGGGTTTCATCTAAAGGCACGCTTATGGCATTTAGATTACAAAATTATTTCAGCTTACATCCCCCAAACCAAAAGGAGAATATTTTAAAGTGTTTCAATCCCAAGAACTCAAGCACTTTATAAACATTGCTGAATTAAATTTGTAGTTTTCCAGTAAAGTATGAACTGTTCCTTCCTCAATACTATAAACAGAAACGAGGAAAGGCTAAGGTCATTTACTCAAATGATGATTAGCCTTTTATAATTAAAGCATTTTTTTTGGACTTAGTGTCATTTCATGACCATCTAACAAATCTAAAACTGTGCTCCCGCTTAAATAGCGGCACATCCCATTCTCTGCTATTGACCACACTTTTCTCATGTCTCTCCTCTTTATCACTTGTTTGGCTGCCTAGTGAACTAGCTAATGTCTTCAGTTGAACAAAACCAGGAATTAGCTGTCAACCAGATTATGCCCCTGATCTTGCAGTGAGGCTGTGTGAAACCCCATTCTTAGAAAATATGTTATATTCCCAGTATTGCTACATGTATGACCTTTAGCAAATCCATTACGCTTTCTCTGTTTCCAGTTGTGAAACTGAGATAATTATATTCCCCAGCCTTCTGGTATGTGAAGATTAATTCATTAATATGCATGAGATGTTCATATCGTACAGTGATGAAAGCCATGAAAGTTCCTAGATCAACTCTTTTATATGTTTGAATTTTATCCACTCACAATTGCAGAGTTCCAGTAAGCCAGACACCTCCACAACATCCAAATGATACTGAACTGGACTTCAAAAGCAACAATAATCTTTAGTCCATTGTCATCTTCATGGTGACTGTGGCCTAAATTAATTCAAAACATCATAGTGGAAATTGTGATTCCTGCAGGTTCCAAAAAGCATTTGTTGCAAAAAGGAAATCATAGTCAATACACGATTGGCTAGTGTGTAAATATTCTAAATGCATGCACATCTCTGAATTTTGAATGTTTGAAATGTATAATCATTGGTGTGCCATCACGATTTTGGCAATGAGCCACTGGTGCTTACGGTGCTGGGATGAGCTAATCATTTCTAAGCTGGTGCTTTTCAAGTTTTGGCTGGTTTGGGAGCAACAGCAAGTTAACTACAAAATGTGTTCTCATGGTCTCGTCTGAAAAACTGGATCGGGAGGATGTGAATACTTAACTACCTTAGCAGGGTTCCTACCATGCAATGCTGGCTGTGATGTTGGGAAAAGAGTTCTGTCGAGACTGAGGCTGCATCTGCTCTCCAGTTCCGCAGAGCAGCTCACATAGGCTCCATTACTCTTTTAAGTGACGTCTTCAGTATGCCTATCAAGGCATTCACATTCGGAGTGGTTGAGACCAAGATGTGAACATTTCCTTTATCTGTGGCCTGAAAAATAGCATAGTCAAAAAAGAAAATAGTTAAGAAAAAGTTTTGGTGTTCACAAGGAGGAGAACAGTACTTCATTCTGTTTCTAACAGAAAGAGTCACTAATCATAGTGGCACACGGTGTGGCACTGACTACTTACCAGAAAGGCAGTGGAAGGTTCTGTTGCATGGTCCACTAACGGCTTGGGACATGGCATATAATGAAATCATTAAAAGGCCCATTAGACTATATAACAATAAGCTTCAGCTTAATGGGTACTGGTTCTACAATCATTAATACCCAGAACACAAAATCTTCCTACCTGAGTTTAAGGAGTAAATTTGCTGAGTGGAACAACCTGCAAAGCTTTACAAGCAAGGGCCGGGGGGAGAGGGGAAAAGAAAAGAGACAAAGGCATCAAGGCCTTCAACCTAGGAAAAAAATAGAAGTGGTTTATTTTGTAAGGTCACTATGCTCTGATAGACATTAACTTCAGGGAGACTTAGTAAGAACACAGCTGACAGTGAATCTGTCATTTCTGAATCTAATGTTTTCCAGTCTATTAAGTAAGACACTTTTTGTAATGTGAATTGCCAAGAAGATTCTCATGCCTTTTGTGAACAGAAACTAACCTAAGCTGCAAGCTTTGATGAAAGCAAGCATCCTAGTCACAATAATGGACATGTTATCTATTTAACTATACATTCACTAGAAGAGAAAGGGAGGTTGAAAGCATTTAGTCCACTCCCATCAGCACCAGCTGCTGCTGTTCTGTCAGCCTTCAGATCTCATGATGTTGTTTAAAGCACTACCATTCCTCACCGCTACCAAGTCAGAGGCTTTCAAACTTTATGTACGTAATTGCAGAGAGCTATGCTACACCATGTGAGGGTCATAACTGCAACGTTAGGCCATTTTTTGCAGAGAGGATGGTTTTACTTCACTTGTTTTTCTGAGGTAGAAGTGAAAATAGGGAGAATAGTTCTTTTTCACTCTGTTTTAGCCTATGTTAGATTATATGGCTTTTTAAGTTGCATCTGCTGCCTTTCTACTGCGTGGATGCTATTCCTTGTGCATGCTACTAGTGTATGTACCAGTGCTTATAACCCCCAGTCCTCATGCTTTTCTTTGACTTTATATAGGTATGTTTATGTTTAAAGCTAGCTGAAATGGTCTGAAATGTTATTCTAAGCCCTGATTTTATTCTTGTCTAAATCTTTCAAATCTATAAATGAAGTCTGAGTTATTTTGCTCTATACTTCTTGTTTGTTTGTTTTGTTTCTATCTACAGAGGGAACTGCTGGAGACTATTGAAAGGTCTGAGCATTGGCTTAAATCTTCTCCCATGGTGGCCTACAGGGTTTTAAATATCACCAGTTCTGATTGTAGCCTGGCTATGTAAAGCCTTTTTTCACTTTGGAATCAATCATTTGGTGACTGGATTCAGTGACCCAGCCAATCCCTTGGAGTCGCGTATCTTCAAGCACTAGGAAAGGCCAAACCATGTTCAGACAGTACTAATCTTAACTGCCTTCAGTTCAGAGAACAGTGATTTTAAGTGAGTCCTAGCTCTTTCCCTGGAATCTCCAAAATCTGCAGATTTCTACTCTGTTCAGTATCTGGAAAGTCTTGTGGAAGAACTCCTGCTTGTAATGCTTTGAACAGCATAGCCTTCAGTACTGCAGGGCTCTTCTCCTACGTCTCCAGCAGGGGACCTGCTTTTCAAAGGCAGCTTGGCCTACAGGCACGGACCAGCCGCTTCAAGGTCTTGCAGTTGCTTTCTTTTCTATTATCTGATATTTTTCTTCAGTTGTACCCTGAATGCACGGAACTATTCCCACAGGTTTATAAAACTGCTATCCTGGAAAGTTCTTCCTGTAAAAGCTGCTCACTTCAACAAATGGCAGAGTGCAGGTGCACTCTAGAAATTTGCAAAGTTGTAGGATATATTGGGACAATAATAGGGACAATAATTACTGTAACAGTATCAGATGTAAACCAGCAGTTTCGCCAGTGATATGGCAGGAGCATCACTGAAATTCATGGCTCAGGAACTAAACTCACCCTCTGCCACCACCCGCAACAACTGAGTACAGATGGAGAAGTTGGCTGTTTTCCATCAATAGTGAGTAACCCATTTTTCTGTGCTGATTGATTTGGCCTGGGCTGTTGCTGTCTTACTCTTTTTTTTTCATGCTATTGCTGGCAGAAAGGTCTTCTCTACTAACAACAAGTTTGTCTAGTCTTGGCATTAAGCTTAATATTGAATGACAATTTAATACTTCCTCTTCCAAGTCTTGCTGACCTTTAGTTTTGTGGCAGATAATTTCTAATGTGTGTATATGAAAATATTTTAATCACCTAGCTTTTAAAAATGAGATTCAGAGGAATCATTAGTTCAGCACAAAAACGTGCAATATTTTTTTTTTTCACTACTAGAAGCCTCTATACTGAGCTTAACTGTTGCATGTGAGGAAATGGAAGTTCAGTGCACAAACAATTCCCTATTTGCAAGTTGCTGATACACCTTCTGGTGAAACCTTAAGCAGTAGCGAGGAGTTGATTCTTCCTTCAGCTTTCTCAGCAACACAGCTAAACAGAAGTTCCTTGCTTTCCTTTTTGGAATGCCCATCTACTAACTGAAAGTCTTCACTGAATAAGCTACACAAAAAAGTTTAGTTAGTACAAGAGGGTTATCCTGAACTGATCTAGGACTGAGTAGGGCATATAACAGGTTGTGTTATGCGTATCTTTTTGTGACTTTAAATGTCACTTCATCATACTTCCTAACAATTCAGTTAGAGATTCAGTTTTGCTTTTAATCAGCACTGACTTTGAAAGCGCTCCTGCTCACATCTTTTCATTATTAGTTCTAATTACCATAAATTCCTGCTGTAGTAGGAAGTGAGATTTTAAAATCTATGGAAATCTTTTCTTACCACTCTTCCAGCTTTCCAAAATCTTAAAATACAAACCATTCAAAGTAGAAGTGAGACTTGTAGACTGCACAAATAGCTATTTTCTAAATTATTTCATAGTAAGTAAAATCCTGCTGATATAAACACTGGCACTACTAAGAGGGTGGAAAGATAAAAAAATAATTCTATACTAACAGTGGAGTTTCATCTAGCCACAGACTTTTTTTTTTTAATCTCATCTTGTCTGGGAAGCAGTAGAGAAGTTATGATGATTCTTGTCTTGGATATTTGTTTAAATCACTTGGTTCTAGTTAGCCAAGGGGAACTTTCCTTGACTGTGTACAGTCCTTCTTGGTAGCATGAGCTGAGGCAGGGTCCGCACTGAGGTGACCCGGTGTGGCTCTGCTGCTCTCCCTGACCTGGCTCAGGTCAAGCGGACACTTAAACACTTTGTGGGACTGGAGCCTTCATCACTGATGAAAACACATGGTTTGGTGGGGTTTTTTTGCTGTCCTCAAATTTAAGTAACCTTGTAGCAACAGTGCTCTTGGCAGTAACACCTGTATGCTCGAGAGCTGTGCTCCTGTGCTTATGGTAGGGGCCTAGCAGGTGCTTTCCAGCATCCCTGCCATGTACCTTCCCTCAGGCCCTCCCCTTGCCCCCGTCCTCAGCCCTGGCGGGGTCCCGCGGGGCCGTGGCCTGCACACGCTCAGCCCGACGCCCTTTACAGGACCTCACCGTGCTTCCAGCCGCCGAGGGCCGGGGACGAAGATGGCCGGAGATGCCACCGGGCAGGTTTCTAGGCGCTGGGAAAGGCGGCGAGCCTCCGGGGTGAGCGGGGCCGCCCCCCCTCGTCTCCCGCGGGGCTCCTCCGCCGGGGATCCCGCCATTCCCCCTCAGGGCGGCGGTGCGGAAAGGGGGCCGACCGCCGCCCGGGGTCCG
>VXAK01020026.1:119717-207832 GCA_013399435.1 Arenaria interpres
GAGGCGGGAGAGCGGGGAGGGCGGCGGAGGGGGTGCCGCGGGGCGCAGGCGGGGGATGCCGCGGTGGCTAACCGGCCGGCTCCGGGCCTACCGGCGTTCATCCTCCGGCAGGCTGGGGCTCGCTCACTGCGGCGGATGCGCCCGGCACTGCAGTGGCGCCGCCGCCGGCTGCTGCAAACTTTATCCGCCCGGCAGCGGGCGGGCGGCGCGGCCCCGGGGNCGCCCCAGCCCTGACCGGCTGGTGTGCGCTGGGACCCCGGCAACTCTGCCAGTGCGCTCTCGGTGCTTTGTGTGTGTGCCTGGGTCCGCCTGTGGATGCGCACATGTGCCTGCATCCGCTTAGATTACTCTGCATTTTTCCGGTGGTTTCACGGGGGAGGTAAATCTCACCCCTAGATCTGCTACTATCGTGGTGACTTCCTTTTAAATTACTTTATATATAGCCTACGTTAAAACCTCTTCCTCTCCTCCCTCACTGTTTAATCTTGCCCCCCCCCATCTCCTTGTGCCCCTCGGCCCAGCATCCCGTACCCGCCGGTGGCACGTAAGGCCAGCGGGGATTACAGCTACGTTTCACCCCAGGCGACCTGCTTTTGCCCCGGTTTGCTGCCCCCCTCCCCACGGCCCTGTATGTCGGGGGCTTTGGGGTGCTGAGCTTCAGTGCCCGCCGTGCTCACGTGTCTGGCTAATGCGGATCAGATGTCTTCAGTCTCCAGCCCCTATGCTTGGATTGGATTATTTGGAATTTTACTGTGTGAAAAGGTGACTGTCGTTAACAGTACGTGGGATGGAAAGTTTTTCGTCTCCCGACCTAGGTGTTGCTTGTTGCTAATGAACTACTTCGGGAAAACTTGCTGTTATTTGTGTGTAACGTTTTAAATCTCCAGCAAATACTGCAGATGGCAAAGGCCAGCTCTAAAACTGCGATTACTATTCCTTGTGAATGAAAAAAATCCAGGAGTCTTGCCTGCTGACGCTGTTGGCTGTCTTCAGTATTACACATTATTGCTAATTGTTGTCAGGCTGATGACAGCCAGAACTGTGTTACTGATCTGGGTTGCAAAGTTGTGTCATTAAGCTTTTTATTTTCCGCAGGCAGAAGCAAAATAGTTGAGAAAAGTACTTCCTTAAAATGGGATGGCTCTGTGTTGACCCAGGTGGTGCCTTTGTGTTTCTGTTTGCACTTCCTAGGCTGTGAAAAGGAGGGATGAGGGTTCAGGTGTTCAGGTCCCTGGAGGTGGCTGGCCTGGACCAGGCTGGTGCTCAGCATCAAGCAAGTGCTGCCAGTGAAGGACCCCCACATGGACTGGATTTACTGGCCAGAGGACTTTGTCTTACTCAATCTGAGGAATGGATCTAAATTAGCCAAGTGGAAGTGATTCTATTAGCATAAGGGGTATCTTTGCTAAGGAGTAAATAGTCCTTTTAAGGTAAAAAAGGCCTCAAAGGTGTCGGATTAATCCTTGTCTAGGGTGTGATGTGAGTCATATGAGGTATTTAAGTAGTAGTTATTTTCTGTTGCAGTACCTGTACAGTGCCTGGGTGAGAGTTTCATTTAGAAAATCCTTTCCACTTTCTATTTTCCACTTAAAAGCTTGTATCTTTTGATATGTAAAATGTATTTCTAATAATTTATATATAAGCATACATCCATTGTACGCGTAGATGCTAAACTGGAGTAGAAAATAGCTATCTGTAGAGAAACCTACTAGTCCTATCTGTGGAGTTACCTACTAGTACCATTAAATGTTGATAGTATTTCTTTAAAGTGGGTGCCTAGTGAGGAAATTGAAGTCAGTTTGTATTGAATCAGATTTTTGGACATGCTGAACTTGCCTGACTTCAGTTGACTTTTCACTAAGCTTAGGTTGCTTACCTGACCTTCTCTCAAACTCACTGAGATTTATTTTATGCCACTTGACTTAAAAACATCGTGCTTAGTCAAATGTGTCTTTTTTTCATGGATACTTTATATTTGTTTTATATTTATATACATATTTGTTTTATATTTATATCTAACTTATAGGAGACCCACTATGAGATTAAACTTAGTTTTGATACTATTGAAAATAATAAAAAACTAAGCAAACACACGCCACCCCACTTCTTCAAAAAAACCCCCCTTTATAAATTCTATGTATTTGACCAAATGTCAAACGGCATAATTTTGGAGATGTTGGATGAATATTGTTGCTTTTAATAAACCTAGTAAGGGATGATGAAAGCATCTTTTTTTATACCTGAGGGAGGGGAGAATGATACAGTCTGAACTTGGTTCAGCAGCAGTTTATATCCCTTTCCATCAGCCATGCCAGGGTTAATTGCATTGTGAATGTGAGTAGTTACGCTTTCTGAAACAGAGCCCTTCACCTCTGGAAAGCACTACATACCCTCTCTCTGAGGAGCTGGGTAAAGGGGTGGGTTCAGTTACAATTGACCTTTGCCAGTTAAATGAGAAAAATAACATATTGAAGCATCTTTGTGGGCTTTGCAGGAGGAAAAGTACACAGGGTAAGGTACACCAGAATGGTTTATCACACCACTTCCCAACTGAATAGGCTTTATATCGTATTGTAAGTAAAACACAGATGCAGGATTACTTCAATGGCTTGTTCTCAGGAGCATTTAAAAGTTTTGGTGGTGATCATAAAGTGAAATTCATTGTTAGTCATGGGGGCTGTCTTCAGCCGGCGAGTTTTAGCAAGTTGGAGAAGATCTGCTCCTTTCTGTGTGAGAACATGAACTTTTCGTATTGTTCATCTGTGTCTAGTCAAATGTTATTTTGAAAACTAAGGCCACATTATGGATTTCAAATTATACAGCGCTTTTTTTTTTATCTTCTCTCTCTGTTGCTTCCTTCATGATGGTTGGGAGATTCAAGTGCCTGTTAAAGAGAAAATGCTGTCTTTAAGGAGTACTTCTTATGAGATGTTATTCCATGTTTGCTTTATTTTTAAGGTGGCTAGCCAGTTCTTTGTAAACTCTTGGTGTGCGGTTTCATGATACACTTAATCTGCTCTAACAGGCAGCTGTTGAAAGGATCGCATTGATCTGACAGAGAACTAGTTCTTCTGCTGGGTTAGTTTTCTGTTGGATCAGGTTCCCTGTTTGACTTGCTGCATGGCTGCGTGATTGATAGGTCTGATGCAAGGAAGAGGCTCTTCCTATTATCGCCTTTTTTCTGGAGCAGGAAGAAACAGTTCTGATTGCTGTCTGTAAATGTGTAGGTTAGAGAATTAAGAGGGAGTTCTTACATTAATTCAAATTGATACAGGCCGTCCATACATGTACCCATTTGGAAGTTAGAAGGGGATTTCTAACTTAGGGCATCCAAAGCAACCTTCCGGTAGGGGTTAGAGATAAGGACTGTGATTGCTTTTAAGGAGAGCCAGATTTAATTTAGTGAAGACCTGGGAGATGTCTTTCTATGATTTTAATGCATTAAGTTAAAATGTGCAGGGGATTTTACTGTATGTGGGTTTTTTGGAAAGCTGGGTATGACTTAGGCTTTAAAAAAAGTGGATAAGAGCAATACTGTGAGAGATGTTCGTATTCAGTTTGGGTTTATAACCAAGTATTCTGTCTAAAATAACTGAGATCGATTTCTCTGAATTTGTCACTTATGTATGCGAGGTTTTTTTCTCCTCAGAAGCAATAGAAATCTTCACAGAACAAACATTTAGATGGTAATCAACTTAAAAATGTGAAAATTGAATAGTGTTAAAATTCTATTTTCAAATTGTAATGAGTCCTACATCTCATGAGTGAGACAAAGCAGCATTAAACTTAGGTTGGTTTTTTGTTTGGGTTTTTGTGTGTATGTTTTGGGTTTTTTTGGTTTGTTTTTAAAAAGGTTTCTTAAATTGATACAACAAGTGGCTTTGCCCTGTTTTTGGAAAACTGCATTGGAGTTGATGTTCTTCTGATGCAATTTAATGTTTGTCAGCCTGTGTTGATAATTATGGAAGAAAGAGTGTTGTGGAGAAGCAGTGGATTATCTAGTGATTAGGCTGGGTGCTGGCTTTCATTATAAAATTTTATTTTCATCTCTCCTGCTGCAACTGACTTGGAAAATTAATTTGGCTAGAAACCAGCCAGAATTAATTGGAAAATAAAGGGTTACTGCTACCTGATGGATTATCTATATTGGCTGCAGCTCATTAAAAAGTTACCTTAGTTGAACTGTGGCTTTCCTCTAGTTTTGCCTTTCTAACTTTGAGCTCAAGAATATCTTGTGGCTTATTGCCTCATAAGGTACAGTGTTGCCAAGTCAAATGTGTTGGGATTTTGAGTAGAATGGGTTATCATTCGAGACTGTTCTGCTGATTTTATAGTTCTTATTGTGAGCAGCCTGTGAGCCACTCTCACATTGATGGTTCTGGAGTCCTTGGTGTTTCTGTGGAATGCTATTTACTTGTTTGTTTTTTTTTTTTTCCCCTCCACTGCTGCATGTGTATTGCTGATGGCTCTCTGTCTGACAGAGAATAGATTCTCCTATATTTGTTGTTATCAGAATCTTTGGGGAGAGTTCTCTGATTATGATGCTCAGGAACTAATGTTCAAGTCTGTAAGCAAGGTGTATGCTGTTGTGAAAAGCCTCTCTATAGTTAAGGGTAAAATTACACTTCTGTGGTGTTCTGTTAATCAGACGGTTATGTCTTATTCACACTTTCCAAAATTCCTTACCCCTCTCCTTAATCAGGATTTTATTTTGGGGATTTTTTGAGTGGAAAAACACCGTTGAAGGGTTTTCTTTTGCAGTAGTTTTTATGTATATGCTGCAAATTAGGTTGGACTACACGCAGTGAAATACCCCACTGTAGCAACTAAAGTCATGGTAAACTTTGATATTTGCTCTTGCAGAGATTTATTCCAAACCCCCTGTAATTCTTTCATAAGAAGCTGCATAATTTGATAAGTAATACTTAACACTACCAAAGATCCTTATGGTAAAGCTTTGTGTAAGAAGAAAGGTGTGCCTGCCTTAATTCTGCTCCAAAGCAAATTCTATTCCTTAATTCTATTCTTAATTCTATTCTTAAAAGTTACCACAGCAGCCTAAGCATATAGTGCATGCACATCTTAAATATAGCCTTCATAACATTAATCATAACATAATACATCTGTAGCTTGACAGGAAAAGTTTATTGTTTTGTAAAATAAAATTTTATGTTTTGGGAAATAATTGGTCAAGATTTTCTGTTAGAAATGTTAAATCCCCATTTAATACTTTTATAAGGAGTGGCTTCTAATTCAGTTGTCAGAGAAAGATAGTCACGGTGCAATTTAAAAATACCTTGTAGAGCACTCAGAGTGCTGTGCTGCTAATGAGGCTGTGCAGAGCTTGTAGTTGTTAATTATTCTCCTTGTCTCTACATGATAGTAATGGTGTTGGGGAAGGAAGCTCTATTTTGGCTTTTTTGAACGAAAATGAACTTTCTACACTAGAATTACTCAGATTGGAGAAAAGGCTGTAGTTTTCATTGCTTCAAAGATGTTAAGCTTCGTAAATGATTCAGTGATCAAACTTTGTTATATAATTCATTGACTTTAAAAAAAAATAACTTATGCAATTGGAATTCAGACTTGTCAGGAAGAATAATTATGTTTTACAAGAACCTGAATGGCATGAAAATAAAGACAATTAGGCGTTGCTTGCTTTGGGGTTGTGATTGCAAACAATTACCAAATAAAGCTTGTTTTAAAGTTAATTTGTTGACTGGAAGGGTAAAGGAGCATGCAATCAACACATCAGGCAGTTGGCTGATGCTATGTAATGATAATTTACAGAAAGTATGCTATGCTTTCCTGCTCTTGTAAGCTGCCTACTTCCTCTATGCTTGGACTCCCTGTCCCTATGCTTTCTCTCTCCCCCCTCCAAGTTCTTCCTACAGATAAGGTCCAAAACTTTGAGACCTGGGAAGTCCTGGCTCCGCAGGACTTGCTTGAGTGCTAGAAGAGGAGCAGTTCCACTGGTGAGGGTGTGGAAATTTGAAGGAATTGCATGATTTTGATTCTCATTAAGCCTTACAACAGCAAGGCTTTGCATCTTCAAAGTGGGATCCCTGATTGTGACCAGCATTGTAAGGGTACTTTGATAGCAGGGGCCAAGTTCAGACCTGGGAGAGCAATTTTAGGTTGGGTCATGTGTTGCTCTGAAACAACATTAGAACTGTTTTACTTTTTTTGTTTGTTATTGTTTTGCTTTCAGTGAAGAATCACTTTCCCTTCTGTCAGAGACCAGTTGTTTTTTTCCAGAATCTGCTTGTCAAATGGAGCTTCTCTTTGTTAAACAAAAACAAAACCAAATCTGTTCTGGCTTGAGGGCCAAACACAGTGAGCTCTCAATGCAAAGGAGATGTGGGTGACTGATATAGTGACTACATGTGTAGGCCATGTTTCATTTTTGCGTGACCCTTTTGGTTCTCTCTCGCTGTTTCCTCTTCCTGTCTTCCAAAATAATTCAGAACTATAAGGCAGCAGTAGATAGAAGCTGGTTTTATTTCCAGTAATAATAGCAATTCTTGGCATTTAGAATGGACTTAAAAATCAAGTTAAGTTAGTTACTCTTGTTAACTTCTTGGGTTTGCTGAAGTCACGGGAATACTGCTGAGCAACAGCAGCAGAGGAGCAATCTGCTTGCAGAACTTGGAAGATAAATATGTCACTAGGAAATTTACTGGTGCCCAAAATTAAAAGTGAGATTTTAAATTATTTTTTTTTCCCCTAAAGGAAATAACACTTGACAGAAGTTGATACTGCTTACCCTGTGTAAATAAGTAATTAGTTTGAATGATTGGATTTTTACTTACTGCTGCCTTTTGCAGCGTAGCCTTGCTGGTGGGATGAAATCCTGACAGCTGTGTTAGATTTCACTATTTCTTGCTAAGTTTGAAGGTCTTTTGGGTGTGCATAAGGGTCACACAGTTGAAGCTTGTGGGTGTAAGAACGTTATCATCCAGCAGTGGCAGAATGAAACCATGCTGGTATGAAATCCTTGAAAGAAGAATTTGCTTTAAAATTTTCCTTTTTTCTTCTTATATCAGTCTATATACACACTATACTAGGTTCTGTGGGGTTGTGCAATCAATGCCATAATCGAAGCAAACGGTACATGTTGAATGCTCGTCCCCTACCTTCTCTGGTGGGGTTTGGCTGCTGTCTAGGGTTGTGTGGTGGCAATGCAGCTCTTCCTTCTCTCTGCCACCTGCTTCCTCCTGCACCGTGCTTCTGGCTGGAGACCGTGCTGTGGCTTTTAACATGTACCTGGGGGACTAGGAGCTCTAAACTAAAAAGATATGAAATAAAACCACCCACCAAACTCTGCCCTGGGACAGAAAACATAGTAATGAGAAAAAACGGGGAGAGTATACAGGGAGAAGCAAGCAATTATGTGGTACCTGACAGTGCAGGAGGAACCTAATTTTTCCTGATACTGCTGTCAAGTCAGAGTTACTTAGAGAGTTGGTTGTCTTTCAGGAGAGAGTAGATAGTTGGGGGATGGCAGTAAAGAGGAAGATTACTTTTCATGGAGAAGTGTGCATGCTTCCTGGCATTTAAGTAGACTTTAGTTGACTGGTGACTGTTTTGTAGAAAGTTTCCGTGGCAGTGGTGAGATGCTGACAATGCTGATGAAGGTGGTGGATTTTTAGAGTCCCTCTGATCAATTCTCAGGTGTAGTTTTCCAGGGTTACTGTTTGTGACACTCCTGCAGTTTGCTCGCAAGAGAAGCTCGGTGAAAAGTCTGAACGGTGTCGTTCAGTGAACTTTGTTAGCTGCAGTATTAAGTTTGTGGCGTTGGTGGAGTTAATATTTCCAGTCCTTTGCCCCTAGGTATTTGGCTAGGTATGTGACTTTACCCAACAGTTTGGTGAAACCCCAGTATGATAAGTTAGCAGTCTCCATAATCCTTTGTCTTTATGATTAACAATTTCTGAATCATTTTATTAGCCTAATTATTAACATGGATGTCTGACTGCCTCTGAGATATTCTGATCAGAAGTAAAACGTAGGTGAAACTGGAGAATGTTTTGTAAGGCTAATGTAATGATTATGTTACAGAGATTTTAAGTTGAGCTATGCCAATACACTCAAAGCGAAAAATGGACTAGAAGCATACAAAAAATTGGAATATTTTCTGTGTTTCCTAGTCATGCTTCCAGAAGTAGTGTGAACTTAAAACATATGATTTCAGAGGTCAAAATCAATGTTGAATGTCTGAGGGTTTTCTTAGTTGGAACAGATTCTTTTCATAGCTGTCAGCAAACTTATGTGCCAAGTATACCTGCTTCAGGGTAGTGGTACAAAAACAGTTAACATACCAGACCAGAAAAATGTTGTGTATTTACTTGATCATGGTTTCTGTATAGTAAGATGATAAGCTTGAGCTATTGCTTTAGACTTCTGAGAAGAAACGTACTCAGATTCAGAAGAATCACAATTCAGTTATAAGGTTGCTTTTCCCTTCTCGTTTCTTTGGTTTGATGACGTTTTATTACAGGGACTGAAATTTATTCTTGTTAGTGTCTT
The DNA here is from genome assembly GCA_013399435.1 of Arenaria interpres. Taxonomy (NCBI): domain Eukaryota; kingdom Metazoa; phylum Chordata; class Aves; order Charadriiformes; family Scolopacidae; genus Arenaria; species Arenaria interpres. Next base: position 128,247 of record VXAK01020026.1, read on the forward strand.
GTGCTTCCAGCCTCTGAGGCACTTCATACTAGTAATAAGAACTTCATTAGAATTAGATTAGAATCACCTGATGAAAATTTAATGCTATGATAGCATTTATATTGTTCCAGATCTTCCATTGTTTGTTGATGAAGAAGGATGAGAAACAGGTGTTTTGCTTGTAGTGTGTGGCCACGATGGACTTAAATTCTCGGAGGCAGGTTCTGTTGGGGTGGACTAGCTGAAGATGCTTTGTAGCTCAACATTGCAGTATTAATTAGAGATCTTCATGACGGTGCAGTAGCAATACTGCCTTTGTTTTGGTAGATTGCTGTTCTTCATTCTCGGAAGAGAATGATGCACTATGTGGTGACATCCAGAAGACTTGAAAAACATTGCATTCATGGTTTAGAATTGTTCCAAGTGTTTACTTTCAAACTAAATGAGAAACAATAAAATATGCCAACTGAATCAACACCAGCATTTGTTTATAGTGCTGCTTCAGAAATGAACAGTAATTCTCTTTTTACAGGTTTTTTTTTTTTTTCTAGGCAGGATAGCTGGTTCAGCATAGCAAATCTTCAATTTATCCTGCTTGCATAAAGTGAAGCGGAGTTAAGCAGATTTAAGCAGATTTCTGTGGAGTTCAGATGATACCCTGGTAACTTTTGGTTCCATAGTGAATACCAGGTATCAAGTTTTCGTGTAGTTATGCAGAGCCGTTTCCAGTATGAGTTTTGCCTTCCAAATGTCAGGATTTGTATGTGTATTGAATAATGGTTTCGGTACTGATGATGAAACGAGGGAGAATAAAATGATCACAGTCCATGTTTCTTTTTCTGAAAATATTTTAACTAAAAATTACATCTTGCAGTTTATCTTAGGGAGAAAATATATGGCCACGTAACATAATAGAGCATTTAAAGATTGTAGTAGAACATATGATAGGAAAAGTGTTTTGTTTTTATTTTGTATTTTATTAGGAAGAACTGATTCTGTATTAGAAGAGTGCTGGAGAAAGAAGTTGTTTTCCTTTCATCTGAATTTTGAAGGAAAATTTTTATTTCTGAGTCGGTGTCATGCACCTATATTTGGTATTATAAGATGCCACTACTGTTGTAGAGTATGATTAAAATTAACTGCTAGGTTAACTTTTTTCTTCCTTAACACAAGAAGGTAATTTATTTTGAATTTTTCTTCATCATAGGTTTTTGTTGTGTAGACAGCTGTAGCTCAAAATAGCTGTTTCTTCCAGATATGTTATTCAGAATATGTTGCTCTACGGCTTTTCTTTGTGATGTTCTGAAAACTCACAGCTGAATGAGGTTTGGGCAGGCAGGTAAGCAGGAGATTGGAAACAGCAGAAAACTTAGCCCTGATGATTGTACCTCAGCTTGGACAAACTAAACCTGTTTGAGGAGTCTCACTTAACTGAGTGAGCCTGCACAACTTCAGCATGTCCCTGGCCACAGAAATGATTAAGGGACTGGACCATCTTTCATTTGAGGCTGAGAGCTGGAACTCCAGACCAGAGCAGTCTGGAGAAGAGAAGGCTCAGGGGGATCTTATCAATATGTATAAATATGTGATGGGAGGGAATGAAGAAGAGACCAACAGCTCTTCTCAGTAGTGCCCACTTACAGGGCAAGAGGCAGAGGACACAAATTAAAAACAATTAATCTAAATCTTAACACAAGAAAACTTTTACTGTGGGGGTGATCAAACACTACAACCGGTTGCCTGGAAAGGCTGTGGAATCTCCATCTGTGGAGATACTCAAAACCTGGCTGGGCAACCTGCTTTCGCTGGCCCTATTGGAGCAGGGGGATTGGACTAGATGATCTCTAGATCAACCTTAATGATTCTATGATTTCATGGTTTGAAACAACTTTTGGTGGTATCTTTGTGTGAAACAGCAGATAGTTGGTTGTGGCTTTGTTCTTTCAAAGAGCGTCTTAATTTTAGGACAAAACTGTTCCTACTAACAGAAAGGCAGATTTGTAGAATATTTGTGAATTACAAATTGGTTCCACATTGGAATTTCGTCAGTATCTTAGTTGTGTCTGTGTCTGTAAGTTTCTGGTGAAATGGGAGCAGATAAAGGGAGTGAATCAGTTAATGTTGACACCTTCACAAATTATTTGGGTTTGAAATTTTACTTTGAACAAGATACAAACTAGTTCCATGGATGAAACATCCTAGTCATCCTTGTTTTTTTTAAAATGTCTGAAGATTGGTCTGAACCATTACATCTTTCATGGGTTAGAGCATGTTTCTGCTGGAGCAGAACTTCCAGTTCAGGTTCTCCAGAAGGAGTTTATTTTGCACTCTCGAGAGCCACTCTGCAAAGCAAACTAAAGCTCTGTGAGGAAGATCGAGAGGATATTCACTTAAAAACTGCCCTGTTTGTTCAAAACCAAAATGCAAACATGCAGGCAACCAAATAGTAAGAAGTACAGGTTGGTGTTCTTTTTTGATTTTTCCCTCTAACCTCAATTACTTTATCCTCTGTCAGTTATTTCTCTATTTTTTTTCTACTCTCTCGAAATCCTTAATTTCTCCTGTCTCTGATGGGGGGCTTTGCCCTTGAGTAAGAACTGCATCCAGATACGTGTATTTCTAAATTTCATTGTTGGTCTTTTTAATACTTGAAGTATTACTGCTAAGATTTTCCTGTGAGACTCTTGTACTGACCATTCACTCTAGGATAAAACCCTAGACCTTTGAAACAACACATTTGGATACAAAAAATTCTAAAGGAAGAATGATATCAGCTTTTCCTTTCTCTTTTAGATAAGCTTCTTTGGTTTAAATTGAGATTTATTGCCCAGTGTTCTTTTGTTGAGCAGCTGACTGAATGATAAGGAAGTTTATTCTAGCAGCTTTTCAAATGAATGTAGAAAAAAAGCCACTTCTTGTGGTGCATGTGTCTGAGTGAAGTGTTTATGCTTCTTCAGATCGATGAAGGAAAAATGAAATGCCCTTACTGGTATGCTTTCTGGAGGGCTAATTAGGTAGAGGAAGATCTCCCAGGTTTCTTGTAGAAACCCCCTATTCTACAAAAGCTCTTGAGAATTTGCTTTTTCTTTCCTATAACGGATAGTTTGAAGTGTGTGATTTAATTATTTTTTTATTTTTTTTTTTTAAAGTGTGTAAAAAAAGTATAGTGTGAGTAATGATGTGAAAAATGCACTTTTGGATTAATCTGGGAAGAACAAATTTATTATTCTTTCAAAATGTGAGCAAAATTCACCTAGTTTTATAAAACCCTGTAAAAATAGAAGCTGTCAAGACCTCTTACACGTATTTCAAGGTGGCTTGTTTTTTTCCTGTGTAACACTGAATGACAAGAAAAAGTTTAAATTTAAAAAAAAATAGTGAACCGTGTTAGGTCATCGATGTAGTCTTTGACCTAACCACAACATATTAAACCAGCAAGAAACTGTCTCTGTTTTACACAGATGCTCTTTTGTATGGCTTTTGGTTCTGCGAATTTGATTGCAAGTTTTTGGTACAAATGTAAGTAAAAAAAAAATAAAAAAATAATAAAAAAAAAATTTCTGAATACAGAGGCTTACATTATTACCTGAAAATCTAACCTACATTGTGAGGATGAATGGAAAATAACATGACAAAATTCGTTTCAGCCTTTCTAACAAGTTCTTTAACGGAGTTGTATCCTTCCTTTCAACTCTTTTTCACACCTTTTGTTGGGAAAGTGCAGAATGGATAGGGATTGGTTGGATTCATTCACATCAAGTACAGTACGTCCGCATTTCTCCTTATCGCAGGATGCCCCCGGTGTAGCTGTACCATCGGAGCCGGCTCCTGCTGCAGCCTGCCAGCCGGGCGGCTGTGCGGCACAGCTGTGCTGCCCGTCAGCTGCCAGAGCAGCGGAAGCGTGGGTGAAAAAGCCTGCTGCAAGTTCTTTGGCTGCTGCTTTTTCTTCTTCCCCAACACATTTGCAGTGTGATTGAAGTTGGATTTTTTTGTGTTTTGCAGGAAGCCAGTGCAGATCTGATTACAAAACTAACGTCAACTGGTGAAGGGCTCGGGTGCTTCAAAGCTTTCCTTCCCCCTCTCTGTCTTGTGAACTAGTTTAACAGATAATAATACATCTTACATATGTGCAAGAGTCAAGAGAAAGGATAAGAGTCCTTTCAGAGAACCTTTAAAGATGGTCTATGCTCCTGCCAGCATATTCTTTTCCATAACCTAACCTAATGACAACCTAACAGAGTAGATCTTCCCTTTTTTCCTCTATGTGCTGCGCTCAATTGGATTTATTTAGTTAGTTAATTACTTTTCATCATGCCCAAAGTAAGGTATTTCTTTAAATCTCTTTAAGTAATGGACTGTTATGTCTAATGGTACTCATTGTTCAATGGCACAGATGTCTTCTAGGCCATAAGTTTGGTGAATTCACAAGTTACCTTTATACACTGAGGTGAAAATGGGAGGCATTTTAGGCATTCATTAGGTAAGTACTGCTAAGCAATCTCCTTGCTCTCTGGTTTGATACATGCTATTTCTTAGTGGCATTGCATTCCCAATTCCTGTTCTGCAACTTTTGTAAGTTTGAGTTAAATTAATACTGAAACAGAGTCTGGTTTATTTTACTCTTATGCATAGTGCCTTGTATCACGTTTTTTCGTCTTAACAGTGGCAGCCCACATAGAGGGTAATGTGACTGGGAGGAAAGATCATTCCAGGTATAGAACTTGGCTTTTTGCTGCTAAATCCAGTTTCATACTCTTTAGTTCCTTAAGCTCTTAATGAACTAAATTGATAATCAATAACAATTGTGGAAAAATCATAGTGGAGGGATTACAAATGGACTAGGCACATAAAGTAATGATAAGATACCTCAAGCAGACCTGAAAGCCGTGGGACTTGTGAGGAAAATCTAAGTTCTGCAAACCGAAACAGAAGTACTTGCTTTGCACTTCACATTTGATGACCATCCAAATTCATATATCATAGGTTTTAAGTAGCATATTTTATGAGAGATTCAGTGTATTTTGGGTTCAGAACTGAATGGTTTTAGCTTGTTTACTTTTTTGGTTTAGGATCAGCTGTATTTATTAAATTGTCTCTGTGTGTGGGTTGCTCTCCTCCATACCCTTCTTTTTTAGCACATATAAGCAGGATAATTTTCTGGTGTCTGAGAAGTAAATTCTGCTAATAACATCGATTTACTCCCAAAATTCTGTTCATCAAGCTTACCAGTTGTCACCTGACACTAAGGGGAAAGATAGGTTAGTACCATTTATAAGTAGCATAATACAGAATTTATAATGGAAATTATGATTTCTAATCACCTAAGTAATACAGAATTTATAATACAACTTAACTTCTAATTTCTAATCACCTGGACCCTCTGCAGGTCAGATCTTAATACATGTTTTGCTGTATCAATATAACAATTGTAATCGAGACTTGAGAATTATGTAAAAGCATGAGAGTTGGTCAGTCCTTGGGAGAAGCAGATGATGATGGAGGCACCCCTGGCCACCGGGGGTGCAGCAGCTCGCATCCAAGTTCCCTGCTTAAGACTTGTGACTACTTGATTTTATGGACAGTGCTCTGTGTGCTGTTATGCTTCCCTGTTCTGTGATGGGGTCATCCCCACCACCAGCTTGGCTGGGTGCCTTGGCCTTCAAGGCCAGTAAGGAAGGGAGTAATTGGCCTGGCGCCCAGGAATCTTGCAGCCAGTGAGGGGTGGGGAGGGAAAGAAGAAATCTGCTGCATTTGTCTGTTTGGTTCACATTCATAGGACTTTCGGGGCCTGATAATAAGGGGAAAGGGAATCAATATGCGACCTGCTCAGTCACAGAGAATGGCTGCTTGCCTTATGAAATGGTGTTAGTTATGCTAACTACATTACCAGGGGTCGGGAGCAAGGGCACCAATCTTACCCTGACACCTCCACAAGGCAAATTCCGGCTCTGATGACTGCAAATTCTGAAACAGTGGTGATTGTGGATTTTTTTTATATAAACATTTTCCACTTATAAAAACACTTCTTATCAAGATTTTTGAGATGTGGAGCAGAACAAAAGAAATTTAATCTTAGGCAGTGTTAGTAATATAGGGTTTGCCTAGACAGTCTAATTTGAGTTGCTGTAGTTCCCTTTCAACTTCTTTATTTAGACAACTCATCTATTTTAAATGACAAGTCAGAGAGAAGATAACACCTGCTGAAAGTAGACTGCTTTTGTTCAGATTTTCCTTACCTGCTGTGTTGCTGACATTTCCTTGATGTGTATTGTTAATGGATGGGAAGATGCTCTCATGCCTGATTGGGAAATGTACCAGGCTGCCTGTGAGCTCTGTGACTAGAATGTAAGAGGACTCAAGGCCATGGAGTACTTAGTTAAGCGATAATTTTGGTGATGACACACACAGATGGGCATTAAACTGCCTGGATGTTTGGCATCACTCCAATTTCCTTTCCAACACATCTATGCCTTTCTTTCAGTGTCAAGTACCAAAGTGTTTTTGGAGTATGTGTAGCTTCTTACTCAATGACAGGCAAAATCATAGAACGGTATGGGTTGGAAGGGACCTTAAAGACCTAGTTCCAACCCCCCTGCCATGGGCAGTGACACCTTTCCTGAGACCAGGTTACTCAAAGCCCCATCCAACCTGACCTTGAACACTTCCAGGGATGGGGCATCTGTAACTTCTCTGGGTAACCTGTTCCAGAGTCATACCACTCTCACAGTAAAATATTTCTTCTGAATAGCTAGTCTAAATCTACCCTCTTTCTGTTTAAAACAGTTACCCTTTGTCCTATCACTAGATTCCCTGATGGGGAGAAGCATTGTGGTTACTGTCTGTTCCTGCTTCATGGATTCAGGGATTTGACAGAGTTGGAAGTGACTTCTAGAGATCATCTAGTCCAACTCCCCTCCTAAAGCAGGATCGCCTAGAGCACATTACTCAGGACTGCATCAAGGCGGGTCTTGAAAAACTCAAGAGAAGGGGACTCCACGACCTCTCTTGGCAGCCTGTTCCAGAGCTCCGTCACCCTCACCATAAAGAAGTTCTTCCTCATATTTGAGTGGAACTTCCTATGTTCCAGCTTATGTCCATTGCCCTTTGTCCTATCGCTGGACACCACTACAAGTTGATTCTCAACTTTGTTAGCACCTTATCTTACCAAAAAGATTTGAATTCCTTTGTAGGTAACCCCTTTAAAAAAAGGATAGGATTGTGTTTTTGTCATGCGCCTTGTGTTATTTTTGTGATTGCTAGTGCTAAAAGTTTTCCAGTGTTGAAGCATGGGGCTGTCAGGTAAGTTGCTAACCATGTCTCCTGCTGTGGTGGTGTCACTTTGAACACTAATCATGTTAGTGTGAGGGGATAAAACCATGATCTACACTAAATATAGTATATTGGATTGGAAAACTGGTAAGGGAGCTGGAATACTGACTGTCTTACTACTGTAGCTTCAAAGGCAAGCAAGACTGTGCAGTATGTGACATGACTGCGTGGGGTAACAGAATGTGTTTCTCTAGTGGGGAGGCATAGGTTTATTTCAACAGGATGTGTGATCCTGATCCACCTGGAAGTTACTGTTTTTCCCATGTGCCTAATGAACACAGCAACTGTATTTTTCATGGTTCTCTCATGCTGAGGTTTAGCATCGGCACTTGTCAGACTCTTGGGAGAGCTGGAATGGGAGCCGAGGGAGGGAGCAGTCGTGAGGTGGGAGGGGGTAGTGGGCATAGCTACCCCCTCCAAATCCCCCAAACACAGTTAATGGTCACCCTTGGACCTTGAGTCTGATCTTGGTGTGTTGATGGCATTGTACCAAGCTGACAAGTGCTGAGCTCTTTATGGCCGTAGACAGCAGTATCCTTACCAAGAAAGTGTCTGAAAGCAGAAAGCTATCAGTTAGGCTGATACTTCATTTCGAAGCTGAACACAGTCACTATTAAAGAAACCTGTGTCTGATCTAAATATATCTGGTTTCACTTTCTGGCCACAGATTTCTTTAATGCCTTTGTCAGTCAAAGTTCTTTTAAAATTCTTTGAACCATGAGTGGTGGTGTTATCTGAATATTCTTCAGATAAGACAGACATTTCAGAAGAGTTCCTTCGATGTAGTGTGCCTGGGCTCATCAGTGGAGAGAAGGATGGCTTTTACATTTTCCAGATCATCGGTATAGGTTCTCCACTTTCTTGTACTGTATTGATTTGTCTCATTTCCTGAATAATTAATTTGTGATTGATGCTAGAAACCTCTGTATTCAAGAATGTTGATTCCTGTTATGTGCTTTTGGCAGAAGAATTTCTTTATTCTGTTATACAGATTTGACAGAGAGGAAGTTGTAACATAGTACTGCATAGAAAACCTCTAAATATTTTCTATAATTTATCTAGCCAAAACATCTGATGTAACCACTCCTTTTACTATTTTAGTGAGGGTGGAGGGAAATAAAGAGGCTAGTTCAAAAAATCTAATCATTTCTTCTGCCTCTGTTTTTCTGGTATGTGGTGTTTTATTGCTGATTGGGAATCCCCCTGCCTTTTTTTTTTTTTCTTCATGGAGAATGTGATGTCTGGTTAATGCTCAAGCTTGTTGTATCTTAACCTTGGTACAGGTTAGCTCAACGCTTGTATATGAATTCTCTTGTAGGTAGATTTTCTATAATGCATAATTATTTTGATATGGACCCTTGAGGTACTTCTTTAAGATGTCAGTGGGATCACAGAAGTATTTGTGGATCTTTATCATCTTTGGAGAGTTTGAAAAGTAGTATGGCATAAGCTAAACCTCATAGATTTTGTGTAAGCTCCTCTTCCACAAAAAGGTAAATACAGCAATTGAATAACCCAGTGATTCTGTAGCCATAATGTCCAACTGCAGAACAAATTAATTTTGTGTAGCTCCATGAAGAATTAATGAGATTAATTGTTGAATGATGAAAATGCAGAAGTAGCAGTTCTATGTATACGTGTAGATTTCATAGAACACTTAGTGTATTTTAAGTGAATTATGTGATAATCCTGATGGCTAGGATAAACAAACTGGTATCCAAATGAGTTATAAGGGGAGAGATTAAGAACATTAGGAACACAAAGTGGTCAGGAATTGTTAGTAAATTGTATTTACATGGTTATCCTCGAGTTCTTAAGAACACAAGCATTTATGTTGTGTGAAGATGGAGAGAAATCATGAGTTTATTTTCTGTGAAGAAGTTCAGAAAGTTTTGTTATTTAGTATGGTGGTCTAAATGAGCTTTAATAAGCTGAATTATAACTTCTTTTTAAACAATGGAAGTAATATGGTGGTCTAAATGAGCTTTAATAAGCTGAATTATAACTTCTTTTTAAACAATGGAAGTAACATGAAAGAAAATTAATAATACCAAAAGATCTCTTGAGTATTGTGGGGTAAAAGCTAGAAACTGAAAGAAATTTAAGGTGCTTGTTTTCTGTTTCTTAACTGTAAGTGTTGCTTTGCCACCAACAGAATCGATTCTTTCGAGACTGAAGAGATTAGTTCTGCTGCCATGGAATATGTCAAAGTACCAATCAGTTCATAATGCATACGCAGTAATTCTGGGAATATGCTACACAATGTTGCATGCAATATATAACATATGCAGCATCGCTTTCAAAGCTTGCATATAAGCACAGGCGCTTTATATGTTACATAAAAAAACCCCCCACGTTTTTATGAGTGCAAACCTAACCTAGGTTGCATTTGTGCAGGCGCAATTTGCATGCACAAGTGTGTTCTGCTCTATGCAAAGGAAGTCCTTCCGTTGCACTGCATGTGAGCTGCATTTAAGAATTACCTAGGTGACTGTTCTTCAGAACTGGACTGTCTAAGAGATTAAATAAAAATACTTTCATAGCTGCTTCATCTATTTTCATAGATTTTATTCTGTTTAGTACTGGCTTTTTTTGTAGACAATTACAATTTAGTCTTGGATTTGAGGCTGACCTAAAATTTGTGTGTGCTAATCAGCTACATTTAATAGGAGGTTTCTATATGTTGGGGGAGCAGAATAGCTGTGTAAAAATGCAGATGGTATAGGTCGGTATGTAAGAGTTTGTATAGATTCTGAGATAAGATATTTAGTGTTATCCAATTATGTTTGCTGTCTAACTCTTCAGATACCTAGTCAACAAGAAAGCTTATTGTTACCAACAGATTACATCTCCCTCTTCTGAAATTAGGTAGAAGAGCCATGGGGCTGGGGAAGGTGTCTTTTGGTAGAGTGAAGGGGCCTCGTGAATGCAGTAATCTTTAAAAGAGGTTTGTGTTGGAGTACTGTAGAGTAACAATAAGCTACTTAAAAAAAAGACTTGGTAAATCATTCTAGGATAATGAGGTTACTGACTTGTTTTTGAGAAGAAAAAAATTGAAAGGAATACTTCTAGATATATTTTGAATAGAGTTACTGTGCAGTGATGAATGAGTGGAAAGTGTCAGACCCTTATACATAACAGGGAATAAATGAAGTGTCATGTGCATGTATGAAGAAGGATGTGTATGTGTGTGATGTGTAAGTGATATGGTCCAGCCATCCCACCTGTCATTTTGAGGCTTGGCTAGTGGAGGGTAAATAAACTGAAAATGTTTATGTCAGTTGTTGACCACACTTGTTTAAAGATCCTTCTTTTCTTTGCCAGCTGGGGACAGGTTCTGCAATGGTTAAATTCCTGTTTGGTTTTGGTTTTTTGGTTGTTGTTTTTTTTTCTTTCCAAGAAGGAAAAATACCTTTATGCCAGATTTAGAAAAACTTGAAGGAGCTTAATCAGATAAGCTTAAATCCTGGATGAGTATTTATGTTTGTGGGAGTTTCATGCGCTTTCTATGAAGCATGTGCAAAATGGAATGCAGAATACTACTTTTAGGTTATATTCTTTCAGAAGTGAAGTGTGGCCATGTGTAATAGCTCTTGAGAAGGTTTCTGTTGCATGAACCCAAATAGTTACAAGCAATTCTAATGGCTCTGCTGTACTGAGGGCAGGATAGTAGGGAGTACATGGTTCGTAGCGTGAAGGAACAGGTTGGCTGTAAGGGCACGCTCACACTAGAGAGAAGGATGGCAGCAAAAAACATGAGTACAAGACGAAACTGAGTTGTTGCCTGTTGTGAAATGGGAATAGCAGGCATCTTCTTGTGGACTGAAATGGTGTTATTTCACTGCTAACTTTTGAAATTGGCAAAGGGGATGTGTCTGTAGCAGGAGAACAACCTTTTCCAGTAGTGGAAAAAACCCACCATTCTTACAAAGCTGGCTGAGTTTAACTGCTGGTAGTCCTTTGTTTTGTTCTTCTGCAGGAGACAGCTGAATGTAAAGGCTTCATGGTTTATCCAACCTGAGCTTTCATTGCATTAGATCAGTTTTCTATACAGAGACTGGATGCTAAAACCAGTCTGTGCTGTAGTTGTGATGTGGTTAGTATGTTCTCTGCTGTGAGGGTTAGGTTTTGGGAGACTTGTAAGGCTCAGCATACCTGAATAAGTCATGCCTTCTGACAAGGAAAGGTTGACTGTAATCTATTCTATGCAATTATTTTCTGTGACCCTAATTTGTTATGCTGAATGGTTGTCTGTGACAATTTTGTTTCCCTGTATGATAGTGCATTACTTGTGGAGTCTGTTACCTCTCGACTGAAATGCTTATCCGGGTTTGTAACAGCTACTCCTCTGGAACACTTCACATTTCTACTTCTTTAGCAGATTAGAGAAGTTCATCTCTATATTGACAGAAAAGGAGTTTTCTGACCAAACGGGAAAGCTGCAAATTTTCCTCATCTTTATCCCTGGTTGTTTACCTTGTGAGCCTGAGGAGGAGAGGGGAGCATCTTTTAAGAGGAAGGGGGCATATATCCACTAAGTGCCTGGCTCCTGCTTCAGTAATTGAAACTGCTTTTTCAAATGAGTTTTATATGTAGACCCATTGAGAATGCAGGCTGCACAGATTGCCTTTGCTATCAAAATATTATATTGTGTTGAGTATTCAAAAGGCAGGAGAATGAAGAAACCAGTGTAGATTGGCTTTATTCTAAACAGAAAGCTTCTTGCATTGTCAGTGCATCATATTCTTGTGGTGAAGAATATCCCACTGCAAGTCATCTCTGTCTGAGGTGATGAAAACACAGGGAAATGCACTGAAAGGCTTCTCATACAAATAAACTCGAACTCTAGTTTTAATGTCCTAAAATCTCACATCTCGTCCTATTTCAGTAGGCAAAAGAGGAAGAGATCTTCAACTTGTGCATAAGGATGGCTAAGGGTTAATTCTGCAATAAAGAGTTTTTAAATAGTAGTTAGCAAATAGTCTTTGGTTTGGGGTCTCACAAAACTTAAGCAAGTGATATAGTGGGGTGGGTTCAGGGATGTGACAGGATTTTTATTTTTTTTTTTGGGTAACCTAATTTTTCCAAAATGTTTCGAAATGTTACTGTCATTAACTTGAGGAAGCAGTCAGGATTTCATCTTGGCATTGGCTGCATGATTCTTCTGTGTGATTTTTCTGTTTGTTCCTTATCTAGCCTTTGTATATGAATCCGTTTTGAAAGTGAAGATCTGTTTTTTTCCTACAAGTAGATAAAACCCCTGGCATAGATGAAAAAGATACATCAAGGAAAATCTTGGTCTTTGTTCCTGTATCCCTAATAGCTAAAAAATTGGTTTCTTCCCCCTGCCTCAACCTGCAGTTGTGTATCCAAAGTAACAAGAGAATTTGTGTCTCAATAGCTACTGAATGAGAACTTCGTTAAAGTGATGTAGATAAGTCTTACTTAAGCTGAATTGTGCTGACTTGGTGATTCCTTCCTTAAGATGTCTTGTTTAATTTTTAAACTCTTTCTTAATTCTTTTATTACTTATATTATTGGAATTTTTAAAGGCTTTATTCTGTAAGCAGACTGAACAGGACATGTCAATATTTGTCTGTGACCGCATCCTGCAAAAACATGACTAGCTTGTCCAAGATGAGCTCAGAATTTTGTAATGAAATTCATACACTGAATTAACAAGCTTTGTGATTTGAGTGAAAACGTCATGTGAACAAACAGTATGTGAAAATAGCTAAGAAAATAGCAATTAAAACATGGACAATAACTTTCAGTCATGAGGTATTGTCGGTGCTGTTTTCAGATGTGCAGAGGGAAAAGCTCTCAATTGTTCTTAAGTCGGCTGGTAACTGAATCCGCGCTTGTAGAGCTTGACAACAAAAGGCTTTTTGTTCACAATTTGTATTCATCTAGGACATGCCAATTACCGAGCATAAATAGAACATGGTGTATGAGCAGGCCAATATAATGTGTTGCTCAATTCGTGACCTACCAGAAATCCATAATTTATATTAAAATAGTTAGAATTACAGGTAGAAGCTACTCGTCAGGGGATTTCTGCATGAATGAGCATGATGTAATTAGTTTGAGAAGCACACACTGCTGTGTTTGATGTGGCAGCAAGATGTGCAACCTGGGCAAAACTCCTTCTGAATCTTACTTGCAATTATATAATTAATTTAACAAGACAATACTGACTGGGGCAAGGCCAGTGGGTGCTTGATAAAACAAGAAACAAGACCTTTTCACTCCTGCTATTTGCAAATAAAGCATACTAAAGAAAATTATTCTAATACTTTCCCCAAAATTTGTTCAATTCCACCAAGCTTTGTTGTCAGTGTAGTTGTATGACCATATGTGATTTTTTTGTATCAAGTAAGCACGACTGACTTTCTTTGCTGGGACATTTAGCAACATGCATCTTATTGTTGCTGTGATACTTGTGCCTCCCGTGCCTTTTACAAGAATCAGCATGCTTTTTGTAGGATGTTACCTTAATTGTGATGAATGAGCAGGAACACAGGTGAAACTGTATGTTTGGCATGTACAGTTTTACTGATGCTTTTCTGTTCGTTGCACAGTGGGAACAAAAACCTGGTTAAAAAGGGACTGACGTTAAAGAACAGAAAGAAATAACATTTGATCAAGTACACACTCCCTTCTCATCTGCGTAATGTTTTTGTGTTAACTGTGCAAGTCATGTTCTTGATTAAAACATGTGTGTTCGAAAACAAAAGTGTAATGGTTTCCAAACCATATGAAATGCATTGACGTGGCAGGTGTGACTTGATAAATGAGCATGTCGTTTTAAGTTGTTGGCTTGGGAATTTTTTGTGAAGTATGGAACAGAAACTTTGAGGGTTTTCCTCTCCATTTGAGAGGTGTGCAAACGTTCTTGCTAGTGGAAGGGTATGCATGTGGGGAAAGCACTGAAGAAGGATAAACAGTAGATTTTATGTTCTTCATCAGTGTGCGGTTCTTATGTTGGTCACTGGTTTAAACTTCTATTATATTAAGACTGTGTCCTTTTTCTGCCCTTTTCCAGGTAGTGGTGCTACAGCAGTTGTCCAGGCAGCGTTATGCAAACCCAGGCAAGAACGTGTAGCAATAAAGAGGATCAACTTAGAAAAATGCCAAACCAGTATGGATGAATTACTTGTAAGTAAATCAGAGTGGAACATATTACATGGAGACTATCTTCTGTTTGGATTTTGTTTTTTGCTTGGCCCAAGAGTAAGGGTAGAATTTTATGCAGGATAATAGTGAGAAAAGGATTTGAAAATAATCTGTAAAAAGTATGTCCTTTCCCTAAAAATATATTTTACTAATGTATATTCTCTAATGCCACAAAAACAGGAATCACAAATTTGAATCTTGAGATAACCAGTTGTTGTGAACTGTGGGAAGAACCTTACCCCTTGCTTTCTGGAGACTCAATTTTCAAGAGATTACTGTCTGGTTGTCTATCTTTTTTAATAGCGAGGAAAAATACATTTTCCTTTGGTTAAACACTGATTAAAAATATAAAGGTAAAATTTAGTAGGTCTTCTTAAAATGTCAGCACCAAAACATGGCAAAATCTAGTTGTTGGATCATTTTGTAATAATGACTTTTGAGGGGAAAAGTAGGAAGGGCTACACTGCCATCTACACAAGTAAACTCTTGTTTAAGCTAATAACATGCATTTATCTGATAGGCCAAAAGAAGCCATTTGAGGAATGCTGTTTGTGTGGGTCACTGATCAGAGGAGGACGGGCCCTTTGTAAAAGGGACTGCAGGAGTTTTTCCTCTGCACTGGTTATGGCAATCCAGACGAAGTCGCAAAGAGCTGTTATAAAACAAAACCTGTTGCTTTCTAATGCTCCTAGTCAGGTGCTTATAAGACTAATGCTTATTTATATATAAGCAGCATAACAAGAGTTGAAGGACACAAAACCATTCTAAAAGTGAGAACACTCTCTTCTGTTCCACAGGTTATACTACTGCCTAGAGACTGTGGGCTTTTTCTAATGCAGAAATTCCTGCCTCTGAAGGAAATGATCTCCTCAGCAGGGAATTACCAGTGCAAAAGATATCTTGAATTTGATACAGAGGGTATGGTCCATCCAGTTTCTTCAGATAAAATGACTTGTTTACAGTGGAGGACCCAAAATGTTCTTCTCCTGGTGATTCATGGCATTCACCTTCAGTTTATGTAACAGCTTTTATGGGACATTGTTGTGTTTTTTTTTTTAAAGGGGATTATGATAGTGGAAGCTACCTCTGAGGTAGTGAGGCTTCTGTAAACTAAAAACTCAAAAGATAAATTCTGAAATGTGTTCAGAAAGAGGTCAGTCTGAGGTGAGATGCTGTGCATGATATGTTAACATCTACAGCCCATAAGGAACATACCTATAAAATCAGAAATATTAATAATTGTAACATAAAATGGTCAAAAATTGATCTTTTTTGATTAGAATTTGAACTAGTAATGGAAATTAAGAATTAAAAAGTTACAACAAATAAAAACAGACAAAACTGCCAAAAATCTGCAAGAGATATCCAGGTGGTCTAAAGAAATGACTGCAGTTTGTTACCAGCTTGTACAAAGTTACATTAGCAAGTGCTTGAGTATCTTTACTGCTGACATGTCTCCACTGTCTGCCAAATAACATAAAAGGTCTTGAATTTTTGGTCCCATATTGCTTTCTTTTGGTACAAAGATAACTGTCCATACCATCTTTTTAATTTTTTAACATGAGTCAATTTCTGCTTTTCTCTGTTCAGATTTTGTGTTTTAGGAGGGGAAAGGAAAAAAAAAAAGACCATGTATGTTTCCTTTCGTATGGGCATGCGCACATGGGCATGCATACACATACATAATTATTTTTCTGTGAGGAGAAGTGTACTTGCTCTGACTCAGTTCTAATAGATTTTAAAACTTTGTTTAAAAAATAGGGATCTAATTCTGGGAAAGGGCATCACTGACCTTCAAGAGTCTTGTTACAACTGTACTAACATTTTTATTTCAGTTGATAATGCTTAGAATGCTTCTGTGTTTTGGGTTTTTTAACATAATTTTTTGAGTCTGCTCAGTTTTCAATCGCTTGTTTTTCTGATCAAACAGTTTCCATTGGCACAGGGATGTTCTAAAACTCTGTCTGCCCTCTGAACATGCTGTTTTGTAAAATCCTGCTGCTGAGTGCTTATGGATGGTGTGCAAAGGCACCCTTTGGAAATTCTCAGCTGTGTGGCCTTCAGAGAAGTGGAAAATGCAGCAAGCCTGGTGCCCACGTAAGCAGACTTTGGGCCAGTGTCAATTAAAATAGAAAGGCAGTGGGGGAGGGAGTTTAAATAATACTAAGGTTACACAAACTGCCAAACTCCTGAAATTCAATACTCTGTTTCCTGCAATGTCCTGTGTTCTCACTATTGTAAGCTAAATGTAACTTAACCCTGTGAGCCCAGGAAAAAAGTTCCTGTCCTTAGGGTTGTCCTGATGTGGGTATCTTCCCCCATCCCCTTACCTTCGGTTTTTTAAAACAAACAAAAATCTCAGCACTGCAAACCAAAGAATATTATATAGAGTGGCTTATTTGATTGAACATTTGTTTGTTTGCATTTCTGCTGTGGATAGCCCTTCAAGGCAGGAGGATCCCCTCGGGTCCTACGCCCAGTCCCTCAAACAGCTGTACCCTAGGGGAGGCACCCACAGAGCGGTGGCACCTGCCTGGTCACCGGGGTCCGGCCCCGGCCCTGCAGGCGCTGCAGCTGAGCACCAAATGGAGCCGCCTCACAGTTGCTTATTAACTGTGTCACCCGCCTGCCCTTAGGCCAACACACATTCCTGTGCAGCTGCTCAGTGAAACTGGATCAGGAATAACCTGGCCGAAAAGAAGTTAGTTTTTAACCTGTGCATATTTCCTGATGCAGTAGACAAACGCCTGTGCCAGCGCAGGGGAGGGAGAAGCAGAGGGATGAGGGAGAGACTTTCAGTTTTTAAGTGCTATTAGGGCTTTGGTGCTGTCAAGCTGATGCCGGCAGACAAAATATTCAAAACACTTTCCAGTTAAAGATTATGAAGCTTACCACAGTTGAGTAGTTACGTTTTTGCAGTATTAATGTGTGAGTAAAATAGATGAGCTGTATTTTTGCCCAGCAGTGGCAGGCAGACTTCTTGAGCCATTGTTGTATTGCTAGCATAGGAAAACAATAAAACAATGTAAGAAATGAAATAGTAATAAAGAGTGGGAGAGTTACAGTTAAAACTTGGTATGGATAGCTGAATTAAGAACCTTAAACCTCATGTTAAAGCTGACATGCCTGCTGTGAAAGGGAGGTATGCCCCACATAAATTTCTTCTGTTTTCTACCTCCTGTCTTCCAAGTGGGGGACGCTATTTTGCAAATTGCTCAGTTATTCAGGCTCATTGCATGATTATCCAGGCTTTCATCCTTCTGTGGTTCAGGGCTCAGAAGTTGTCTAGGGAGGAGGGCTTTTGACCACAGGACTAGCTGAAATGTGTGTCAAACTACAGCCTGACTTAATAATCACCAACAGGTACCATGAGATTAAATCACAGTCTTTAATACATATAATTAACTTTTTGTTAGAAAGCAGCTGTGATCTTGAGTACATTGCAAATAACAACAGCAAAAAAACCCTCTTTCAAACACTTGCTGAATTAGAGGTTGAAAGTTGAAAATGGCATCTGTGGCAGCTTTAATCAATCTAAGTGGGACTGCCAAAGTGCTTGCCTTGCACCAGGGCTGGTGAGTCAGTGTGTAATGTGAGTCCACCTGAAAGCAGTTGCTTTTCAGGGAGAGAGGAGAGGTGGAAGAGTTTGTTTTTTAGCTGAATTGGCTCCCTGACTGGTTCTCCCTCCAGGACCATGTCCTTTAACACTAGGGGTGGATCTATGTGGCCAGTAGCAGAGAGGGAGAAGTATGATTGTGGGAACTAAAGTTGGTGTGAGGCCAAACCCTCTGGTACAAAGGAGGCCTAAAGGCTCCTACATAAAGGATTTGCAGGATAATAAGAGCTGCTGGAAAGGTGTTACAGGACAATTATGTGAAAGAGTGAATAGAAGAAGGACTCCGTTTGAAATAACAGATACAAGGCAGTCGTTCTTAATGTGTACAGCTGTGGCGTGTCATAGATAGTGTTACTTGGTAGTGCCATGTTGTGAATCTGGTGACTGTGTGCTCCTCTATTCGATTGTTTCCTCTGACTTCTGGTCTGTAACATTGCTTTATCCTCTTGCACTTCTGTTTGATTGCGTGGCTCTGGTGTCCTGCTGTCCATCCCACAGTAGCCGAGTCAGTGGTGCTGTGTTCTTTGTCCAACAGCTTCCTTCCTCCTTTCTCAGCTGCTACAATTCTACTCTTTTCATATACCTTTTGAAAAGGAAAAGCAGTAGGTTTTGATCTTTCCTTGTGTTTTGTTGTCCAGACTGTACCCTACCCACACTTTCAGTTCTTGGGGACTGCTCATTCTTCATTGCTTGCTCTGAATTTGGGACTTTTGGAGCAATTTCTTTGCTGCCTCCAGAAGAAAATTGATGTAGTTAGGCCTGTATCTCCCCTATGTTCTTTGCAATAGTGTTTTGTCTTGCATGCAGATCTGTAGGTAAATTGAAATGTTTTGGTGCCTTGATGCATATCCTGTGTATACTTAAGTTCTGTTATAGTATTTCACGTTGGAAATTAAACTTTCTGTCTATACAAGCAGAACTGATAGCTGGCTGTGTTATGTTGGGCTTTGTATTTCTTACAGAAAGAAATTCAAGCAATGAGTCAATGCAATCACCCCAATGTGGTGACCTATTACACATCTTTTGTGGTGAAGGATGAACTTTGGCTGGTTATGAAGTTGTTAAGTGGGGGTAAGTTACTGCTTTCACATGTTTAGCTGCCTAGGGAATTGTAGGATTTATTTTTTTCTAATGTACGTTCTTTGAGTTAATTGACCTAAACCAAATAAGGAGGGGGGAGAGAGACTACACAGGATGAACCTTGACGAGACGTAGGTTTGTTATAGCAGGAATGTGCAAACTTAAAGAGTTTGTATGTGTATATTGATAGTACAGGCTAGGAATTACTTGAGATAAATTCTGTTGATCTAGCTACTGTGTTTTTTTATTCTGAATTATTATATTAAATTTATCAAGGCTGTGTAGGGAAAACTGATGAGAATTAAGTCACTTCTGTCAGCGTGGCCTTTTTTTGAGTTTCTCTATTTTTGTAGAAATGCATATATTTCTGATTTCATAATGAGAGATTTCTCATTCCCTATTCAAGGAAGATTCTTCCTAGAGCAGGTATTATACATGTTACATCCTTTTTATTGCTTAAAGTAGCCAAACACTCATTACAGTTTTTATGGTGATGGTTAATGGTATAAAAATCTTACTTGGTTCTGGGAGAAGAAAAAGGGGCTGAGCTGAATGTGCTTGTGGCTTAGAAAAGCGAGGATCCAAAATAATATGTGGTGGTCCTGGTTGCTACATGATATTTTTCAAGATCAGTCTTGATGGCAGCAGGCTGTTGCACCATCATCCTAGAAAGCAAGGACAGGAAGTGCTCATAAAGCAACACTTGCTACGTCACACTTGGCTGAATTATTCAGTGCAATCAAAAGTAAGCATAGACCCTGAGAGAAACCAGTGATTCATGGCAGGAATTTACTGTGAGCTGTTGAAAAAACCTTGGATTGAAAGAAGATGTTGCTATTAGATTCCTTGAAATTTATAATAACCAAAGTTCAGTGTCAAGCTGGATGTCACTATGGATGTCATCATCATTTGTTTGCAGAGAATACCTCCTTCCAGTCTTGCAGCTGCATGTTTACATTGTGAAAACATGAACTATAAACTAAGCTGGATGATAAACCAAAACATTTTCTACACATCTGTTTAAGTGTGGGATACTCCTGTATTATTAATAAATGGTAGATCTAGCTCAAGATCTGTTTGCAGATCTTTCCAGTGGATCACTGAGTGTTAGAGTATTCTTGACAAAAAACAGTCATTTGTTTTTTGTTTGAATGAGGTAGCGGTGTGCTTATTCAGAGACCTAGTTACCTGTGGTCTTCACACATACATGCAAAGATTTAAATTGCAGTAGCAGAGAAAGAATAAAGAAATACAACTTTCTCAAGAATCTGATAGGATAATGCTGTATGTATGTTTTTTCTTCTTTTCTGGATCTCCAATATAGGTTCAATGCTTGATATAATAAAATATATTGTCAACAGAGGAGAGCACAAAAATGGTGTCCTTGAAGAACCAATAATAGCAACAATTCTAAAAGAAGTTTTGGAAGGCTTAGACTATCTGCACAGGAATGGGCAAATTCACAGGTAGGAGCATATGCACAGTGAAAAGCATTTTCAAAGTTGTGTGTGTAGCTCATTGACACTGGTCAGCTGCAGAATGCTAAGTGAATTGTATTGCCTCTTTCACATACTGTAAATGCACTTAGTAATTATCAAACAATAACACTCAGACAGATGCTGTAATCTCTACTGAAGTTTGTCACTAATACTTAGTACTTGCCCGGTCTTTATCCTGTCTGTCCCTCTCACACTTAGGAAAGGTCTGTGCTACACTAAGTATGCCAGAACATGGTCTGTACTCTTTTGCCTGCTGGCGCTCCAAGTATCTAATCTGAACCCGATTTATGTGATATGGTCTGTGAGTTGGTTACTATGTTGCACATTAAACCTGTAATTTTGGGCACTTGAGCACAGCTGTATAAATGTGAAATATATTTTTTCATGGTAATCAGTAATGTGTACTACAACTCTACAGACCTCTCATAAATTTATGGCAACATACGAAGCTGGGATTGGTGCTGTGGAAACGCACCTTGGTGTATATGCATCTAGTGTTCTCTTCTTTATATTCTATCTCCGTTGACTTCCTTGGTGTAAATTGTGTAGGTCCTCTGGGTGATCTATACGTATCTGCCGTAGCAATCCACAGGTTGCTTCCACTGTTTGGATGTTGGAAATGCTGTACTCCGACCTCCCTAATTAATTTTACTGAGGTGAATTTGCCTTTTAAGGAAGGTGCCTACAACAGGCACTCTCTCTCTCTGTTCAAGCATTAGCCTCTTGTAAGGGAATCTTTTAAACAAAAACCAGATTCACTGCAGGCAGAACTCTGAGAATGCTGGAGGTAGTGCAGATGTAGCACAGTAATTGTTCTTTGTGTGTACTTCTTATGTCTCATCTTATAATGAACTGCCTCTGATGTAAATCAAGAACTATTTCCTCCTTTTGCAGAGAGAAAATTGAGATAAATGGAGAAATAAAAAACAATTATCTTGACTTCTGGTCTGGAATGCCAAAGATCTGCCTCAAACCTTAATTCATAGTCTTCTGTTAAACTGATATTGTTGCAGAAGGAACATTCATTAACTTTTTAAGGATAAGAGGACCCTTTGAGGTCGCATTTGGGAACTCCCTTTATCTATTCTGAAAGGACCTTAAAAACAATAAAAAAAGAGAGATAAATTTGTTACCTCTGAGATTCCCCCTTTTTTATCGCATCTAATTTGTAAACTGCAGTACCACAGAAGTCCCGTTCAACAAGATACAGTGTGTGTTCGCTTTCCCATGTGTGTTGAGGGTGAAAGTTGTGTATTTCAGGGAATGCTGTATCAGATGTTATTTGCCAGTAGGAGATGTTTACAAAATAGTTCTGGGTTTTGTTCTGTTGTTTTGATATATTCTTGTTTATATATAAGGAAACGGATTATGTTAACTGTCAGTAGCAGTGTGTTAATTATTTTCAGTAATCTTGGAATGAGTGATTTGCTCAAATTCTTAATGTTTAGGATATATTCTGTATGAAAGATTTATCCTGTGCATTGAGAATGGGGTGCACATTTCTATCAAAGAAAACCCCAACAAACAAAAAACAGCCAGAAAGGTTCCTTCTTAACGTTATATGTGAATAATGTGTTAAATGGATATAGCTGACTGTCAAGCACATGCTGAATTTTTGACAGATTCAGTGTCAAGTAACTTTTCATCATGGTAACCTATAGCAAAATATGGTTGCTATTCCCGAGCTTTAATAGCTTCATGGGTAGAAATCTACAGTATATTTAACCTTTTTTAAGATAGGTCTCTTCTCTGATGAGATCAAAGAGAAAAACTTTTTCAACTTTTCTTTTTCATCAGTGGTACAATTGGGTGTGAGAAAGCATTAATTCTTGTTTTAAAGCTCTGAAAGCTCTCAGTTTGTGGGATTTAGGCAGTAAAACAGACTTTGTACCTAAATATTTCTGTTCTTAAGATCTGTACCTAAATTGTGCTTATTTTGTGCCAAAGCTGAATTTGGGTCCTTTTATACAAGAGTTCTGCACTCTGTTTTCGTGTAGATCAGTTATATTTTATATTCAGTTCCTGTTTCTGTCTTTTAATTTTAAAATACTATCTTGTGAAACTAATTAGTATGCGATATTTATTTATTTACATAAAATTTGCACATATGTACTTTTATACATAAAAGTATCCTCTATTTGTATATTCTAGAGATTTGAAGGCTGGCAACATTCTTCTGGGTGAAGATGGCTCTGTACAAATAGCAGGTAATATTAGTGGTAGAGTAATGGCTAAATAAAAGAAAAAGGTAATTGCACCTGGATTACGGGCAACAGATGCAAGTTTTCTGTTGGCTTTTAATTGTTCCTTTTAGAGTGCTGTAGCTGCAAATTATCCAATTTCAGGATTCTTGGTTAAAGATACATGATTTAGAAATTATTCAATATATAAGGAGACTTTTTAATGTCCTCTTAATGTTTCCTTCTATATTTGATGGAACACAGAAAAATATTGATTAAACAGCTTGCAAACAGTAGCAGCTTATATTTCTGTTCAAGATTATTTAATTTATTTCTGCAAGTGTATGTACTGCCCTTCATGAGGACATTGGCTATAACTTAAGTAGCCAGTGATGTGCATGAGATATATCTCACTGAGAATAATTTTTGGCATTTGTACCATTTGTCTTGCAATGGTATCAGTTGAATAGAGTTTAGCATCTTAAATACCCTCTGAACATATCTATATGTTTCTTGAGTGGTAGTCTGTAACAATCAAATTAGTCGGTCTTTAGAAGAGCTTAAGTACTGAGCAAGACTCCATATCCAATCTCTCAAGTTAATATCAGATACCTGGAAAATAGAACAAGCAGGTGGTGGTACCTGTCCCAGGCCTTTCACAGTTCATAGCTTGTGACCCAGCGGTGAAAGGTTTGTGTTTAGTAGCCCTCAATAATAACAATGGATATAGCCAAAATACGCTTTTCAATGCTTTCAAAGTACCGTGTTAACAGATATTTAATATGCCAGTGTCTGAAGTCAGTGAAACTGGATGGGAAAAGATTGGCTAGCAGATGAGCTATTTGCTAATTGGAGCAGTTTTAATTCTTCTGTTTTGAGTGCAAGACTTTTAAGTGGATAGTCAATTTTACAGACTTGAATTTTAAGAAGACACTTAATTTTTATTTATTCACTTGATGATACCCTACAGTTGTCTTCAGTTTGTATAGCACTTTGGGCAACTGCTGAGATTCTAGGTCTGTGTTGTTCAAGTATTTTTCAGATTTTCTCATATTGTAAAGGCATAGATACCCAGACAACCAACTTAATTAAAAATAATAATAATAATGACTTAAAAGCTGAAAGATAAAGATCTTATGAGCCATCTGAAATAAAGCTGTTGACTTTAGATTATTGCTTTCCTACATAATCAAATCTACTCTCTCAGTAATCAGATAACATTTAAACAACAGCTTCATTTATCCCTTTCTAGTTCAATTTCAGGGCTTGGTTTCTTGACCTTTTCCTCCTTTTAGCTGTAGGCGTCTTAATGAGTAAGGCTTTAATTGTGCTGCTAGGGCATTCACTGTATGCGAGACTGAGGAAGTTCAGTGGCTGGATAGATATGTGGAATATGTCTTTCAGTGATGCGTTATTTCAATACCAGGTTATTTCCAATCCTCTGGTGAAAAGTGCAGCAGTGTCAAACTTGTTTCTTTGTTGATGTGGGGCTGTTCTGTTTGGAACAGGTGAACGTTCAAAACTTACTTTCAGTTAATATGCAATGTCAAAGAGGCTGAAATTCATCCTTTTTACATCTTTTTGCCGTGGCAAAGTAAAAATCTCCTTTGGCCTTTGGAGAACAGATAACTGATAATTTTGCTTCTTTTTATTTGCTAGAAGAACAGAAATTCTTTTGGCTGCTCATTCTTCCGCATACCAGGCTTCTATAATGAAAAGAAGTATCCAAAGCACACACTGCTAATATACGTGAGGAGTAGTAGTTGAAGGCATAGCTGTCCCTTAGCATTTCTGGGTTCTAAGGGTCTCACAAAGGTAGCTCAGCTCGTTGTGTCTCCGAGAAAAGGTTGTGTGCAGACACAGAAGAGCATATATTCTTTAAAGAATTGAGATAGCTCTATGGAGACTTCTGATTAGGGACCTCAGGGTTGCTGCATAGAGAATCTGCTCAGTCTTTGGTGGGAAGGAGGTAAATACACATCTTTTTGTTTTGTTTAAATTGGGGAGACTTATTTTTAAAATGCAAAATTTCTCTGTGCAGAGCAGGAAACTTTTGACATATTTACAAATATAATGTTAAATAGTCACTGCAGTTCCTCAGCTTCAACATTCTACTTAAAAATGTTGGGACTGTAACCTCTGGTGCTTTGGGCAAACAAGATGATTGGGCAAACAACCTTCATCAGGGTTTCAGCCTTCTAAGCCTGAATTGCCTGGTGAAGTTCAAAATATCAGAGAAACCAGTAAAGGAACAGATGTGTGAAATGAGGTAAGGAGCATTTCACAAAAACCAATCATACACAGAGTTTTGGTGGTAGTGTAGAAGGTATGGGCTGTATGATGTGTTTAGTCCATCCAAGAAATGACAGTTTCAATAAAATTAGTCAGAAAAAGAATGTGCACTTTTAGGAGTCTCAGCAGAAGATCCTGCTTTTCAGTGTTATGCATAGGTGGCTGTATGAACTTCCCCATTGTGCCAGCAATTCTTTGGGTGTTCAATCCTGTGGTAATCCATACCAGCAGAAAAGTTTGGAAAAGATCTGGTTAAAAATAGGCAGAACCTTTGTCTCAGATACTCAAGCCAGATGAAGCAGAAATTGTTTGGCAGCCCAAGCTTGGCTACCCCCATTCTCACAGGAGCTTGATGCTTTATTTCTCTCCCAGTCTTAACTGTAATCCTGCACATGGCCTTGGTTGAGCCTTAGGCTGAAGGCTACAGCGACTGTCAAGGTGAGAAAGTTAGGGGAGAAATGTTTTTGCAGCCTGTGCCTTCCCTTTATGGGCTCCTTGGTGCCCAGGTCCCTTGGAGGCCACAGGCCTTGTCTCTTTCCCAATCCTACACCTGACACTAACTCAGTGTTGGCCTTGGTAAGGCTTGGCCTGAAAAAAGGTGTTAGGGAATAAATGATTTGTAAGCTATGCTTATTTGTGCAGCCCCGATTCCTTTAATTTTAAAATGCTTTACTAATACATTTTAAATCAGGGCTCTTCATAAAATTTGTTTTTTCTTTGATAGTAGCTGTGACTTTTAGTGCTTAAAACTGTTGAATTGCTCAGCTCTTTCCTTGTAATACTTTTCCCTTTCCTCTTTATGTAACTTGTTCTCAAGAATACTTTGTCTCCTATGTGATAGGAACCTTGTCACTGTAGGTCGTGTCTTCTTTTAAATAACCTGCAATTGAGAAAGGTGTATCTGGGATGGGAAATTAAAGTCTTGCTTTTATTGAGTAGCTATAAAAGCGTTCTTTCTCCCTGTAAACATCAGTGTTTCAGTAGTATTATAGTGGAACATTTGTTGAACTAAATGCTCATCACATCCTTCTCAGTGAGGTGTTGCAACATTTCATTTCGAAGCTTATGCAAGAAGAGATTTTACTTAGGTTTTGTGTTGGTTGGTTTTTTTCATTGTCCTCCCTCACCCATTTATATTTCTTGTTTGTTGTCCCTTTCAAAATTAATGTTATGTCAATAGGGAAAACAGCAGCAGGGGAGCAAAGGTTAAGTCAGGATTTTAGCTGTGTATCTGAGTTCCTGAAAGGACCTGTAAATAATTGTCCAATACAAACTATTTATCTTTGGTACTGAAAGAATATCAATTTTTTTCCATAGCTCTCCTTTGTTTATGCATTTATTTATTTATTTCTGCCTATTCAGCTTTTCCTTATATGTAATAGTTCCTCTTCAGAAAACTGTCACTAATACAAGCATTGATTTTTAGGGCATTAAAAACAGAAGCAGGTGTTTCTGAGGCTGTTCATGCTTTTCAGAAATACAAACAAAGCCACCTGTCTATTCTATAACTTACAGATTTGGGGGGAAAAAATGGTTTGTTTTTTTTTTATTCATCAGGCAAGCTGGAGGGAAAGTTAAAGAATATTGCTTGAAGCTTGCTTCTTACTTGTCTACTGAATTTCTGTGTGTTTTAGTGATGTAGAAGAGGTCCAGAATTTAAGTCTGTGATGTTTAATGGCAGTTTAGTGGAAAGTAATGATAAAACTACATTTTATGTAATTAATAATTTTTAAAAAAATTTTTTGCCAACCTTAAAATCCATTCAAAATGACAGCATTTCTCCATACATTAGTTGTCTGCTCTTCTTTCTTCCATTTATCCCCTACCTCTCCTGTAGCAGCTGTCACTGATGTGGTGACAGGTTAACAGAACGCTAAGGTTTTTTGCTATTTTGGAATTGGGGAAAAAACTATTCATGCCACGGTCTCCTGTTAAATGTATATTGTTGATCACTTTGCCAATTATCTTTGATTTGTCAAATCTCCATATGTATTTAAGTTATATGTAGTATTCCCTCTTGTTCAAGTTGCATTCAGATTTAGTGGCTATACAGTAGTAGCTCCTTATCTTTGAATAATAGCAGGTGCAAACCTTTCAAACCTTGGCTTAAAGTGCACATTTGAAAGCTTTAAGTGACAGACATACTGGAGTCTTTTGTAACCACATTCAGGAAGACACGTACTAGGAGGCTAAACTTGAGGCATTCGTAGTGCAGGTCTCCCAGCTAAAACTATACCATCTATTCTGTAAGCATTTCAAGAACTGTGTGTCATGAAACAAAGGTAAGCTCTGCATTGGGGTGTTTCTATAAGTAGAGCTTTATGAGCTGACTTCATTTCTAAAGTGTAAAACCTGCTTTGTTATTGGTAATTTAACAGATTTCAACTCTTTTCCCCCCTCTCCTAGATTTTGGTGTTAGTGCATTTTTAGCAACGGGAGGTGATGTTACTCGTAACAAAGTAAGGAAAACATTTGTTGGTACTCCATGCTGGATGGCCCCTGAAGTAATGGAGCAGGTATTCCTAGTGTTAAAAATAATAAAAGAATAAAAAAATACTTATTTAGTCTCTAATTTCTGGAACTTGAGACATCACCACCTTGTTTTTCCTTTCTGGTTTCTATTCCAGGTGCGAGGTTATGACTTCAAGGCTGATATGTGGAGTTTTGGGATAACAGCCATTGAGTTAGCAACAGGAGCAGCACCTTATCACAAATACCCTCCTATGAAAGTAACAATCACTTCGTATTACTTAATGCTGTTAGCTGTATTATTAATGCTGCTACATAGTTAGCACTGCTTCATTTTCAATAGCAACTCAAAATATATAAATATATGTATTCTGTGGAATATTTATTCTCTTTTAACTTCTATGTGTTTTGAATTGATTTCGCTTACAGTACCTCTTTTTTCGATTTACTGTAGGTGTTAATGCTGACGCTTCAAAATGACCCTCCTACTTTAGAGACAGGTGTAGAAGACAAAGAGATGATGAAAAAGTATGGCAAATCCTTTAGAAAACTAATTTCATTATGCCTTCAAAAAGATCCTTCCAAAAGGTAGGTCATTATTGACATGTACAGTGGAATTATTTTTTTAAATATACAGACTACTTGAAGTTCCAGTGTTTAAATATTATCTTTAAGTGTATGATTTGAATTTTGTAAATAGCAGCTTTCAATCATCTTCATCTGGGGAAAAGAAATTCACTCTTAATTGTTGCTTAAGTTTTCTTCTTCTGGGTTGTTAACCTAATCTATTTATACTTAAATATACTGTTGAATTAAACTCTGATCAAACAAAAGTCCTTGCTCTACATCTTAATTTCTTATCTGAGGCAAGATATGAATCTGGATATTGTGTGTAAGTCTAAAAAGACTGTTCAGATTGATCACACAGAACTGTTGGTAACCAAACATATCAGTCTCTTGGTCTTTAAAATAATTTTAAAATAAATAAATAATTTAATGTTGATTTTTCTCATTTTGTGCCATAAGCTTAGTATTGCCTTAACTTGGATATTTCCAGAGAAGATTACTTATTAAGAGGTATTTATTTTTTACTGTAAAGTTAGGGGGTCCAAGCTTGTTTAGAGTTTTTCTCATATTTATGTAGGCAATTGTATATCATAGTATCTTTGTGATTTGTTCTTTCTTGCTACGTTTTGTGAATGGGATAGCCAAGATGATGCAGATATCAAAGTTCTATTCCAAAAATATTGCTGAGGTCCCAAGTTCCCAGAATGATTGATTTATTTATCCTTTATTCACTTTCATGCAGACCCATTTTTGTAGTTTCTTTTGCTGAAGAGTTGGAGGAGGCACATTCTAATTAACATTATTTCCTAAGGGTATTTAATATATCACTTTTTGTAAGAGTTTCAGAGCTGGTATTTCTGGTAAAAAAAAATTGTTCTGAGAGAGCAATCCTGATTAGTGTTGTGTAGGTCTTTCATGGTGCATACTTGTCTTATCTCATCTTACACTGCTTAAGTGAGGATATTCTTGTAGGGAGTGAAGTCGTAAAGGTGACAGCAGCCATACTAATTCTACCAATACTAATAATTAAGAAAAAAGTTTACGTGGCCACATGTTTATTCGTGAAATCCTTCAAATTATTTTTTTCACTGAAGGATCATTTGTGCAATGTTTTCAGATTCCAAAGCCCCTTTCAATTGGTGATTGATAGCAAGTCCTGGTGCTTTAAGTTTGGCACTGCAGTTTTGCTGCTTACAGATAAGAATGAAATGTGTTCTGGATAATCAAGCTTCTTTTAGTTTCCAGTGTCAAGCAATTTTCAGGGCAAGGTTAAATTGGTATGAAAACATGAGAAATAAAGTATTAAAATTCCTTCTCTCCTTGAATACAGAATGCTGAGTTACCTGATCTGTAGTTACGACGTCAGTGTTAAAACACTGGTGTTTAAACTAATTACGCTAATTCATTACACTAATATTTGAAGATGTGCAATATTTTCATACTCAGGACTGCCTTGCATTGAACAATTAGAGCAGCAGATAGGTGATTAGGTTTGTGTGCCAGATAGTCTAACCAAGGAGTGAGTGTCCCTATATTGTGGGGTCATTGCTAGGTTTTTTGTGTTTCTCCCAAGCTAGGATTTAATTTTGGACAGAGATACCTCCATAGTTGTCATGTCAGTTGCGGGAGAAATGGCTGCTCTTTGTGACACATTCTAGAACTTGCATTGCACTGTTGTCTCAGACCACGATGTTCTTCTTCTGGGGGTCTGTGTGTGGGTGTCTCTCTCTCTCCCAGTGCCAAGGATGCTGCTTACAGTCCTCGGACGCAATTCGCTGCCCCGGCCTCTGTGGAAAACAGGCCCAGAAAGCATGTCTGGATCAGTGTGTCAGAATTGTCTGGCATGATTAGTGGTAGAGGAATGGAGAATACTATTTTGGATAAAACATTAATAAGAATCTAGCTTTCTGTGCATATCCCTGTTATGAGATGTGATGGTACTGGGTCACTGATACTTGTCTTAAGAGTTAATTTGAGATAGAACTTTATAACTTTGACACAGAAATTGATTTTTTTAAAAATTTTTAATTTTTTTTTAACCTTCCCCTTCCTTTTTGCACATCCAAGGTTTATTGTGCTAAGCCTGGTGGTCTTGGCTGTGTGGACACTTAGCTGTGTCAAAATTAGTCTTCGATAGTGGTATGGGCTAATGAAAAGGATGAAAGAAACCTGGAGGATTTTATTTCATCCCAAGAGATGCTTTACTTCCTCTCCAGAGTCTGCTGTAGTACCTGAGTCTGGCTTTGGCTAGATAGGCTTTTTAGATCCCTGAAGCTAAGGGAGACAAATCCTGCTGTTGAAATCACTTTGGTAGCTGTGAGATTGTG
This sequence comes from Arenaria interpres, assembly GCA_013399435.1. Classification (NCBI taxonomy): domain Eukaryota; kingdom Metazoa; phylum Chordata; class Aves; order Charadriiformes; family Scolopacidae; genus Arenaria; species Arenaria interpres. Next base: position 158,761 of record VXAK01020026.1, read on the forward strand.
ATTATCTGTTGAAAATGTCAAAAATATAAACAATGATGATGGGAAGAAAGAAGCTTGAACAGAACTGGAAGTAAAAGTGCAATGTCTACGTTTCGACCTTACAACAGTTACTTTGATTTTTATTTTATTTGTCCATTTCATTGGAAGATGCTCCTGATTACTCTTTTTGGTTTATGCATTGTGTTAATAGTGTCAGTATAGTTTCTTGTGAATACCTACAGACATCAGTGAAGTAAAAGAATGCTGGTAGCAGGTATTGATGCTACTGTTTGGAAAATGTAATTATTCTTTTATTGCTGTGGAGCGAAGTTCAGTTGCATTCTTAAAGTCACTTGGGGAAGAATATAATACCTGAGTTGTTTTTTGTTTGAAGAGTAAAATGCATTTCTGTTGGAAAAAAAAAAAAAAAGGGGAAAATTGGCAACTTAGAGACTGATATTTTTTTTTCTTTTTTTTTGGGTATTTTTGCTGTAGGGAGGCTTAATTTTTTCATGTGTGGTAAGTGAGTATGTGTGAATTAATTCAGTAGCTGTTATCATTCATTCCCCATTCATACAGTACTAATTCAAAAGTATTAGAGACGTGCCATTTAACTAACGTCTTGTACTGTATTCACTGACAGGGGTCTTTGTTTTCTGTTCTAATTTATTATTGATCTTTCAGGCCCACAGCAGCAGAACTTTTAAAATGCAAATTTTTCCAGAAAGCCAAGGTAAAACGTTTAACCCTATGAGTAAATTTTGCTCTGCCTTAAAATCTACATGAAATTTCTTCTTTCTTGGTATTGATTTTTAACTTACCATATGTTGATTTTACAGAATAGAGAATACCTGATTGAAAAACTTCTCACTAGAACGCCTAATATAGCACAAAGAGCAAAAAAGGTGAGTGTATTCACATCTTTTTCTTGACTGGTACGTACTCAAGAGAAAGCATGGACTGTTCGGTTGCCTTACATTTTAGCTGACTGACTGAGCCGTTTTCTTATGCAGTCCTTCAAAGATATTGAGCATTGAATGAATGGTTTCTGCATCCTAGCTTTCTCCAGGAGGCCCTGGTCATTTTGACTTCCTTTCTGGCCTTGCCAAAATAATACATGGTAGTTGTCATCGTACATGATGCGTTTTTTTTTTCCCGTTCCCTTCTGGAAAGCTACAGGTGAAACGGTTGTGGAAATAAAAAGCAATCTGTCAGCATGTTGGTTTGTAAACTGCAGAACTCGTATCTTCATTGATCACCTAGAGAACGAGTGAAGATACTATAAATGGTATTTAGTGAGGACTGCCTGGTTCTTTCGATTCTTTCAAATGTGACGCCCAAATGTATGCAATTTGGGTCCAAACTCTGCAAGAGTGCTGCTGAGTTATTCAGACTAGTGGACCCCTATCTCACGGGTGAAGTTAAACCTACAGCTATGGCATAGGCTGGTATTTCTGTGGTGCCTTTGGTGCTTCATTTGCTTGTGTAAATGAACTGACCGGGTGACGTACAGCAGAACTAAAAAAAAATATAATCCTTAATAGGCAAGTATTTTAAAACTAAAGCGTGAAGCAAGCTACTGTTCATAAGAGCTAATAAGCAGGAACCAATGTAGACACCTCTTGTTGTGTGTGAAAAATTATGGAACTCCCTTTCTGTGGTGACTTAACTCACCATGTGTCTTCAGTGTGAGGAACCTGCTTGGAGATTGCTCAGCCTCTGCAGGTGACAGGGTAGTGTGCCGAGTCTAACTTTCTAAAAGCAGGCTTTCTGGGAGGAGGTTTTGAGAAGAGTGCTTTGGGAAAGGAACTGTGTCAGCCTTTGTTGGCACTCCAGTTAGGCTTCAGTTACCTGCACTGGCACTTGCAAGATTTTCTGTTGTTTTTGTGAATATCCGTTTTCACGTAATTCTACAGGACTGAAATGTTCCTACAGGTGGTGGCTTATGCTTGGAAGAGACTGTCAGCAAGATCTGAATGCTTTAAGTTCCTTCTAATCTTCTTTTAGGTGAAACTAATTTGGGAGATCAGTGGCAATGATGGAGCTTTGTGAGAGGCTGGAGTAGAAAGCTGGCATGAGAGCGCTTGTGGAATGGCAGGCAGCGTGAGCAGGTTAGAATCTCCAAGGTGCAGAGGAAGGGTAGGAGTAGTTCAGCTCTCTTGCCATGTGGTGGCAGCAATGCCCACATTAAAAATTCTCTAACCAGGTGAAAAGTCATAGTCATTTGTTTTTCATATTAAATCTTGGGCCATACAGGAGTAATTTAAACATGTTCTAGTACCGGCTAGGTTTCTGATAGAGCATGTGCCTTGTGAGATTTGTCTTCCAACTGTGTCCTTAGCTCAACTTTGGAGACTGCATGTTAACTCATACGTATATGTACTTAGGTCTTTAAATAACATTGCATCTGGATTTGCAAAATGAATGCAGTGTAGTCTCCCATACACCACCAGAAATAGTTTTCTGAATGACTTTTTGGACATTTCTTTCTTATTTGGAAGGGGAGTGATTCTTAAGAAATCAAAGCTGTACAGTGCTAGAACAAATTAATAGATTTTTTAAAATTACAGTATAGATGGAAAAAATATCAAGATTCTAGCTAGTCAAAATGCTAAATTGTTTATATTTTAAAAGGACACTATTAAAATTCATATGGGGTTTAAAATGTAATTCGTTTGTTACAACTTTGCATGTAGCTGCTCTTTCAAGATACCATAAAATATAAATGTATTTTAATATTAAAACTGTGTGGTTTTATTTAAAAAAAACTTGTGTAAGGAGAGTTTGGTTGCTCAAACATTAATATGTAAAAAGTCTAAGAGATCATGTCTGGAAGAAATAACCCCTATAATGGAAAAGAGAATGTCACTAGGGCAAGAGATGGGAAGGAGCTGGTTTCCTCACTGCTTAAATTATCTTCTGTGGCACTTGATGTGAAATGCCTGTAACTAATGATCTGTAGCACCACTGCTAGCACAGATGTCAGATCTGCCCTGCAGTAATTTAATTTTTCTTGCATTTACCACATATATAATTACTTCGTGTTGTTGCCCAGAACTCCAGCCTTAGTTTAGTTTGAATTATTTTCTTTTGACATAGTGTTCTCACGTTTTGCTTCTGCCTTTACAGCTTATACTTGGCAACTGTTTTGACTAAATATGAGTTCAGGTCTGTTTGTGAAATCCTGAAAGCAGGTACACATGCTCTTGTATGTGTGAGGAAAACATTTGATGCTATAAGGATGTGTCCTGTTTTAAAACCCAATTTGATGATTAAACACCACGTACATTGTTTGTTCAAAATACTGTTTAACATCAGAGTTGTAAACTACATCTTTGTGCACATATTCCCCCTGTCCAAGTGTTTCTTTACTTGTTTTTAATTCTACTAATTTTGAAATTATGCCCTTCTTCCTAGTAATTAAGCCTAACACTGAAGCACTTCTCGAATTGACTGGACCAGGAAGAAAATGTCTTACCCCTTCCTGTGTAGAACTTTCTTAAATATATGCTGGTACTGATCCACAGAAACAAGTGTTACACCGTGCAATTTCTTCCTGGCAATTCTGGGTTTCATTAATGTGACTACTCACTTATGAGAGCATTGCCCGTGTCAAGACGAACTGGAAAAAGGCTGTGGTGAATAATCCCAGCTTAAGTGCGTTCTGGTGAGCAGGAACATGCTCTGAGACTGCACATTTGTCATTTGGTAGAACTGTGGAGCCCTAATTGCAGCCTCTGCCTTGTGAGGTGGTGTGATGGCAGAGTAGCCTGTCCTGTCCTGCTTGGATCAGGGCTACCTACACCCCTGTTATACAACAGCTTAGCAAGAGTTTAGATACACTACCTATTAACACATGTTGCAGTAGTTTTCATTTTGAACAGAATGCTAAGTCATTTCATTTGTGATGAGAATTGCTGTACTGGAATAGAGGAAATTGGAAACGGCTTCCAGTTCCACATTCAGTTTTGAAATCTCGTCACACTAAAAAATTAATTATAACTGTTAAATACGCTGTATGCCCAAAGGCCCTGGGTCAATTTTGTGGTTTATAATCCTGTTTCTTTAATTTTGAAATTCTTCTGCACGACTGCCACTTTTACAAAGTGAACAGGGAAAAACATGTATCTGCATTTCATTTTATTGCTGTCTGAAGTGCTGCTAGTAAAAAAAAAAAATTAAAATCTGAGTAATAATTGGGCTTGAATTCTATTTCTGGGAAGCTTCTGCACAGCTAACAGAAGCTCTTTAGAGCTCAAAGTTGTAAGTTCCTCGGAAAAACCTGTGACAGCATAAAGAGGTGATTAGTGTGAACGATAGTAGTTTTTATGATAAATCCAGTAGATGTACCCTTACTGATAGGCTGGAATTCTAGCTATGCAGTACAGCTAATTCAGGGAAATGATCATGCTACCCTGTAGCAGAAATTAATATTCCCCTGCATTTAATGAGGGAAATGTCATTAGATCCTAGATTTCTTGGACAACTCTAACAGCATGACTGCACCTCAGCAAGACATACATATGCCACATTTCCTTCTTTCAATAGTGGATTTAATCTGATTGATACATCTCGCCAATGACGGGTGTTAGTACAGTTGGGCTCTAGACGTATTGAAAAGCAATGTTAGTTTGAGCTCAGTTTATTAAACAAAAATGTATGTTCATTGCTATGATTCTTTGCACTTTACTAAATACTTATTTCATTGATTCTGATATATAAAGAAAAGGGACAGGTGGTATACTGGAACATTTTTTTGGGAAAATGGCAGCTGAACTATAAGTATGTATTTGGCAAGTATGTATTTGTGTGTGGGAGACCCCTCCATCGCACAGGATTAATTGTTCAGTTTTCCCAGAACACTGCTACAAATGCCAAAAATAGTACAATTGGTTTTATATTGTTGAATATTCCTAGAAAAAATAGAGGAGAAATTGGCACTCAGACCATGTTGGGTTTTTTGTTTATTTTCAAGAAGTTTTTGGAAGTAAAAATAATGAAAACATTTTTTCCATAAAAGGTAAATTTGACAGAAAGTTGACGTAATCAGCAAGTAGTGCCTGCGTTAGTGGGTAGTAGAAGTGAAAGGTGTTTTTAGGGGCAGATAAATGCAGTTGCATCAGCTTTGTTTTAACATTTTAGGTAAAGGAGGAAGACTGCTATCAGTATTTCTGCCAGGTATGCTTAAACGCAGTTATGCTGTAAAATAGAAGGAACTTCATACAGTATATGGGTTTGTCCATCGTTTCTTGCATACAGTGCTTTTATCATCTGTATAAAGTTTGTGAGGTGGGATTTTGTGCTTTTTCAAGTGGGGCTAATCTAAATACAGAATAGATGAGCTTTAAAACAAACTATGGAATAGTTGACTCAGTTGAGTGTCTTTTGTACTTCAGATGGGCATAAGCATCTCTGCAATAACTTGTATTACTTGCTTTAGCAGGGTTTAAACCTTGCACATAATTTATCTTAATCATTAAAAATTAACGCTTCTCTGTATTGGATAGTGTTATCTAGTTCATGGACTGTCATGGTCCAACTTCAGAATTCATTCATGTGTTGAATGATTCACTCTCTCTTATATAATGACATTGATCTGCTTATTAGCTAATGTTGTGTTGGTGACCTGTTGATTTGTTCAAAAATGTCTAGAACGTGGACTAACATGAGGTTGGTGTGTAATGAGACAACTTTTCTGATTAGACAGATAGCTTTAAATATTTGACATTTATCTAGCTGTTGAGACTTTTGGTACTGAAGGAGGGTTTCATTACTGTGAAATGCAAAGTATAGTGTATTCTTAAAGGTGCTGTTGAAGGAGCCTTGGTTAAGTACTCAAGACAGGATAAAGGAGGTTCAAGCGTCCGTGATGCTGGTGGTAGATTCTTTGACCAGGAAGTAAGTCTTGTAACTAACCAGAAGATAATCCCATTTTATGTTCCTGATTTTTAATGATTGAGTTTTCTGTCTCTTGTTGAGAATGTGCAGGAAGGTCCTGGTTACACCTGTTTGCTTTCTGAAAAATGAAGCCTCAAACACTTCACTTGCATGACATCCAAAACCAGATTGCTTCTCTTGGATTTGAAATGGTATTCTAAGTGGAAACTGACTCAACTGAATTAGTTATTAAATCTGTTCCCAGGCTATAGGCCAAATCAGTGTTTTGTCAATGCAGGCAGCCACAGCTGGCTTGCTAGGGTCACCTTAGTGTCACAAGGTTTCCCACTGTGCTGTATTGAGCAAGGTGGTAGAAGAAGACTTTCTGCCTGTCCTCATTCATAAAAGTAATGACGAGTTCTGGGAGGATGTGGAAGTGTGCATTACTTGGGATCTTGTACATTTTTGGGAAGTTTGTCAGGAAGGTCATGCGGGGAGATGAATTACAAAGAGGATTCTGTAGGTGGCTTAGAAGCAGTGTGGCCATCTGTTACCATTTCCTGAAAGACTAATGGAGTAGATCTGTGAGAATTTTTGCTTTTGTATGGAGAAGTTAAATCCTTAGCCTTCTTAGTTCTAAAAAAAATAAATTGAAGGGTGTTAAAAAAAGGAAAAGAACTCCAGACTCAACACTCTGAAAAGTGAGTATGTTTTCCTGGTTAGACATTGTAAAGCTTTTAGAAGTACAACACAGAAATACTGTGTGCTCTTTGTTTTGACGCTTGCGCCTGCCCTTCTCCCCCCTTCCTCCCTACTCTGTGCTTAATAGTGCTGATATTCTTGATATTCCTGGGGAGAACCGCAAGGGAAGTACAGGTGAAGGAGAACAACCTTGAGATTGTGCTACCTAGTGGTCTTACAGGGGAGTTGATTTAGCTGAGAGTGCTTTTGGCTCAAGAAGTTTAAAATTATGGCTGAAGCTGAAAACTTGAAGATTTTAATCAGAACAGGTAGTTTAAGGCTAGCAGAGCAGAAGAATGGACTGGAATAGTAATAGTTTGTATCCAGAATTCATTTTCTGTTTAGCACTGAAAAGCTGCTCCACAAGATTATTTGAAGTGTGCATCTGCAGGTAAAGTCTATGAAGTGAAAGGGGAACTAGTCAGCGGGATGACAGAGGAGGGAGTCACGGGCAGCAGAGGGCAGCCGCATCTCGCGCGCAGGGCGGCCGGTGGGGTTCCGTCCTTCCTGGGCTGTAAAGTCACACAGGCTGGGACAGCATCGCTCAGGAGCGGCTCTAGGATTGTGATTTTAAATGCTATAGCCTGGTTGAATGCACACTGCCTCTTGATATTTAACTAGAATATAAACACCGGGGTTCTACAAAATTTGATGTTATAAAACCGGCAGATTTATGTTTGTTACTTTCATGTTCGTTTGTAACTTTTTGGAGAACTACACTCAAACTTTCATTTTGATTGTCTTTTTTTTTTAATGTCTTGAGTAAGTTTAAGTCTCCTTAAAATCTGTGTGGAATTCAGAATATAAAAAGAGTAATTTCTCTTATGTGCATAAATAAATGGAAACCTTGTAGAAAATAGAAAAGGGGCAGAAATTGGAATTTCACCTTGAAGTGGTATTTTTCAGTCCTTTAATCTTGAAAGTAAGTGAAAATCATAGTAAATTCTTCTTTGAATTCTACAGTAGTAGACTATTCTTCTAAGTATTCTTTAATGTCACAATGTTGCTGACAGCAAAACCCACCTTATAGGAAGTCTTCTACTACTGAGTAAGGAAAGCTCTACATGAGGCTGTATTCGTCTTCTTTTCTTTTCCCTCTGGTCATTTTAAGCAAAGAAACAGCCTGGATGATAGAAAAGGATGGTGGAACTCGAAAATGCTGATTAAAAAGAAGGATCTGGTGATCTCTCTAACAGAGGTAGCCTTTTAGTAGTGATTCACCATTGTGATGCCCATTCATCTGAGCAGTCAGGAAAGACAACCAGAAGCTCTAAAGATCTGGATCTCTGTTTTCTTCACCTTTCAGAGTATCAAGTCATTTTGCCAATTTGCTGTATTTTTCATTAGTTTCCTTTGATTCCTACAGGTACCCTCTTGGCCTAGCACCTTAATTTGGATAGGAGTGGGAGGAGAAGGCCAGGCATGGAAAAGAAAGAAGTTATAAAAGAGCCTCTCCCTGCATGTATGAATTAGTCATCAGGTCATGCCTGATAGCCCATTTGGGATTCCTTGGTTTTGAGGTGAAGTGTTACTTTTGAGAAACAATGCAACTCCTTTGCATGATTAATTGAAAACATCCTCCTCAGCACAAGTACACATTCATGCCTGAAAGGACGATTGTTAAAAAACTGAATAAAAGAATTACTTGCAGTTAATAATAACATTCAGTAATGAAATTTATGTAGTGGAACTAATAAATGGAGAAATAATGTCTGAAAAACAAAAATCATACTTAATTACTAAACTTACACATTCGCCATGTTATTGGGATTTCTGCAAAACACTGCACTTTTTCAAAACAAAATGAGGTTCACATTTTGGAGCAGAGATAATAAGTATGTTGCAGTGCTTATGTAAAACCTCATGGTTTTGGAAACCAGAATTAGGAGTGCAGGGAGTTACCTGCACTTGTAAACAAGATGTTTAAGTGACAAAATAGCGTCTCTAGTTTGAGCCACTGCATTTTGCTACCTGAGCAACATTATCCCAGCACGAGAAGCTTCAGTGAGAGTGAAAGGAGGAGGGCTTTGGACAAGGAATCCCCCAGGGATGGGGGTTTGGCATGCTGAGCATCTGTACCCATTTTTCATTATTTCCTCTAGAGATGTAGCAATGTACTCCCTCCTCCCTTCTCCCTTTTGCTTTTAATGCCTTTGTTTTCTTTTTAGTGATCTCCCCACTGTATTCCGCTTCTAAACTGTGAGCATAGGTAAAATTTCATGACAGTCTTCTGAAGTAATGGCCCTCCCCTCTGGTGTCACACTTAATCATCATGTGAGCATGATACTGTTTGTGTTTGGATATAAAACCAAACCAGCATCATAAATAATTTAAGCAAGTGGTCTTCAGGGTTTGTTTTTTTTTTTAAACAAATTTCTATTCTTAATTGATTTGTGTTATCCTTTAAAAAAAGGATGCTCTTCAAGAACATGATTTATGAAAAGCTTGTCACCAAAGTAAATGAAATATTTTTGGCCATTATTCTAATGCAAATTTTAAATGGGATAACATCTCTCAGTTTTGCCATGTTTTGCAGACACTGCATTTGACTTGGAATTGAAGAATTCAGTTGAAATGGGCTTGGAACTGAAAGATTTGATGTTCTTATGTCTTTCTAGTGAGATAACAGATATATATGCAAGAATATTCTCTGCTCTTGCTTTTACTGACTCGGGACATACCACCTGAAGTGCTAATGACACCTCGTGTCCTCCCACAGTAAGATTACCTTGGAATACTCAAATTCAGACCCTTCAGACTGGGACTTTAGGCCATGGGAGATGTATACGTCAAATAATGTGTTTGCTTCCTGGGAGCTTCCCTGTGTTTTTCAGGCAAAAAGTTCTGTTTCATGTAGGAAATATACATACCAGAAATGTCTAAAGACGACTTTCAGGAACTGCAAAGCTTTAAATCATCTGTGTCCTTCCAGTCTGCAATTTGGACAAAACCTAAGCATGGTTGTACAATGTAGAGAAGCAATAACAGTTAATTTGATGTGGAGTATGAATGGTAACTTTTGCAAATTTTCAGGCTGCAGGACCAGCCTTACCTATCCTTTTGTGCATACATGATTTTTTTACCCCCAGGAATTTTCTGTGGCATGTGGTTGTGCGCAGTGAAGTTGAGGACTTGGATCTCTTCATACAATGACAGGTGTAATGCAACAAACCTACATAGTTCTTGCAAAGGGAAGAGGCTTATATTGTCCTTAGTGATGGCTGCACGTCTCAATTTTTATACTGAGATGAGAGTTTAAGATTAGTATCTGGTCCTGAAAGGCCAGTTGCAGTTATCCCAGAACTAGTCTCTATGCCAGATTAAATTCTTGCACTCAAAGCAGTGTCTGAGGCCTTACTTCTTTTCTAAGAAGGAGGAAAACAAAGAAAGACTAAGAGGAAGGTTTTGGGTTTGTTGTTTTGTTTTTTTTTTTTTTCCCCATTTTATTTGCAGTATACAAAGTGGCTTAAGAGGAGGAGATCCTAACACCAAATTAGTGTGATGTCTTAACACCTTTTGAGCCCTACAAAGTAGAAATGCCAGGGTGTTATTTTAGAAAGGTGGTAGTACATCCCATTAATAATTATAGTGCTGAGAAAAAATAAGGTTCCCAGTTGCATACAGCACATTCCAGTTTGCAGAATTTTTGTGGCTTGCCTTGGAATAAAAATGAGACTTCACATTGTAATGGAGAACTCGAGGGAGTTTAAGCCAACAGTGAAGGGATTAGGATGTTCACATGACCTGTGAGACTGGGTTGGATGGGGACTCTTGAGGAAGTGCCTCAACTCTTGAATAAAGGATGGTGTGTGCACATGGGCATTTGTGCTCTGTCATGGACCTCAGATTTTTTTTATTATTATATTTTTTATTTTTGCGCAAATGTGATTACAGGGTAGGTGTCCTTATGCAAAAGAAAAATAAAATGTTCTTTTCCATGAAAATATGTTGTAGCAAGTGACTTCTCCGTGGCCTGCCCTTTGCTTCAAGTGCTAATCCGTGATTAAATGTATAACTGTTTTAAGCAAAACGCTTGTGCCATGATTGGATAAATGTGATGATAGGTTGATTTCCTTCATTGCATTGGAATGCAAATAAATGCATCAGTTTTGGGATTAAAATTTGTTTTTGTATCTTAGGAACCATTCAGGAAAGGTTTACAAGAGGGCTAAAGGTAAAAATTGCTCTACAGGCTTAAGATGTGTACAGAAGGAGCTGGTGTGGGTTGGGTTTTTTTGAGAGAAAAATACACAGAGCAAAATACTGTGCTAAAATCAAAACTGTGTTCAGTAGTGTCCTATTTCTCATTGTTCTCCTTATAAAAGAGCTGTCATGGGAACTGGCATTGTAAATACTTCCCATGAAGTTGTATGAGACGTGAAGCTCTTGGGACTTCTGATAAAAAACCAAACCAAACAAACGAAAACAACAGGGGCGTGTGTGCATGCGAAAAACCTCACCTTATGAATTACCAAGTAATACTGACACTTCAAAGAGCAATTCAGCATATCTGTTTTATAAGAACGTCTGGAATCTGTGTAACAGGGGAGTCCTGTACATTACCACAGTCTTAGGGAACGGTAAGGATGGACAGCATCAGTTGTGGTCTTTCTCTTTTCTGCCTGAAAGTCAAATCTGGGCTCTTACTAGGACAGACTAGAAAATAAAAACAGCCAAGGTGTTTAAATAACCACCTTGTCATTCCTGCTCTCTGGGGCATGTGGGATTGTGCATATGTTGAATATTGTACTAGCAGATGTAGCTGAAGGGCATCAGTGGTAGAATAAAAGACAATTTTATCTCCAGAAAAAGCCAAGCTAGTTGATTCATTGGTGATTCGTTGGACTGCAGCATTTCCAGAAGGATGTGTGGTTTCTTTTTGGTTTTTTTGTTTTTTTTTTTAAAAAGGAAAAAGATACAGATTGCCTTCTGTAGATATGCAAGTGCTAAAAATGAAGAACAGCACTGACTGTTCTATAGTTAGAAATAAATAGATAGCAGTGTCAGGGTTCCACAAAGACTTTTGCAGATGTGGTTCAAATGGGTGGGATCTACACACTTACCCCTTTCCAGGAATTGACGAACATATTACATTTGGGCTTTAATTTTTCTATACATGGAGGGCACCGAGGCACCTTCCATGTTACTGAAATGTTTAATGCTCATTAATGCCATCATTTTTGCTTACACAAATGCATCATATTTACTATACTTTCATGTCACTGTACTCTTATGAGGAGCAGAGTTTAAAATGTTTTAAATCGATCCAAGACTCTATCCCAAATGTTCAGTTGCTGGAGACTTTAATAGAAATAGCTTAGATAATTGAGATGGGGCGGGGGGGAGTCAAGATTACTAGTTCAGTCATCTTCCTGTAGAATGAGGAAAGAAGCAATAGATGCATAATGTCATTCTTGCTGAAAGAATGGCTTTTTAATGTGCTCTAGATCGTGTGCTGTACCATGTATGAATTGCAGTTATGTTTTAGGTTTGTATGCATTGGTATCATGCGGTGTGTTCTTTTAATGCTTTTTTTTTTTGGTAAAATTAGCCAGTGAAATAAAATACTAAATCTGTAAGTGGGCCCAGTTTTTTGCTGTTTTGAGTAGTTGTGAATAAGGAAGTAGAAAGATCTTAATATTCAGAAAATGTTCATTCCCTTCCCTGTCACCCTACAAAAATAAACTTGTAAAGAGATTGCAGAAGCAAAAGAATCAGTGATGAATAATAGATTCTTCTTTCCCCAGTCTCTAACATCTACGTATAGCAAGCACATCAGTGCCTAGAAGACAACAATTTATGTTTTGCTTCCTTATGCTGTAGCCTGCTTTTTATCAGGCTTTGGGAAACACGGGCAGCTTATGCATTCTGATGCTGGAGTTCTCTTTCTGTCAGGCTGGCTTGGGCTGACCTTCAGTGGACAGGATTTACAGTTGCCCTGTTCAGCTGGTTAAGCAGACATTCTCCTGGAAAGCTGAAATTTGTTGGCTGAAAATGTTAACTTAGCTGTATCCTTTAAAAGGGTGAGGACCAATAGTTCTGTCAGTAGCTTAATTTATTCTTAAATCTTTGACTCTGGTGTATACTGGAATAAGCTTTAACCAGGAACAACATATACAACAATAATAATAATAATAATGTGATGCTTAATATTTTTGTGATAGTCATGTTGTTTTCATTCCCTAAATTGCCCAAGCATTCTCTGTTGCAGCTGATGTTCATAATGCCTTTCTCCCACAGCTGTGGTAATGTTGTCAGTGACTTGTTAAGTTTTTCCTGCTACAAACTGCTTTTGGTTGTAGATTACAATGTTCTGAGCTGCTTTTGTGTTGGATGCAGTTTAAATGCCAGTCATTCAAAATCATTTTTTATTCCCTGTGTGCTCTTCTGATTTATGTGAAATATGTTTTCTGTTATGTGCTAATTTGTCTTTGTAAGGCTGAAGGCTTTCATTGTTTTCTTTATTAGCTAAAGTTATGATTCAGTTTAGGCCCTGTTTTGGAAGGAACATTTAGGTTTTTAAAACAATAAAACCCAAATTAGAATTGAGCATGTTTTAACTTGTTTCCCTTTCCTTCTGAAATATTTACTGAGAGAGATATAATCCTAGCATAAAGAACTATCGATGCGATGTATTTTGACTAAAGCTATTGGAGAAATTGCATTTGTATAGCTACTGTATACAGTGTAAAAGAACTTCCTTCTTATTTTTGTAGAGATACGAGAAGTTTGTTTCAGTTCCATACTCTGTCTTGGATTTGCCTTGTGGCCTTGGATGAATCACTTCATTTGTCCTCTTTATTTCCGTCTGTAAAATGGGAGGCCTGTGGCATGGCACCAGGAGAAATGTGTATTTTCAACTGCTGTAATCCTGCAATAATTGGGGTGAAATGCAAGCATCCTGCCTTTTATATCAGTCTTACAGTAGTATCTCAAATGGCAACCAGTAATGAAATTCCAAATATTTACAATATTCCAAATACAACCCTTGTTGTATATTCTTGCTAGGGATGGTGTCAAGACTGTTGTTCTTCTCGCCTTCCATTTGCCTTTTCTTCCCTGTTCATCCAGCACTTCAGAAATTAATTTTTGTCCTAGGCTAGTACTGCTCAAGACAGCCCTTCGTACACAGGCTTGTAAGAAAAATAATGGAAGGGCATTTATAATTTGTTTGGAACAAATCAACCTGAAACAGAGTGGATCTGAATGAGAATATGGAATTAAAACTACCTATAGAACCAATTGCTAATGTCATTTGAGGATAAGCATCTGTTCTCATGTTGCTGGACTTTTCTTGCCAATTTCAACACTGGCAAAAGAGAGATCAGGAAGTTGGACTGAAGTTCACTGACAATTTTAGGCTTGCTTATAAAGGTCTTCAGGGATGTCTTCCCTCCAGCAGGTTGAATCATGAATTTGCAATCAATGTGGTGTTGTGATGGAAACCATGGATGTAGTTGCCAAATGTTTACAGTCCTAAAAATCCCCCCATAGAAAGAAAAGGGGGACATAGAAAGGAGACACTTTAACTGTCTGTACATAAACAACAGGAGTTCAAGATTGCACTACGTTCTTCCTGATTCATGCTTTCTTTGAAGGACAGCTCATATGAAGGAAATGCTATACTTTACTGTAAAATCTTGACTGTTCTCTCAAGAGTAAAACATCATAAACAGGGCACGAAGTTTCTTGTTCACTGTATGGCATTCTTTGAGGGCTATGCATTACTCATTCCTAAGTTATGCCTTCGAGTCTTCAAGATCAGCAGAGTTTGAACTTCTTTCTTCTTGTCTTTGGGTAATTCTTTTCTCTCCCAGGGTAATACTAGAAGTCAGATGAATGGTTTGTCTTGCATATCCTTGACATTGTTCATTCACATTAGTTTCCTTTAGCGCTTTATTTTGAGGGTAGAAAAACTCTTAATGTCCATATTTGTGAAGTGTATTTTCAACATATATTTTGAAAAACACTTGTGGAGCAGAGATGCTGGGTCTTGAGTTGCCCTTGGAGGCATTCATCATGTTGTATTGTCTCTATGAATTTGGGTAGGAGTATCTTTGCTGTTCGAAAATATCTTGATGGTGGTTTTGATGTCTGTTTGTGTGATCCCTTCAGATCTGCTGGTATTTCTGTCAGCTTTTCTACAGGTTCCTGCAGTGACCAGTGGGGCTGAGATTATTGGCAAAGCACAGATGAATACTTTGTGCGGTGGTAAACACAGCTTTCTATAACTTTATCCATCAGTAGCTATCTAGTTTATTTTTTAGATAACAGCTGAGTGTTATGTGTCCATGAACTGTCTTAATAATTTTTATGTAGTGATTTTTGTGTTGGCCCGTTGCAGTGTTTTTGTTAACTTCTCCAAGCTGTGGCATTTCAAAGAGTAGCTTAAGCTGCCCACCACCAAAGGAAAGAATTTGTAAGCTTTGCCATAGGGGACTATGGTTTGATGGGAGAAAATGGGATAATCATTTTCCTCTCTCTTCCCTGATGGGCATACCATAATGTTTTTTGCTACAAATGCCTGACACCCAAGGCATAGATTCCTGTTGCATTGAGCAATGCGAGTGCTTAACAGGCTACAGTTCAGTAAGTGTATGTATATAACTATTTTTCAGCAAAATAATTCTGTGTATTGCACACCTGTTCTTGTAAACTGAAAGGAAACAAAATAGTAAGGTATGCGAGAATGTCATCTAGAGAAACTGACTCTGCTTTCACTCTGATGAAGATGCGTTTCTAACAGAACAATTCTGGCTCTGGTACCGCTCAGTGATTGCGTATCTTTATTCCTTTTTTTTTTTCCTTCTTCTCTCCTCACAGGCCTGTTACAACAGCCCTTCTTGTGCTTGCTGGAAAAGGTTTTTCCTGAGTTGAAGGTTGTTTAGGCCTGTAAGGACAAAAGGGATATACAGCTTTATCTCATTCTGTGACAAACACTTCAAGAGTAATCTAAAAGGTCGGAAAGACTCATCTGTGATTAAGTGGAAGTCTTCTGAAGATTTTATTGTAGAGACTTGCCATACCTTTATAAAAATGTGTTCGGTTTTAATTCTGCAATGTGTTGTGAGACAGGGGTGAAAAACGGGTTAGAGCAGAAGATAGATTGTGTCCTAGCAAAATGGTACTTGGGGTAGCACAAAAGACAGGTGTTTGGTGGCCAAAGGCAAGTATTTAAGAAGAATGTGTTTCTTTAAGGGATAAAATTGCTTAAATTTTATCTTCTGGTTACCAAAAGGTCTTAAGGCTTTTGATGTTACTTAAATTGTCTTTGTCTTGATAAAACAAACTTAGTATGAAAAGAGGATTACTAGAAACTGGTGGAATAAGTATAGTCTGAAGGGTTGCCTTCATGCTTATGTTTTCTTTTCTAAGCAAAGATACAAGTGGTCAATGCTGGAGCCTATTGGTTGGATTGATTATGACTGTTCTTAAACTCTTACAGATGATCATAGTCTAATACACATTATGAACATCGCAACGGGTGCTGATCCCTACAGCTGATTCATATCTCATGTGGTGCTACTGTGGTCTCCAAACTTTGCAATTGTCATTAGAATGCTTAAATGCTTATCCTAGATGCAACCCTTCTGAAAGTAGAAATAATATGTTGATTTGAGAAAATACCAAATTATTTTTTCCTCAGGTAAAATTGTCCTTTTTAGTTAAATATTTGATACCAATGATATTCACACTCTAAAATGTGTTTCTATGCTACTGTTCCTGTTTCAGAACATAAAATAACAGCATTGTGCCTATTCATGCTTTTTTCATGAAGAGGTATTTGTGTGAGAAAGTAGCATATTAAAAAAGATCCTTCAAGCAGGTAGTTTGACATTTTTCTTCTTTATCTCTAGGAAAATGTGTACTGATGTGTAATGTTGATTGCATAAATTAATTCATGATGAAAAAATTGCAAGGATACTTA
This sequence comes from Arenaria interpres, assembly GCA_013399435.1. NCBI lineage: Eukaryota > Metazoa > Chordata > Aves > Charadriiformes > Scolopacidae > Arenaria > Arenaria interpres. Next base: position 175,286 of record VXAK01020026.1, read on the forward strand.
GAAAAAGGCTTTTTATACTGAAAAGCCGACAACATGTTTATAATGTTTGCATGTAGGAAGGGAAGAAAAAATTCTGAGCCTAATACCGAAAGCTGAATAAACAAGAAAGAATGACAAAAGATTGTGTGACAGTTTTAAAGAACTTAAACTAGCATGCCCACAAAAGGGAATGGAGAAAAATGTATGCTGCGTCTGGGTTTATTTGCTCCCTGTTCATATTTATTTGTATGACTTTTTGGGAATTTACAATGCTTTCTTACTATGGATGATTAGGGCTGCTACTGCAAATGATGTTCCAGCTCCTCCATTTGTGCAAGCTCATGATCAGCTAAATGAAAAAGCTGGTTTGGCTGCTACCTAACTGTGTTCCATGTCTGCACAGCTATAGGGGGACAGATGAAAGCCTGAGGGGACTTGGTGTGCCAGATTGTGCACTCCAGTCATGATGCTGGTTGGCGTCTTGGGAGTACGTGATTTTGAGGATCTTGAGGGATTGCTGCTGCCAAAGCAAGATGATCCAACTTCCCTTTCACTGCCCTTTTTGTTTCTGCCTCTTTGCTTACAGTCTTTGCTATTTGACCTCGAGATGGGCAGATTTAACCCATGAATCTGGCAAAAAAACTTGTTCAGAAAAGAAAAAAAAGACTAGTTTATCTCCCAGGCTGGTGGGTTGAATCTGCTCACTGTACTACCAGCTAAGTCGTGGTGCAGCCTTGCTGAACATCTCAGGGTTGTCTCTTTCCACAGTAGTAAACTAGTAGATTGTCTCAGTTGCCTTATCTTAGCCCTTTAATCTGGTTCTCTGGCTGTTTTAATTCCAAAGCCTAAAACGCTTTAGCTGTACGATGTAGATTTTGTTCCTTTACTTCTTCTGGTGTATTTTTATTAACTTTTATTAATATGAGCTTTTTATTAATGTAAGCTGAATATGGTAAAATGCTAGCCATGTCCTGAAATACTTCATGTGTGTTACTGCTAATATGCATTTTAATGAATGTGCTCTGGAAGGACACTAGAAAAATTTGAAGAGAAGCAACACTGTACTAGCATCAAGTCTGTTATTAGTTTTTATTACAACAGAAATTTAAGCTATTTTATTTCCATCCTATATGTGATGTTATACAGGTTTATGATGAATGAAAAGATGATTAATTTATTTGCAGGCGTGGTGCACAGCTCTTCCTCTGTCCTGTACCCCGGGTACATGCCCTCACTATGTGACTGAGTCTTTGTGGCTTTAACCAGAACTAAGCCTGGGCAAAGCCACTGCTAATCAAAAATTGTGCAATTAATTTGCTATGTAATGCAAATGTTAAGCAGACCCACCAATAAAAAAAAATGTCGTAGGCAACAGCTTCACATTTTTGAAGGCTGAATAGGTTGGGTACTTTTCTTAAATTATGATTTCTTTCCTGTGAATATGTGTGCTGGTGGTAATCAGTCTGATTGAAGCAGAGTAAAAGTCTAAACTTTTGTTTTTCTGCCTTCATACACCTTTCAAGAAAATCATTTAATTTAACACAGTATTTTATTTTGCAGTAACTTATTTTCTTTTCCTTAAGGTGTTTTTTTTATTGCTTATTAAAAGGCAATCTATTCAAAAACTTGAAATGCACACCATTTTCATCAGTCAAGCTTTCTCCCATAACTCTCTGCCAGCATCATTAAGCCCCATTAAAATCATTCTAGTTAGAATAAGTTTTCAGAAAACTGAAAATGGATGCAGAAGAGATTTTGATTAGTGCATGATGTAGTGTGTGAATGTATCTGTAAACCATTCTATTCTATTCTGTTTGAAAAGCATGTTTTTGGTTGTGGTTGATGTCCTTTAATAGGTCTGTGTATAACTGTTGGGAAAATACTTATGCTGTTAAACAAAAGTCTGTGTCAGGACTGTTCCTTGAAGGATAATAAATTGTATCCACAAGCACCAGGCAAGTCATCTGCCAGATTAGCTTGTATCTGTCCTAATCCCTGATGATGTAGACAGTAAGAGCCCACTGATTGTGCCTGGGCTGATTGCAGCTGAGTGAGAAATTGCTGTGCTGCTGCTTCTGTTGACTTTTGCTTGGTCGTCCCTCCCAAACACACATGAGCTTTTTGAGGCAGCTAGAGCTGCTCAGTTGGTGCATTAGGAGCCTGGCATGGGAAATGACAAAAAAAGTGTAGAATTTGTTCCTCTAATGATGGACTAGGATATTCCCACGGTGTCATGCATAGGTTTCCCCTCTTCCCAGTTTCGAATGGGTACAAAGTACAGAGAACCCGAGTAATGCGCTCTTACTTAGTTGTGCAGGGAAGAAACATAAAGAAGGAATATCATAAGGACTGAAAAAGGTACAGAAATGTGCTTAGTCTTTCGAAATGTGCAAAAGGGAAGGGAGAAGAGCAGCTGAGTGCTGGAGAGCTTACCTGGACGAGCATTTGAAGTTGTGCAGTGGGAACTGTATCTTGGTTCAGAAACATGAAACAGTTGGAGAAACTAGTTCTAATCTAAACACTAATGGGTCTGCTGCTTCTTGTGCTGTGCTTTCAGCCATCTCATGGGTCTCATAAGGCATACCAAGGTGTGGGATTTGTTCGATGTTCTTCTGTTTTGCTCAAATAGGCTGAACATGATCTAGGGAAAACAAGTGTGTTGTCAGGCTCTGAAAAAAACAAGATGGCATCGGAAGAGTATTTGATTTTCAGATTTAGCTGCTGGATACTCCTATTAAGCCTTGTTAGACTGTTTGATCTGTAGGAGTTTGCCCAATTAGTTTGGTGTGGTGCATGCCTGCCTACCTTCTCAGTCTGCATACAGCTGCTTTTTTTGTTTGTTTTTTTAAGGATAATTTTACTCTTAAAGTATCCTTAACATCTTTACACATTTTGAAGCTTTTTCACAGAACAACTAAATTTTTAAGACTTGTGTCCCAAGAACAACCTTGTGTAATTTCTGCTTCCTTGAATAGCCTCCTTTCATTTCAAGGGTTAGTTCATAGTAAGCAGTTGTCATCTATTTGAGCTTGTTCCTAAGCAGTTGTAAAATATATTCAAACCCTGTTTCCCTATATGAATTTTGTATAGCTTAGCTGTTCCCATTGGCTGAATGATGACCCCTGAAGTTACGTATTCTTCCAGTATGAATACAGAACAAAAATAACAAAGAATTGCTGATTAACCATAACACCAATAAAGGCTAAAGATGTCTGTGTAATGTAGAACACAATATTTTGGTAGGTCAGACGAGTACCAGGTTCCAGTGGTCACCTGCATAAAACAGAAGATGGGGACTGGGAATGGAGTGATGATGAAATGGATGAGAAGAGCGAGGAAGGCAAAGCTGCTGTTTCTCAGGAAAAGGTAACTTTTGTTTGTGCCAAGACGTTTACACTCTGCAAGATGCCCTGTCTTGATGTTAATTGTTAGTATTTCTAGATCTTTAATGTATAAAGCTGCATAGCTCATATCTCACTGCATTTGTTTTCCAGTCACGAAGAGTAAAAGAGGAGGAGAACACAGAGGTAAAAATATCTTTATCAATTTTTTTTTCTTCCAAGTGTTATAATGAAGGGATTTCTTTTTCGTTTCTGTTGTTAAAAATGTAAATTGAGGTGGGAGTGTTATTCTGCAGCCTTCTCTAGCAAGTACTTGTGAAGAAAGAGTTGTATGCAGTTGGGCCTGTAACAGTTAATTTGAGCACACACTGGGTAAAATGGATAGGAAATTTAAAGTCACGTTATGTTTGTGCCCAGGAGAGTTGGTTAAAATAGGTAATTTGACTGTTTTTAATGAATCTTCATAACTGGATCATGCTAATTACTGTCTTCTTGTTAGTGTAATGATTGTTGCTTTGGAGTAGCCAGAAGATCTCCAAATAATTTTTCATTATTAGGATTTGTATCACGACATGTAGCTTGTAATTAAAATGCGTCATCCCATATACAGTAAAATAGATCAGTACTGTGGTATAGCGAATTAATTCAGGGGAATAAAATACGATATTGAGTTTCATGGCCCTGTGCTGAGAGTATGGGAAGCATTGGTGCTATAAATAATTGCTTAATGGGATTACTGGCTTACAGCCAAAGTGCTGTTTTAAAAATGTCTATTCCTTGGGTGGGTGACCCTTGCCACTTCACCTGCAATTTTAGATTCTTTGATTTTCATTGGTGTCATAGAAATCTTCTAAAAGACTAACAGCTTCCTGTCAGGTTTCTTCCTGTTGTCTCCTGTGATGACCCCAGTCTTTCTGTTGCAGAGCTAGTTTACGTAGTGCTTAGGCATCTGAGATGTCTTACGTAAGTTGAGTATAGGGAAAAAAAAGGACAGTAGACAGTCTTTTTATGTCTTAGAAATTGAGAGTTCTACAGTTTGTGACTTAGTTTGTACAGGTAACTCTTTTGTTATGAGTTGTTTAGTTTATGACAGATAAAAAAACTTCTGCTTGAAGTCTTCTGCTGATTTTTGTTTTCCTAAATGCTCCAGAAGTTGACTTGGAACTGACGAGTGCAGCTTGTCATTGTTGGTGTGTGCCTGTTGGTCTTTTGGCTGCACGTTCCTATACACTGAGATAACAGGTCTGTTGAAGAAAATAATAGTAGTAGTTTATATGAATGGAAGGAAATTACTGAAGTAGAAAAAAAAATCTAGTTCCCTTTAATTGATTAAATAATTTTCCAAATATTCATAAACTTTTGTTTAAAATACACAGATAATGAAATACAGGTCTTGTGTAACACTTTCACATTAAATCAACTTTAAAAAAAACACAACTGTTGGAAACCAATTAGATTTGTGGAGCAAGTCTTTATTTTGGGCAGACTTGACTGTAACCTTTGAACAGGCTTCTGTCAGTGGTCACAGTATGCCAAGTTGGGTATAAAACCATAGTAGGGTAGAGGACCCTGAGATACTCTGTATGTGGGGTATACTTTTGCTTGAGACTTCATATAAATGTTAGCTGAGGGCTGGGGAGGGTTTCATAGTGTGAGGAAGGAGCGATAGTGTGAAAGATACCCATATTCTTGATTTTTTTCTCTGTGAAAGACACTCTGTGAGCTGTGATGCCAGCTTTGACATGCTACTAGATCTTTGCAGATGGGTAGATGCAAGACTTCTGTAACAACCAAAGCTGTTACACAAAAACAATGTGAGTAATAGCTTGGTATTCTCACTGTGTGCATATTATTTAATAGGTTATTGGACCTTTGATGCAAGGTGGATTAAAAGCTATTACACTCAGTGCTTTATGCAGGCCTTATCATTTGTGTCTCTGTAGTTGAAATATGGCAGTTTTACTGGTATCAGCTATATTTTAGACTGTGTTACTGAAAGTGTTTAAAAGGTTTTTGAGAGTTAGAGGATGTGTAAAATATTCTGTGCTAACTTCAAACTGTTAGCATGGCAAGTATTTCGGGATTCTTTTTTTCCATTGGCATCCATTATAAGACTTTTTACTTTCTTCTTTAATAGTCTCAGCCTGCTGTTAGCGACGAATATAGTGAAGTTCCATGTGCCGTGAATCTTGTCTTAAGATTAAGGTAAGAGATTCTTCTATTTATTTTAGCATTCCTTTTAGTTGGCTGTATTATTCTTGATCTCCCTCATTACTTCCATAATATTAACATAAAATAAGTGTTAGTCTCTTTAATCTCCCAGTATGACCAGTATGAATAGTGTTTCTGTGACTAATTGCTGTCTTTTAATTGCTAACTGAAGTAGTGTAAAATGAAAAGCAGAATATGAATGTGGCTTCAGGCTAAGTGTACCCTTCATTAAGTATTTTCTTTCTTTTTTTCCTTGCAATGCAGGATCACAGTGAGAGATTTTTAATGAGTTTCTTTCACACTTCACCAGTCAGCCTCTGACAGAAATAAACCATAGCTGTATTGCAAGTTGCCTACTCAAAACGTTTTTCACTGGCAAGTTTGATCAGCCACTGTGGAGAAGTCACAGAGATTTTAGAGAATGGATACAAATATGTTGTCTGACTTAAATTTATACAACGTTAAAAAGAGTCAGATTACCTTTAATTAAAATCAGTGTATAACTAAGATTTGAATTGTTTAATTATGCAGTCTAGTTCATGGATAAAAGTATTTTTTCATAGGAAGCTTTGATAACTTTTTATATATTTACAACCATTTTCCTTAAATGGTTAACTTAGTTAAAAAACTTACTGCCACTCTCTGTAAAACTTGTTTACATCCAGTTTGTATTGACATGATATCTATGAGAGGTTGTAAACTCTTAATTATTGCTATGTGGGAAAGTTAAATGTTATGGGCTTTTTATGCTGACAAAAAGATAAAAGTAAAATAGAGAAATATTTACAAAATTGCAACCAGTGTGTTGCAATTTATGCGTAACAGTAGCTTTAAAACAGTAACATCAAAAACTGTTAGTAATCAGAAAAAAAATCTACACAGAGTGAGTACCAAGTTCCAAAATCTATTATCTTCCATTTTCTTTGACTACTTTTCTAGGGACAGCTGCAAAAAATTGCATGGCTGCCAAAGGTTGTTTACTGAAGGGAGGAGTAATAAATTTTATTGTGGGGAGAGAAAAGATTAGAGATTATTTGGAATCGGTTTAGTTGTCCAATTTACATAACTGCCCAGTTATGCTATCAATATTCTTTTTCATCTCTCTGCTGACAGACAGGTAGATGAAACCATTTACAAAACAAACTAATTTATACTGCTTTGTGGATGTTCTAGTGCGGTGCTCTGGGTACTTTTAAATTATGATGAAACCTATAGAGTGATTAGCTTCTACCCAGTTACTTGCCGTGTTGGCATATCCACAGGGCAAACATTTTAGTCCTGCAAGTACAGTGAAATGTCAGGGATTATGCTTTCGGTTTTCTGCAGCTCTTAAACCAGAAGATTGATCCTAGGAGACTTGAGTTTCCAAACTCTTACTTGCACGATGAACTTCTGTTCCTGTTAAGAATCCTCTTAATTGATGGGTGAAAAAATTCTCTCCCTCTGGCCTCACTAAAAGCAAGTCTGTAGTAACGAGATTAATGTGTTACAATTATGAAGGTTTAGATGGTTACTGGTAGAGAGGAAAGAAACAATAATTTCAATTTTAGGAACCAGAAAGTTTTCCTTTAAACAAAACAAAATAGTCTTGAACAGCAGATACACTCTGGGGCCTGGGAACACTGTTGGCAGGGTCTTGGAAAAAAATCCAAAAATAGATGCATAGTTTTGCAGAATGAATTTTGTTAATTTCAGCTGACCTACATTGGAGGGAAGAATGCTCCGTGGTGCAAACCCCTGCCCCCGTGCAAGCTCTGGCTGTGCCCTGTCTCAGTGGTGGGAGGTGGGCCGAGTTGCACATCTTTGCACTCTGTGTCTGGGTTTCCTTCTGATGGAAACCTGGGCGTGTGAGTAGGGTCAGAGCTAGCACATAATCAACGTGCGTGTGGAATGTAAGAGTGCGGGGTATACCAGACAGCACCCTTTTTGTTTAGTTGGGACTTTGTGAAGTGCCTATCTCAGAATGAGGACTACAAGCTCCCTATACCTCTGCCCGGTGGTGTAGATTCAGAGTTAATGCTTAAGCATTTCTTTATATTTGTGACTGTAAAAGCAAGAGTTACTTGTTTATGGAACCGTCACAGAAATTCAGGGCAGCTGCTGGCTGGCTGCTATGTACATTGTGTTTAGCAAGGTATCTCTGATGGCATTTGAGCAGTTGTGCTTCCCCTCCGCTGTTGACCACAGGAGGAGAACAGGTGAGGCTGTTGCGGGCATGGCAGGGCTGTACAGTCTGCAAGATACTTGTCAAGAATTACATTTGAGTGTCTTGTTCTTCAGTAAGTTAACAGAAACCTTATTTGGGGAAAGGAGCTGATGATTATTTGTTAACTTTTAACAAAATACTTGTGTTTCTTCCATTATTGGATTACCTGTGAGGAGTTATCTCAGTTCATTCTCCAGTCAGTGTCAAGTATCTGTCAGTATATTCTGTTAAAAGCTTTTCATCTTTGATCTTACTGTAGGCACATTAATACTGGCCCTGGTCTGGCAGTGAGTGGTTGTACCTGAGAGTAGAGGACTCCTGTGTTCTGCACCTTTTGGGTCTAGATCTAGCTGCAGCACACAAATTCGGAAAACACAGCTCTGGAGAAATAGTGACTATGGTAACAGTACAGTGCTGCTTTATGGACGCTGGATTAGGAGTTTCCTTTCCCAGCCTCAGGGAGTCCTGATGCTTGGACCTTACCACTGTGCTAAACAAAGGCCAGAGTAGGTTTGAGCTGGCTTTCCAATGATGTATTGACAAGCTTGTGCTACACCAGGAGATGTAAGCGACAAATTACAGAGATGCTGTTTTGGGAAGACAGTAGTGTTCAGAATATTAAAGTGTTAGTGCTTTAACTTGTTGCTGTAATCTGTTTTGCACTAATTCAGCTGTTTTTCCTGTTTTGTTAGAAGAAGTGCAGTTATATGGGGGTTCCTTCATAAAAGTCTGAAAAATAAATTACATCCTGTGTCACAGAATGTAAACCTGGAGGCTCTCAGATACTCACAGCCAGTCCTGGGTTACAGAGGAAGCCACCTTCTGCGTTCCAGCCGTATCCAGCTGTCCTTATGCTGGAAGCTTTGCAGGGTGAATGAGCTTATGTTTAGGGCAGCTTTATATGGAGGCTTTATATGGAGCCTCTGTTGTGTTGTAATTAACTTACTGAGCAAACATTTATTGAGCATCTAAAAGTAAAAATACTGCTAGTTTTGCAATTTGTAGTGAATAAAAGTGGTGCAGATCTCTTGCTTTTTGTCGTGTAGCGTTCCCTTGGGATTGTAAGGTAGTAAACAACTGATATCCTCAAAGGGGTTTCTGCATTTATCCACCTCCACTGCAGATTTTAAGCTATTCCATTGATGTCTTCTGATGAATTGATCATTAAGTCATGTAGCTGATGGAGACTTGAGCACATCAGAGGATATTTGTGGGATTTGTTAAAATGAATCATAAGTTGTGAACCATATTATTATGGAGCAAGTTAGCTACAGTATGAGGATAGAAACAATTTCCTCTGATGCTTCATCTACTACTATTATATAGCTTTTAAAGTATGGCTTGATATTCAGATAAACATTGTGAACATTAGATGCCAGAAATGAAGACTCAAAGCTCAGTATATTATCTAAAATGTGGGAAGCTTTTTCTTTTAAAATAATTCACTTGAGGCAATCAAATTATATAAACTGCAGTAGTTTGAGTTCAGAACAGACTGGGTTTAGATGCTGAGAATTACTGTTTAAAAAAAAAAGATTCAGTACTGATGTGGGTAAAAACATAAATACTGGCAAAATACAAAAGAAATTGACTCATGGGGAGGATGAGAGGGGAAGGGAAGTAAATACATCAAGAGAAGGCTCAGGAAGGTCTCATCTCTTCATTGCTTTCCTTTTACTTCCCCAGAGAGGGGCCATAGGGTAAGGTGACAGCAAAAGGTGAGCATCTCAGAAGGGAATGAGCCCTGCATGTGTGATGGAGGCTGGCTAGGCTAGGACGTGAGGGGAGAAGGCATTTCCCCAAAGTCCTCGGGCAAGAGGGATGGTGGAGAGAAAACTCCGCTGGCGCTTGTGGTACTGCTGAGTCTTTGGCTGGGGAACTGCTTTGCTTGCAGAGAGTTTGTAATGAAAGTTGCTGCATAGAATCATAGAGTCATAGAATCATAGAATAGTTTGGGTTGAATGGGACCTTTAAAGGTCATCTAGTCCAACCTCCTCTGCAGTGAGCAGGAACATCTTCAACTAGATCCAGCTGCTCAGAGCCCCATCCAGCTGGACCTTTAATGTTTCCAGGAATGGATCTACCACCTCTCTGGGCAACCTGTTCTGGTGTTTCACCACCCTCACTGTAAAAAATGTATTCCTCATATCCAGTCTAAATATACCCTCTTAGTTTAAAACCATTACCTCTTGTCCTGTCACAACAGGGCCTGCTAAAAAGTTTGTCCCTGTCTTTCTTCTAAGCCCCCTTTAAGTACTGGAAGACTGTTACAAGGTCTCCCTGGAGCCTTCTCTTCTCCAGGATGAACCCAACTCTCTCAGCTTGTCTTCATAGGAGAGGTCCTCCAGCCCTCTGATCGTTTTTGTGGCCCTCCTGTGGACCTGCTCCAACAGGTTTGTGCTTTTCTTGTGCTGCGGGCTCCAGAGCTGGACACAGTGCTCCAGAGCTGGACACAGTACTCCAGGTGGGGTCTCAGGAGAATGGAGTAGAGGGGCAGAATCACCTCCCTTGACCTGCTGGCCACGCTGCTTTTGATGTAGTTTAGGATACATTTGGCATTTAGAACCTGATGGGTAGAAATAACTTAATATGAGACTTGGGAGTGTGGGACAAAAGGTTTGAAGAGTAGTAGTGTCTGGAGATTTGGGACAGGGAAAAGCCTAGGAAGATGGGCAACCTTTAACAGGAGCGAGGGCTGGGTGTGGGGGGAAGTATGTGCTTCTCTGGCTTGGGTTTTTTCCTCTTTTATAATGAGGCTATGCTACACCAAAAACCATCAGATTTTAGATGATAGTTTGCATTTTTTTCCTAGTATTGTGTTCTGAAAAAGGCTCATAGTACCCATAAAAATTAAAAATTACCTTCCCAAAGGAGGAATTCTGGCAGAAGAATCAATGTGTTTCAGTAATTCTTTCACTGGACAGTCAGATTCTGTTATTTTTCCCAAGCAGAGCAGGGTTGAACTCATTCAGTAATTGAGTAGGGAATGCCAAATTAACATCAGACTGTTTAGTGCAAATTCCTTGTTGTGGATGAGAAGCACAACTCACATTCTGAAACAATCTTTAAAGAATCCCATGGCACTCTTTATGCAAGTGCTGATATTTAACTCGGTTAGCCTGGACCGTTTCCAATTTGAGTATCTGATCTTTCTGTCCTTAACTTGTATTTAATATATTTTTGTTTTAGTAATTTTCTCAGTGAGTTTAACTTGTAAAAATATTGCCTGCTGTCAGAGTTGCTTCTTCAGTCGGAGATGGCAATTTCCAATTTATTTTCTATCTTTTCCACTGTTGTGTCTCGGAGTATGTTGCCCCAGAAGTGAAATTAGCAGTAGAGTGTTTAAGTAAATCCATGCAAGGCTTTTGAAAGGCTCTAGTATTAAATACTTAGTACAGACCATTAGTGTTTTAAAGCTCAAGTTTAATTAAGAGTCTGTGCTTGAATTTTGCAATGAATTGATAATGCTGGTTCTCTGTTGCCATGGCATGTAACTGTTACCCAGTCTGATTGAGACATCGTGTTGAAATATACTGATGCTTCTGTGTCCTCAGTGTCACAGTGGAAGAGGAATTTGAGAGTGGAGAGGAATGAAATCTATATTCCACATTTTCTCCTGTGAGGCAGTGCACACCATGTGTCTTGGCAGAGGACCCTTGCGGGAACTCTGCAAGCAGAAGTTTAAGGCAATTGTCTGTGATTGAGTCCTCCGACAGGACTGTTCATACCACCAGGGAAAGGAGGTAGGGAGGAATTACCACCCTTGATTTGAAATTTCCAGTCTAGCCACCAAGTTGTTACAGTTACATATTTGAGAAGGTCACTGTCAGAGGGTTTGACTATTTAGATTAATAACAGAGACATTTCATGTTAAATTAGGAGACTTGTTAATGGTTAATAGTTAAGAATTGCAAATTATCTGAAGCAATCTAAGATGGTTAAATTAGCTCCTATGACAGGAAGATAATTTACTGACAGTAATTTGGAATGTCCCAGGACCTAATTTAATACAGTTCCTGCGCACTAGATGAATTAAGGCTGTGGAAGAACAAAAGGGGCAAATGGAAAATTTTTATTTGATGCACTGGCAAATGGGATGCTTCTGCTACATTATGGCGTATCTTACTGAAAATAGCATGTAGAGAAAATGCTATGGCAGAATTGTATGTAATGGCACTCCGTATTATTTACAGCTAAAAGTTTGTGCATGTCTGTATTTCTTACAAAAAACATTTCTTCAGCTAATACAGCTGGAAACTGTGTCGTTTGATCCTTTCTGAGGAATCTGTCTTCTGGGGAGCTGGACAGACAAATACAATTCAGAATGACAAGTCCGAGGAGTAGCTGGCAGCAGCAGGCAGTTGTCTATGCCATGCTACAGCAGGAGAGTTGTTAGAACTTAAGCGTAATGTGATTTCCTCTGTGTGCCAGAACACAGACGGTGAGGTATCACCCACTAGTCTGAGCTGAAGCTCAAGGGCTAATTTTCCTGCTTTCATGTAGGGCTGTTTTTTTGACTTCTTTCTTACAAAATTAATTACATGTAAAGTTACCGAAAAAATGTACTTGGCTGGAGGTACCCAGTAGACCTACTCTAGTGTTGTTAATATTTAAGTTTGAGGCTTAGTTTTTTTAGGAGAAACAAACCCCTTAAACAGGCAAACCCCAAAATCAGAACAGGCTAGAGGCAGAATGAGCTCAATAATTAGCTCAGTATCATAACCCAGAACTTTTGATTCTCTTTTTTTTTCCTTTTTTCTTTTTTTCTTTTCTCCAAACTTCCAGCCAAGTGGTAGATTTACAACTGGAAGGTAACAGGACTTCTCTATAAGCTGAGAATTGATCCAGTAATGAACATCATAAACAAAATCATTTGCAGAATTCTTGAAATAAATGTATGTGTGATTACAGTATTGAGCACTGTGCTATATTTTGTTTTGCCATCACTTCTAAGGCTTTGCCCTGGGAATTGAGGACGTGTGGGGACATAGTTACTGAACTGAATTTTATTTTCACAGCATGGAGACTTGATTTAAATAACCTGTTTAATCATGATTAAATCATGACCGAAATCAGTAAGGAGGAACCCTTGATTAAGCTATTGATTCTAATCCTGTTTTCCTTTTGTACCTCTGTTATTTCCTTCAAAGCTTGCTCTTTTAAAATGGTAAATTATGCATTTCTTACTCACTACTTAAGGATGTTTTTATGCCTTGTATTTTTATTGAAAATAAATCCAACATTTAAAAATTTATTTTAATTATTACCTAAATAATCCTGGATGCAATTACCACACCATCACTTATTAAATAGAGAACTGGTATATTTGTTTATCAAAACAACTTTTGTATCTAATGTTGATAATTATTGAGCCAAGGAATCATTATATTGTTTCTGCTCATTAAATTTAGGTTATCAAGAATATTTGAATGTCTAAATATTTAGATGGCAAGGAATTAGGCATTTAACCTGCATAGCTGTGGCTGTAAATTAAGCAGGCAATTGCATTTGGAGATGTTGCTGATACTGAAATTTTAAAACCACTAGAGTAATTTTATTCCATTATGACTTTTTATTGTAGCATTTAAAAAAGAGAGAAAAAAACAGGGGGGACAAAAAAATGACAAAGAAACCCAAGCACCTACCCCCAACCTCCTTTATGTTAAAGGAAATAGTTTAAGGCTTGAGTTGACCTCAGTGTTAAAAGTAATTTTATTTGTATTATTAATGGCATGTATGTTAATGGTCGACTGTAATATGGCTCACATTTGAGAATACAAAATTTAGTTCCCATTAGATATTTTTCCAATGGTTTTAAAGTAATAGCATTTACCTTGAGAGGCCACACTGTTTCATCGGTTTGAATGCGGTGGTGTAATACATTTGGTGGGGGTGAAACCATTTCAAATGATTTTGTCTGTTCTGGCTGCTTGTTCCCACTTAGTGTTGTGGTGCTCTATTTTTCCACTTTGCCCTGGTATGGATGTTTCTGGGACTGCGTTGGATCACTATAAAGCAGTCAGGTGCTGGTTGGTTGGTTTGTGACTTCGGGTATTTTTGAGGGGAAGGCAAAATTTTAACTGAACTCACTTCATTGATCCTGTTTTGCCCCACAAAGCAATTGTCACTGCTGCTGGAGTGTGGCCAGTAAATGGCCACAAGAGGTGCACTGGGACACAGGTGGGACAAGAACTTAACATATGTGAAGGCTTTGATGGTAAAGCCTATTTTTTGTAAAGCTACTTTTGAGAAACTTTGGCCTATGACAGGAAAACTAGATTAAACCTTTGAAGATTTTTAAAGCAAAACTTAGATGTTTTGCCATGCTTCTCACTTTTCTTAATAAGCTTATCAGGATCTATGAGTTTTAGAGGGATGATATGCAGATTGTCATGACTTTCTGGTGAATCAGATGTCTTTCTGGTTTACCTGCAGGTCTCCTTTGGTTGTGATGGTAATGTACTGATAGATCATCAGGAGTGAAAAACTCAGAGCCAGTGGTATAGAATGATGACACATCCAGGGAGTTTTTAATTTAGCGTATTTAAAACATTCTTTGCTTTGGATAAAGCAAAAAAAAATTCTCTGAGCCTGTTTTGTGCACATGGGGACTTACACATTTTTTAATAGAGATGTGTATCTCTGTAAAACTTGTTGCAAGTCTTTTGTCGTGATTTTATAATATCACTTTTCTAGAGCTCTATTCTGAAGTACCCAGAACCTGCTGGCAACGATCTGCCTTTCACAATTTCTGATTTTAAGAACTGAAATTTTGCTTCAAGCATTTTGGCCATTTTACAATGCTGTACTTGGAGAATTTGTCACTGGACTAACAGGTTATAATCTCCCTTCTTGTGCACCAAGCATGCAGAAGAATACAAAGTAAGCCTTTGTGTGTTTAATCTGTTAGTTGCTCTGGTATCTCTCATCAGTCAGGCACGTGGTGCATCGCTTCACTCATGCAGCTATTACAGATTTTACTTCCTTAAGCCGTGCGCTGATCAGTAATTTTTGGTATCAGTAAATACAGAGATCTTTCAGAGATATGCTTGGAGGGGGTAATTTAAGCTATTGGCAAATCCAAGAAAGGCAACACTGCAGTGTGCTGTAACGTTTAATGAAGTGATCAGACTATGTGCATGGCAGTTGTCCTCTCTGTTATTGAAACGCTCGCACTAATTACTTCAGTGTGATTGTTCCTTAACGATATAGATGTCATCTCTCCTTATCTCCAGTTCTTTCCAGGAACAAGTTGGTTTTAGATCACTTCTGGTTTTGCCCAAGTATTGAGATTTTACCACACTAATAAATTTTCAGTATAGCTGCATACTACCCTTCATTGTATTTCAAGTACTTGTTAAAAATACTGTTTCAAGTTAAATCTTTACCACTGCTTTTTAAAAAACTTTTGTGCTGATTCAGGAATAATTTTAGGGAAAAATGATGATGATTATGGCCTTCTCTGCAGCAACAAAACTGATAGCTCTTTGTCTAAGTTATTTCCATGTTCCAATATTTGAGAGCAGGTAGGAAGTGTGACCCTCTAAAAAGATGATGCAAGTGAATACTGCTTTTCCCTGCCTATGCAGAGAAATAGGTCACTGAGAATTGAGGTTAAAAAAAAATATTGTTTGTTCCAGAGTTTCCTGTTTGAACTAGCTGGGAATGAACGTAACAAGGAAAAAAATTGAAGGGCTGGTAACATTCTTTTGATTTGGCTTCTGGCATCAGTAGCTGGTGAAAGAGATAAGACCCTATTTAAAAGCATGTTTAGGTATAGATATATCTAAAATGTCTCTAGTTCTAACACCTTTATGTCAAGGAAGGATGACTTGGGGCTGTAAACCAGTGGATGGAGAGGATGGCTTAATCTTCATGTGTCACTTCTAAAATGATAAACACAGTTTTGCAGACTTGCCTGGTGGTACTTCCATTATCAGCTAGTTTTCCTGTGTTTCTTCTATCACGCAACTTGTGCATTTTTAGTTTTACTGTTATATCCCATCCATTTTTACTAGATTGGAAGCATTTTTTTTAAGTCTTAAGCAACTTGGGTCTGGTCAGCTATGGGTAGAACTGTTGTAAAGTCCCTTGCTACTGGAGGAGCTGCGGGCTACCCTGGAGCTATAGACAGCTGATCTAATTGTGGCTGTAACAATTCACTTGGCTGCTTTTTGTAAGGTACACTTGCCTTTTTTGTATGGTACGTGGCATACAGATAGTAAATCTTTAACAGGTAACTGCTGCCTCATTCCAACAGCTTAAAAGCCAAATGACAGTGTTTCATTGTGACACTGGCTGTTTTTCAGCCTTGAAAGCGTCATTTGGCTGTGTTTTGCCATTAGTATTACTGCTACCTCTTGAAGTAAAGTGATTAACAAGTGATCCCTGCATCATTTCAGGGATCTGCTTTTTACCTAAGAATGTGTAAAAATTAAATGGTAGTGACAGCATTTCGTATTTTTAACTTTTGAGTCCTATAACGTGATCTTGAACCATCATATGTTAAACACATTTCCTTCTGGATGCAGTCCTGAGTAACATGCTCTAGCTCTGGGCAATCCTGCTTCGGCAAGGGAGTTGGACTAGATGGTCTCTATGGTCCCTTCCAACTCCAAAAAAATTCAGTGAAATTCAGTGAAATTCTTCCAGTAGTGTATATAGAGGCCGATAAGTTGTAAACCCATGGAGTTTTTTCAGAACCACTGAAGTAAATGGTAAAGATTTTATAGACTTCAAAGAACTGTATATTTCAGGACTACATGGTACTAATACAGGGGGATTTTAGTCCCATTCTACTTGGTGGCAATCTGGAAGTAGGGCAGATTTCAAACATCTGTTTTGCTCCTACTGAAAGTTAGCCAAAATGCCCTTCCTTTTAATCTAGAATTGACCTGAAATTAAAAATAAGTTGAGAAGAACCATCTTTCTCCACAATGCTGAGCAGACATGATCTGCTCTTGATAGTGTGAAAATGTATAATGGAGGAGGCTGGATATTGATTGGTAAATGACAACTGAGGATGGAAGTGTTAGAGAGAAAAGGATTTACATAAATATGTGGTGAATCCTCAGGAGGCTAATGATTCTTTACAGTAATTGTGCTCTTCTGTTGTGTTTAAGTGATCCAGCAGGAGCTTTAAAGTTATGATTCACAAAATTACTTTAATAAACAGGCATCTTCTTATTACTGCTTGGGTTCTGCTGCGTGCAAGGTACCATGACTTCAGAAGGAGAAAAAAAAAAGGGGAGGCAGTATTCAGTAAATCATTGCAGTGGGCAACAACCGTGAGTTTACTTTCTCAGTGGACAATAATTTACTGATTATTGCCCACTGAGAAAGTAAACTCACAGTTGTTTTCATGGAGTGGTGCTGTCTCCATCTCTTTCAATGCTATTGTGACCACTTTTTTCTATGTGTAATAGAGAGCATTGACTGAAATATATGACGCTTGTGGAGTAAACTAATGCTAATGCTATAAAAGCCAGATTACAAAGGGAACCATGTTTAAATTGTGTGTTAAGCCTTAAGCACGTGAAAGTGAGGAATGGGTGACAAGTTATTGTGAGAAAGAAAATGACCTTTTGAATTTGAATAACGTTTGGTATGGCCAAATAACATTTGTCCTTCCAACATTTGAATAGCAAGGAAAAAAAATGCAAGCAAAATTTCTTGAAAAAAAACCCAACACGACAATCCTAGTGCTCTGTGGTTTTCCCTTAATTATATTTCTTGCAGTGTGCACACAAAGATGTTGCCCCAGAGATGTAGAATGAAAGTTGGATGAGTACAGCTCTAGGATGTACAACCTACTTATCACTCTGATTAGTCCACTCCATTTTGATGTGAACCCCTCCTTTCTCTGCAGTCTAAATGAGCAAGTCATTTAAATGCTTCTGTGGTTTTAATTACACCAGCAACTGCAGTGATGCAGTGGAAACACCATACTGCTCACCCTTGTTCCTTAAGCTATGCTGTCTTGTTTTTTCCATTCTAACTTAGGTTTTTTTCTGTGGTAGTTTCAATGCAGTTCAAATTTTGGAGGGTAGGAGCATCTCTGAGACCTAAAATTTGCACAAGTGTGATAAGTGTGATGTTTATTTCCAGTGTATGTTTTGTGTTAAAGCACACTGACTTTTAGACTTGTCCAGTGTTACTAGTCCCTGATGGTGGGGGAAATTCTGGTCTGGTGGGAAGAGAGCTTGTAGGATTACGGGGAGAGGAAAGGCTGGTTGGTGAAGGGTGCTATGTGGCACCATGTGTTATGGTGGCATACATAATAAAGTTTTAAAGTTTTAGTTGAAAACTAATTTATTTGCGGTTCCAGAGAATAATACATATTCTGCTGTAGTCTCTTCTGCTAGCCAGACTTGTTAGGGTTTGACAAAACTAGCCATTGACAAAATTTTCCATTTTAGGGAGCGCACATTTGATGTACTTTTTTTAACATGTAAATCAGTTCTGGTGCTGAGTTATAACCAGTCATGATCTGAAAAGTGGATGGAAGGAATAAATATCTCTCTCTTCTGAGAATTCTGTCTTGCTTATGATTTGGTTAATTGGACCATGGCCCTCCTCAGTGCTAGTCAGGCCCTGAAAGTGCAGGTGCCCCTTTTACCAGGCAATCTGTTCTTTACAAATGGTGCAGATGCTCTGGTCTCTTAACTACCTCCCCACATGGGCAAACCAAGGACCCTTGCCTGGTCAGAGCTTGTATTTTGTTGACTATACCATAAAGCATAGCTTTGGGGTTGGTTTGGTTTTGTTTTGTTGGAGGGGAGAGGGGGGGAGTGTTTTGGATTGGTTTGTTTGTTTTGGAGGTTTTTTGATTTTGTTTTTTTGTTGTTCTTGTTTGGTTTGGTTTTTTTGAAGTGTTTTCACTTCTTGAGTACCAATGTCCTCCATGTTCAACTGGAGCTCAGTAAAAAGAGAATGAAAGAAGGAAGATACAAATATATATATAGACATACATCTTCCTTCTTCTATCTATATAGATAAAAGATATATAGATCTATTGCTATCTGTCAGTATCTTCTTTCATATATATAAATATATATATATATTTATTTTAATCATGCAGAAGTATGGAAAAATAAGTGAAGAGAAGGTAGAATGTGCCCTAGACCAGATCTACAGCATCTGTATGTTGGAGTCTGTTAAAATACATTTAGCAGTTTAGAGAAAATGGGCTAATAAGAGTGAACTCGTTGCTCCAGGAAAGCTCTGTCTTTTGCTGCTTCCACTCATCAGTCCATAGAAATAGGAGGGAATATTCCTATGCCTTGTTAGGACTGGATAACCATAATAAAGAAAAATTTTACATTAATGAAAAGAACTATTAGCATCCAAGATGGATAATGTTAGTGTTTCAGGTAGGTTAAGATCACGTATGCAAGTGGACAAGAATGGGGATGATGGAAACTAAGATTCTGGATGGTTTTTCCATTGGAGGGATGGGAAAGAATGATTAAAAAGTAGCATTTGATTAAGAAAATAAATAAAATTTCCTGGAAGGGGATGTATTTGTGAATTGCCAATGGAAGTGACCAATGATTGAAAGCGTGGATATCTATAGTGTCTGTAGTATAGTCTAGCCAGTGCTTGCTGTCTACATGACACAGTGATGGGACAGGTGATGATGGGGGAGTGCTTGTAATTTATGGTTTCTGACTTCATCTGAAATAAGAGAATGAAAAAAATCAGGGAATCTTGCTTCTGCTGTAACTAATCAAAAGCCACAAGTGATGCAGTTTCCATGTGATGCACATGTTCTCTTTACTGTTTCACAAGTCAGTTTTGTTGATTACCATTCTGTTATCACCTGCATTCTTGGACACTCAGCTCTGTGTATCAGTCATTATAAACCACACGTGATGATTGAGTAGCTAAGGTCTGAAAATTCAGCAAGTGATGCAGAGATAAAACCTGTGTGTTCTTACTCACATGCACACACCCTTCTACTGGCTTGCCTTATTTGATTTTTTTTTTTTTTTTTCTTATTTTGGGAAGGAAGAATATACGGTTACTTTGGTATGGTAAGATGCATCTCATTCAGGAATACAGACTCTCCCTGAGGGCTATATTGAAGATGCTGAAGCTTGGGGTAATATAGAAGCTGATGTTTCAGATAACTCTGCATAAGAAGTGGTGGATAAATTTGGGGAAAAAAAAAAAAAAGTAGTAGTAAAAAAGAATGAAAATCTGCTGCTTGATATAGTCAAACTATCCTAGCATGATTTAGACCCTAAGTTTAATTCCAAGACATCTAATTGTCTTGAATCTCACTTACATGATAGACATTCTGCATTTAAGAACAAAAGAAATAATAACGTTTAATGTCTCCAATTTACGGTTGCATCATTGCACGAACATGATTTCCTATTTTAACAATGTAGATCTTTTATTAAAAGTGTGGAACATAATTTATTATATATAGCAGGAATTACACTATCGTTAGGTAATTATTTGAAAGGCTTTTTCTTTAAATGTGAATGACTGAAATCTCTTTCGTGATTTAGGATTTTTTCAGTAGAACCATGTCAATCTGAACAGCTGCATAATTTGTTTATTCTCTAATCCTGATTTTTGTAAATACCAGTATTGTTCTGCAAATAATTTCCTTCAAAACAGAGCATCTTTGTTTCATATCCTAATGACAGGATGGTCTAAGTTTATAGCCTGGGGTCTAAGTGATGAAGTTGGCCCATGTGCTTTTTCTGGTTCTTGGAAGAAGAAAAATCAGATCTAGCAATCTTAGTGTGCACATCAAGTGGTCCTGATAAAAACAAAATAATGAGATTTGCAAAATATGTTTTCAAGTGTAAAGCTTTAAATTCTGGAATTACTTTGCAAGAAAGATGGCTGCCAAAAGTCTTAGCATGGCGTGCTTTGGTGTCACTCACACTTATTCAAAGCAGTTCTGTGGAATTCCTCCTGTTTGAGGTGATAGCATAATGAGAAGCAACCTGCAGGAAATGAATAAACTTCAGTGTGCTAAAATGCACAAAAG
Source organism: Arenaria interpres (assembly GCA_013399435.1). Lineage (NCBI taxonomy): Eukaryota > Metazoa > Chordata > Aves > Charadriiformes > Scolopacidae > Arenaria > Arenaria interpres. The sequence goes on from VXAK01020026.1 coordinate 196,032, forward strand.
TATTTAAAATTTACTACTTTTTAGAAGAGATGAGCTGTTTTTATCCATGATAATCAAGGTCTATTAGTCTGTAATGGCACCGAGCAAGAAGGAAATAAGAGGTATTATAAGAGATGGCAAAAAGGTCTGAGCTTGCATTTTAAAATAGAAATAACTTTTTCACAAATGCATTAGAGAAAGTAGGGACCATTAAGAAATGATGAAGAAGATAAAATTATTAATCACAGAGATACTAAGTGCCTCTCTTCAAATCCTATTTCTATTTAGCAGAAATAAAGTCTGTGTGTGGTGCTGCGTGATAGGAATGTAATGGATGTAAGTAAAAAGAGAATTCCAATGGAACAAATGAAATGCTGCTTGGAAACTCTGCCTACAAATAAATCAACAAGTCCAAACAGTTGTCACCAGAGTGTATCAAGGGAACTAGCAAACTAATGTGCAGTAACAGTGACACTAACTAGAACCAGGGAAGTGTCTGAAGACTGGGAAAGAGCAAGAGCCGCTTTTAGGGGAGAACTCTAGTGCAGCTTCTATTTGGTGGAATATATAATGGAATAAATAATTTATGGAAATCAATAAATACCTTGAAGGTAATGGAACCATAAGCAAAAGCACTTACAGGCTTCTAGCAAATTAGTCTTGCCAAATTTCCTTTGTTTTGCTTCTCTGAATAATAGTGTACCATTAAAGAGAAAGCAACAGCGTCCTAAGTTCACAGTAGTTGAGAGTGTAACAATTCCAGATAGCAGAGTTGGATGGCAAAATACATATCAACCTTCCTTGAATTTTCACCTTCACTTAAATAAACAGATTTGACTCATTAGCTTTCTGTTTGGGACATTCTGCAATTTGGAGACAAAGTAAAACACACCCCGTTTGCGTCCTGCTCAAGGAAAGAGTCTGTACCAGGAGCAGCTGGTCTTTCACATAGCTCTATCAGTCTGTTAGGAAGCTGGTCAATTTTCATGGGAGTTCATAATTACTTAGTGCTTTTTATATGGTGGATGTTCTACTTATGGAAGGTCTGTGGAAAGATAGAATCTGACAGCCTAATGTATTAGTTTCTAGATTGATAACTCTTAAGAGTGCAAAATCTTGAGAGTTACTTCTCAGCTGGTTTTAGCGTTGGGCTGTATGTGGAAAAGATATGCAGGCTGGGGCAAATCAGCACAGCTGCTAATAAGAAGCAAACCTTTGTTTTACCTCTGCAAAGGTATGAGATAAAGTTTGTATTCCCTTGATTTGCTTCTTCAAGAATATGTGCAGGAAATTAGTATCTAAGTCCGAGCTGCATTATACAATCAGTCAAAACATATCTTAATTAAGAAGAATGCTAAATATCTTTGCAAATTTCTTTTTGGGAAAGTGGCACTTTTAACAAGTTTATTTGATATCATAGATTTCAGCAAAGGGAAGTGGATTGTCAAAAGGGAACTCAGAGATGGGTCATATGTTGATTTTTTTTTTAAATTTTTTTTTTTTTGGACAGCCAAAAAAAAAATCCCGTTTTTTTCTAACGAGGGGTGGGAGGAAGAACCAAGATTCATACTAATTCTCTGTTGAATAAAAACAGACAGTACAATATTCCGTGTAGTGGTAGCAGATTTCTACAACAGAAGGAAATGAGCATCGTAAAGCTGTACCTGGCTAGCCACGTTATCTGCAGCTTTGTATTAGTGATCTGAAACTCCTATTGTTTATTATTTAGAGTAGAATTTTGGGAACATGAAACTTCTTCAGCTTTGAAGCATTCAGTGTATTCAGTAAATGAGTACTTTTCATTTTAAGCACTGTATGCAGCATGCTTATTTTTCAGGGTTTGCTATCTTGCTTTTGTCTGTGCTGCCAATCATTTTGGTTTTTTGTGTTCCAGTATGTGGCTGGTTTTTGACTTTGTAATATTTTATAAGTATTTAGCAAGTGATAATAGCTGTAAGTCACAGCTGAGTATGTCTGCCTATTGGATTTAGTTTTCCCACAGCAAGACTTCATGGCCTAGTACACTGAAATATGAGCTTGCATACAGTTTCCTTGCTGAGGAGAAGAATAATGGACTGCAAAAGACATTGTGTTGCTATTGGCTTTTCAAGTGGATCGAGCTATTCATTGGAAAAAGAGTGTGCTACAGCAATTAAGTTCATCCCTGTGCTCAGTCGGCTTGCAATTTCCGAAAATGAGATGGACATCTATTTTGCAAAGAGGCTAATGTTTTACTGATGGTAGAAATTATTAACTAAAACTGAAGCTGGAAATGTGCAAGGAATGGACGCTTGGAGCACAGTATGCAACTATAATGGAGTTCTTTAACATAGGCGCTAGGTTCCTTATGACTGTGCCATACACTGGACTGGTTAAAGCACTTTGTGGCACACAGGAAGGCAGAACACCTCTGTCTTTCACGCTCTGCTGCTGATTTTATGCGTAGGTAGAATGTTACTGTGGAGATAGTGGTGGTCAGTGAAAGGAGTTGCTCATTTCATAGTAGATTTATAAACACTGTACATCAAACACTGCTTTTCAGCATTTAACATTTACTAGATGGCTTGTCTCTTCAATGAGCGTCTCTGTATACATGTCATCTGTTAGGGAGCTTTAAGTCCAAGTGCATGTTTTGTTACCCTTGGAGGAGAATCTTGGATTTTGTTACCCATGAGAGAATCTCAGAATCTCCAACCATGAAGATTCTGAGAAGGGGTAATATGTACCATTCAGACTATGTTGCACAAGTAGAGTCACTATGGCAGAATGTCTTTTGAACATGCAAAGGAAAATATTTATCAGAGGACTTCATTTAATTCTTTAGGTTACCCAAGATACTTTTCAGCTTAAGCATATCTTTCTGTTAGTTTTCCCCAAAATACTGGCATGAAAATGCAGTGGAGTCTCCAGTCTGGGCTCTTTGGGAGAGCAACGTTTTTCAAGTTGAGGAAATTCACCCCAAAAAAATGCATTTGTCAATGCCATAGATATTCTTTGGGTATAGGAACTGAATAGTTGTGTTCTGTTCTTCATTACATTTTAATGTATATACTGAATGTTTTTCAGGAACTCCAGGAAAGAGCTTAATGACATACGGTTTGAGTTTACTCCAGGTAGAGGTAAGGCTCCTTCAATTGAATTATGCTTTTATTGCTCAAAAAGATATTTCAGAAATTGATTACTGCTTATAGTTAATGCAAACTACCTCTCTGGAATGTTTCCTACTGTGTAGAGCTTTATATTGAATTTCACTTGAACAAGAATGACAGATGTATGTAAACTCTAGTGGCAAGTTTGCATAACATATAGTACATACATAGTAGAAGACTTGATCCACAGTATACTTTATCAATTTCATGTCTTGTTGAAATGATGTATGTGGCATATAAGATGTTGCATAGCAATATCTGCAGATTTGGAATTTCCATTTTCACATTTGGAAAACATCATAGGAAACAGAATATAGTAGCCATAAAGGTGTGTATGGTGATGGTGGTAATATTTGAGTTACTTTCCTGTTTGTAATAAAAGAAGATCTATTAACAGGTGTGAAGCGCACACCATTTTTCAAATGCTGACTTCAACTGAAAGTTGAGTTGCATCTCTAGATTTAATATCATCAACAGAAATAAATTCTGGCATGGAAACTTTAAGGTCTACTGCATGCTTGTAGGACTGTATTGTCTTTCCAGTGCTATGAGTTGTAAGAATTTTTAAAATTTATATTTTTTTTTTTAATAAAACCAAGTATTAATGGGATAAAAAACACAGGAGGCTGATACTTTGAGTAAGAAGGTATCATCTTTGTTACGTAGCAACCCTTTGAACTATGAACACATTTCATACTTCTCAGAAGTCAGTATTCACTATATTTAGAATATAGCTTCAAAGAGCTTCCACCTAAAAATGAATCCAGATTGGAAGAGGTGGCTTTTTTCCTCTAAATCATAATATCTTTCCTGGGCAGTAGTTCCATGGATCGATATACTTTCTGGTTTGGCAATGGATAATAACGAAAGAGATCTCTTACTTAATTGGGTACATAGCACCCTAGTTTATTCAGTTGTCAAAAGAATTACTTAAATACTCTCTAAGCAGTTACATAACCCATTCGAGAATTCTTACTTGGTCGGAAATATAGGGCAAAACATAGTACAGTAGACCAGGACTGTTCCTAGTAGTCAGTCACTGAGGCAGCCAGAAGGTGCCCATGATTTTCATCTTCAGAGCTGTCCAGAAGTTGCAGCTAGCTCAGCTGTATTAGTTTTTCACCTGTGTGTTTTTCTTGAGGAAATGATGCAGATGTGTAACTGACTCGAAAGCATGTGCTCCATGCAGGTATTTGGCGTTGAGGCCGTATTACAGTTGAGACTTAGCTGGAGTTTAGGCTTGTTCCTGCTCTTTCCTCCTACTTATCTCTAAGCTTTCTAAAGTCTTTATCCAGGAGCAAGTACTAGTCACAGGAACTTAGGAATTAACCCACTCAATTACAGTAATTGATACAAAGTTGATCCAAAGCTCTGAATTTCATGGGTCACAATACTTAAAAGCTATTTTAAGCCTAAAGCTCAAAATAGTGACTGTTCATGTAAGTCCTTTGCCCTCCGGTAACAAACAAGAAAGCCTATATAGCACATCTCTATGTAGATATGCAGAACAATGGAGGGGATAAAGAAAACAGTGAAAACCACAGCAAAACATAGTTCATTTTCTTGTTTGTGAAGATAACTGAATTTGGAAACTGTGTAGAAGTACATAGTTAGGAGATAGAAGAGAAATGCTAGTGGCCGGGGAAGGTCTGTAGGGGGTTTGCAATGAATGGAATGCTCACCTCATGTGATTTGCTGTATAGAGGCTGATAATTATCTTTTTTCCTCCTGATTAAAGATAATTTTGAATTCAAGCCTGCCTCCATGGGTGTTTTGGAGCTAAAATATATTTTTGTTAAATTGCATTGGATGACTGATAGTTTTTGTTGTTTTTGTGGGCTCTCATACTTGTTCATTTCACCTTTTGGACAGACACAGCAGATGGCGTTTCTCAGGAGCTGTTCTCTGCAGGCCTGGTTGATGGCCATGATGTAGTTATAGGTAAATTACATTTTTGTTTGCAATTATACACTTGTGACACGTTTGTGTTAAATGGATGTGAAAAATGCTTTCTCTAATGCTGGTTTTCACAAAATCCTTTTCGTCCTAATTTTGCTTTCATGTATGCATAGTTCAATCAACAAGCCAATTTTGATACCAGTCTAAGGATTGCTTTTGGAAGTCAGAACACTTTAGTGGTTTGAGAAGGTGATATAGTGTAGATCTTCTAAAGGATTATTTACAATTCAATGATTGATAATTTTTATGCTAACTAAATTTTTTTGTTTAATGATAAAATGATTTTTTGGTAGGATTTTGCAAAGTGTGCTTTGGCAGCTCTGAAGTTAGTAAGTATTCTGCTTGGGTTCATGGAAGTAGAAGCAAGTCAGAGTTTGGGATCTGTGGAAATTCCACCTAGAGATATTATTTCTATGGTAAAAAAAAGATAATCAGAAATGTCTTCTAGCTGCTGATATTTCTCTATTTTTCTATTCTGTGCTTCACTAACTTTTTTTTTTTTTCTTTAATGGGCTTCGGTGCCTGGCGAAGATGATTAATTTGGAAGTGTGTATTTCCCTGCAGTTCTTTCTCTTCTTCTGGTTGCTTGAGACCAGGAGATACATAGTTACCAAAATCACAGGGGAACTAGTAGAGCATAAATGTGTGAGAACTGAATCGATGAATACTAGCAAATCAATCTTTGTGATGCAGTCAAAGAAGTTCTTATTAATTGGTTCAGATACCATTACCAAACTCCTCAATGATATGGAGAGTGTTTTACAAATCTGTAAATTTATATGATGTGCCTGGAAGATTATCTAAATATTTCTCAGTGCCTTTGTTTGGTAGCTAACATATTTCAGAAAGAAGCCAGTACCTTTTGCTTTTTTATGTTGAGAATACAGGTTGATTCTCGCTGATAGAAGAAACAAAAGCCCTACCTATGCTTTTATTTTGATTTCTAAACAAAATATTGAGGGGAGGTTTGTAGACGGTACAGGCTAGAAGGCACTCTTCTCTGAAAGTCACTTCTAATACACTGCTACTGTAAGGGTTCAGGGGAGAGGGGTAGCTTGGCCCTAGATTGTTGCCTTTTAAACACCCAGTATGAAAAATGTCATTGCTATACTGCTGATGATGTTTTTATTGGAGTTTTAATTGCCAAAAGATACTTTTCTTCATTTAGAAATAATAAATAAATAATTGGGGGGGNAGAATTGTTATCTGTTGGCTATCCCACCTGCCTGGGCAGTCAGCTGGCACTCTGTGTTGCACAAAAGTCAGAATCAGAGCTGGCGGTGCTGCAGTGCAAGTCCTGCTGGTACCCAGTAAAACCCCTTTTACCTTCTTCACTCTCCCCTTTTCCTTTTGCTGCAAAGTTCTCTTCCAGTGTAAAGTGCCAGTACTTCTACGGAAACGGCACCATGTACGGGATTTGTTATCATCTTTTGGGGGAGTGATGGGGAAAAGGCAAATGAAGATAGATATCCCTCATAACTTTAGTGATGAGACTTTGATCCTTCAAAAAGCACAAATATTTAAATAAGTATGGTTTTTGCTAGCAGGCTTGGTTAGAGACATTGTGTAGTTAATAATACAAGTTTATTTCCTTGCTTAGTTCCTCGTTTGAATTGCATCAGACTTTGATTTTTAGAACGATGATGATGGTCCTTTCTGTTTTTTCCTGTTTATCTTTTTATTGTGGTATTAAAAAAAATGTAAGGAAACGAAATTTCTTGTATATCATTCAAAGCGTTCAACTTAAATTTCATTTCGTTAATTATAATCAGTATGCATTCAATTTTCTGTGATGTTGTAACTTACCTCACATTCCACAGGCAAAAATTCTGGCATGATTTTGTACTATAATTTTCACTTTTCTGTCTGCTTCACCTTTGATGTTGTTCAAGTTTTCAAATACGTTTGGACATTGCTATCTTTGTAAAAAATTACTTCAGATTTCATGTTTTACTAAAAGACAAGTTCTGCTTTATGCTATTTCACTTTTAATTAAAAAAAAAAAGGGACTTAAGATAGAAAATGTTTGTGATTTGCTTTTAGAAAACTGGTTAAATATTGGATGGGCTTGAAATGAAACAACTTGAATGCAAGCAGATTGTTGCAGATTTCAGAATTTCACTATAGCAGTGCAGTCCTAAGAAATATTTCAGTCCCTTAGTTTAAAGCTATAGGTCATATAAGAGACCAGATGGTGCTGAAAATGTAAATCTGCTTACAAAACTAATTTTCTGTATAAAATGATTTTGCTACCTTGTTCACTCAAAATTAAAAGGTTTAAAATCTTCATATGTAGGAAGAGGGGAATAGTAGAGAAGAGCTTGCTTCACCTTCTGACCATAAGAACTCGTTCCATTAGCTTCCAGATTGAAAGCAGCTGATAAATTACCTTTCACTGTTCAGCTGAAGCATACAGAAATTCAGCCTGGGTAACATGAATGAAAACAAAGTTCTGAGTCTCGTAAAAGTTGTTCCTGTAGTTTCTTTTAATGGATGTTGGAATGTGTAGAGGCTGGGAGAAAAAAGAAAGGTGAAAATACCTGTGCTTATGTTGAACTCAACAATTTGTTGGTGTAACAGTGTCCGAAAGGACAGCTTGAATAGGAGTCAGCAAAAGCTGTTGTGAAAATATGTGAGCAGAAGCTGTTAGTGGGGACCAGCTGACGTGTAAGTTTTATAGAATTTGCTGCTAAGCATTAGCACGCTTCACCCTTTGAATCTTGCTGGATTTGCTTCACTTAACACAGACTTCCCAGGAAGATTTCCATTCTGATAAGCAATAAGTTCAGCTACCTGTTCTGCAGAGAAGCAAAAATCCCATCTTGCATGTTCGGTTCTGGCTACAATTGACTGGTTTCTGTTCTTATTGACAGTAGTATTGTTTCACAGGAAGTCCCTAGATCGAGGGAATCAGTGCAGAGAATTTCGTTTAAAAGCAGACTAGAGTTTGAGTTTGCAGAGGAGAGTGAGTCTTGGGAGCTTATATGTAGGCATTGGTGTCTAGCTGATGAGGTATTTTTCTGCGGTACCGAAATAACTATGTTAAATCATATGAAAGAACTGGAATATTTTCAAAATACATTTTGAGATTAAATCTGTCTCAGTGTGTATATGCAATATACATGTATTAGCTAGTAAACATTCATCTAGTAATCCTTTATTATATTTTTGATACCATAAAGGAAACTTAAATCGTATCAACAGTCAGTTCTGTGGAAGATCAAATAGTGAAGAAGGATTGCAACTGGTGTATACAATGGGCATATAATATCAGCGAAGCCTTAGGCTGTAGCTAATCTTTTAGAGGCCTTGCCTAAATTTCAGAAAATAAAGGTGTATTTACAGTTCTTAAGTTGGAATATGTTAAAAAACAAAATTTCCCTTCCTGAATACTGCTTAAACAAAAGCCTTGATATCCATGCCATCAAGAAAAGGATCTGGGGGTCCTGGTGGATAGTAAACTATCCATGAGCCCGCAACGTGCCCGTGTCACCAAGAGGGCCAATGGACTCCTGGGCTGCATAGGGAAGAGTATGACCAGTAGGTCGAGGGAGGTCATTCTTCCCCTCTACTCTGCACTGGTGAGGCCACAACTGGAATACCATGTCCAGTTCTGGGCTCCCCAGTTCGAGAGAGACAGGGAACTACTAGAAAGAGTCCAGCGTAGGGCAACAAAGGTGATTAAGCAATTGGAGCATCTCCCTTATGAGGAAAGGCTGAGAGAGCTGGGGCTCTTTAGCCTGGAGAAGAGAAGGCTGAGGGGACACCTTATGAATGCTTGTAAGTATCTAAAGAGAGATTCGAGGGAGGATGGAGCCGGACTCTTTTCAGTGGTTCCCAGTGAACAACTGCCCCAGGATGAGGGGCAATGGGCACAAGCTGGAACATAGGAAGTTCCACTCAAATATAAGGGAGAACTTTCCAGTGAGGGTAACAGAGCCCTGGAACAGGCTGCCTAGGGAGGTCATGGAGTCCCCTTCTCTGGAGATTTTCAAGACCCACCTGGATGCAGTCCTGAGTAATGTGCTCTAGGCAATCCTGCTTTAGCAGGGGAGTTGGACTAGATGATCTCTAGAAGGTCCCTTCCAACTCTGACAATTCTGTGATTCCATGAAATGTGCAGCCTTCACTCTATTAATGTACCTTTATTTTGTGTATTCTTGTCAAAAAGTATTTGTGAATACTTTGAGCATCGTGGAAGATGTATCTTCACTTATAAATACATCAGACATTAACTACTGGTAAATGGGTATCTCTTTGGTGCTGGAGGCAGACCCAAGTATCCACTTAGTAACCAGGGAAACAGCTTTTAGTCAGCCAAAACAAAAGCTTCCGGCTGAAAGGCCTAATGTCTTTAGAAGAACCAACTGAAAACACAATAGATCATATTTTGAAATGAGATCATATTTTGAAAGTAACAAGCTTTTTCATCAACATCTTGAATACATGAATACAACCATGAATACAGTAGATGCCATAATAGTTGACTAAGGGATTTGGGGTTGTGGGATTGGATTTTTAAAATTTTTTTTGGAGGGGGGAAATAGCCTTTTTATTTGGTGCAATTACTGTGGTAAGTAGACAAGACATACATTGGCATCTAGAAAAATAAAAAAAATCGTGACTGTGGATGAGTTATTTGGACATGCATGCAGAGAACATGTATTGGAGCAAATCCAGAACTACGTTATTTCAAGGGATGTTAAACAGTAAGGAAATGTATGGTTCCCAGTTAATCACAGTATTAAAGCATTTGAAATTGAAACAGCTGATTGTCTTACAGTATCACTTCTGCTGATGCTGAAGGTGCTTTCATACTAAAACAGAAAGATGAAAAAGCAGAATCCCAGTTTGTTAATATACAGTCTGTAACAGCATCTTAACTCATAGCGGCACTGATAATCCATTTCATTAAAAAGCCATAGACAGTGAATATCCTTTTGCTTTCCTTGTTTTGCTGTGCATTTGCTTATACCAAGTTTACTTTGCTGTTTTGTTAATCATCTTTGAAACTGAATCAAGTGATGTCTTTTGTTCAACTAATTCCAGCTTATCATCTTACTGTAATCGGAAAATCGGATAGTGCTGCAAGAGTAGAAAACATACTGCATTAATTTATGTCATGAAAGAGCAGTAACGTTGCTATGGGCAGGTGTCTTGGATAGCACTACCATTTGAAGGGAGCATGTTTGTCATTTAATGTTCATAATGTTTTGATATGCACTGATTTTTGTAAGCTTTGAGGGAATTTGGTAGAAGTTCTGGTTTTTCTTGTGTCTGTTTATTCTTGTGGTTCAAACTAAGTGAAACAACTGAAATTTTAGGTCAGTGTGTGTCCTGGTGATAAGGCCTTGTTTATAACTGATACCTAGCAATTGTATGCAGAGAGGGTCCTGCTTATAGTTATTGCAGTAACAGCCCAGGTTGGCTCACGTTGTTGTGTGCAGTGGTGGCGGGCTGGAAGCAGAACAGCGTAGAGGGGTCGCACCTGTGGGGAGGAGTGGACAGGACAGGTGACCCAAACCTGACCCACGGGGTATTCCATCCCATCTGCCCCATGCTCAGTATAAAAGCTGAGGGATCAAAGGGTCAGCCTCTTTCTCCAATGGCTGGCGTCCGAGGATGACTCTGGCTGTTTGTCTGCCTTCCAGTTCTCATCCATTGGTGAGTCCAGTCTGGGACTTTCCCAGTGCCTGCTGGTGATGTGATCGTCATCCCGGGAGCTTGATATGGTTTTGTATATATTGTATATATTTCATTATTTTCTTTTTCTTATTTTATTAATATTTTCATTAAAGTAATTTAGTTTAAAGGAAACCTTCTCTCTCTCTCTCTCTCTCCCCGTCCTTGGGGAGAGCATCTGTCATTCATTTCAGTGGCCAGTGTGGCCCAAACCTCAACAGTGTATCACATTTTTATATGCTGCAAAGCTCAATGTACCCATAAACTTTCTAATGAGAAAATGCCTTTAGAGACCATAACAACTAATTTCAAACAATAGATTAAATACTCTGTATTCAGTTTTTAATGTATTATCCAGAAAGGAGATCTACAGATTTAATGAAAACCTGACTGTATTTTAAAGTGTTTTGTAGAAACTCTTGTGCTTTCAACATGTTCTCATAACTCCGTATCTCTTTAGCAAGATATGCTCATGCATTACAGATAGGAGACTATCTCTAAAATCCCCAGGGTTTAACTCAGGACTTAAATATTTCAACACATCTGGCTCATTTAGAGCTAATGCATTGAAGGGTGACTCATAATGACTAGACTGCTGGGAGTTCTGGAAGCTTGAGGTACACCCGCAGGTAATCAGCTTTGCATCTAATTGTGCCTTCAAAGTTATTTTAGCTATATGTGTTGTATGTAAAAGGTGCACTTGAGAAAGTATATTGTGTGAAAGTGGCTGGTTTCATGCAAGTTCTCACCTTGCTGAGTTTTCAGTGTGGTAGAACCTTAAAAGGTTCAAGGTTAAAGAGAATAATACTGTGTTAGCTGAATAATTACTGCTGCTGTAATGGTGGTTGTGGTAGAACTATAAATACGTGATGTTAGAAATTCTCCAAGAGTGTGAATTATTCTCTACACATAAATGTGTGTTTATATATCATAGTAAATGTGCTTACCTTATAGCCATGATCAAGTAAATAATAACTTTTATTTACTTTAGGGAAAAAAAAAAAAAAAGGAGGGATTGGCAGTGGCACTCAA